>CM050167.1:44795896-45395896 GCA_027410445.1 Discoglossus pictus | reverse complement strand
CCTTGCTTGCTCTGTGTTGCTCCCTCGTGCCCATAAAATTAAGTATTACTGTCATGGCAGTTTCCATGTACTAGCATAGTCTGCTATGATTTTCTAGGAAAATTATTTATAGACCTGGCTTACACAGATGCTAATGTTTTTAGTTATGTGCATACATCTCAAACATTTGAAGTGTTTCCTAATTCCCCATGGTCCTTTAAAGGTATATGGAAATTTGTGAGATATCATGTGTTTTGAGTTTGTCTGATGGGGCCACTGTCATATCAAATAATTTTACAGAGGATTCTGTATATTTTTAATTCAAAGCACATTTTGTGAAATACACCACCAAAGGCACCTACTGTATGTAGGCAGAGTGTCTTAGCCAATGAGCTGTGCAGACTTGTGTCCTACATTGTTGAACCTGCCTCTAATAGGCCAGAACTTATTATGAATTTTATGCTAAGTTAGTTTGCATTTTTGCTTTAGTAAGTTTAGGCACCTACTGTATGTAGGCAGAGTGTCTTAGCCAATGAGCTGTGCAGACTTGTGTCCTACATTGTTGAACCTGCCTCTAATAGGCCAGAACTTATTATGAATTTTATGCTAAGTTAGCTTGCATTTTTGCTTTAGTAAGTTTATTAGTGTTTAATCTGGTATTTTTTCATGCAATTTTATTTTTTCATACACTACTGTTTATCCTCTATCAGATGCATTCATAATCCATGAAACTTACATATACCTTTAAGTACTGGCATATGACGCTCCGAGATAGTTGCCTACTAGGTCTTATAGGCAATTCAGCCTATGAATCAATATCAACCAACAATGCACAGTGTAAAAATATTTCCTTTTCACAAAGGTATGTAGTATTGCTTCATGCAAAAGGTAAACATACCAACAACAAAATAAGTAGCATTCCATGTGCTTATTTGCTTTTGTATTTAAGTAAAGGATGTTTGAGTTTCTGACTCACAGAAACTGGTGTGAACTCCTTTCAGGTGTAAAAATAAGGGAGTGGTATTTGTTTTCTCAGTAATAATTTCCATGCTATAGTTAAATCTACACAGGGCATAAATTAGAAGAAATGTCAGAGAAAGACATAGGGTAATATAACTACTGCCTATCCATGACCCTGCACGGTACACGAAGACAGACAAAGGAGGACAACAGAGAACCAGGCCAGAGACTCTTAGAATTTGGCACATTTTATTGTGGGGGATTCACGCTACATTTTTACAAATCAAATCCGTATTTGTGTTTACACATTAAAACTCAGATTTTGGTATCAGAGTGACAAATTAGGAAACTGATGGTGAGCTCCTGCACATGGAATGGGCAAACCAATTAAATCAATGAAACACCACATAGTTTTTTTCATGAGATGGTCCAATCCAGCCAATAGAAAGAGTGTTAGTATTTTCCAATGACCAGCCTTCAAGCTTCATCCACAAGGCCCAATCAAAGACCCAAAGGCCTTAAATTGTCTTGCCAAATAATCACCAGGGACAGAAGTATAGAAAAAAGCCACATATATTTAACATTCGTATAAAAATAACTGTTCAAAATATGTTAGAACAAATGGTGCTTGCCCTCTCTGCAATTTTGGAAACCAGATTAATGAATAAGCTCTTGTTGAGCGAAACACATAGAGTGGCTGGTGCACTGGTAATTTGACAACAGTAGCGAACTTTGCATATAAACTTTGCTCACCACAATCATGGAGAAGGACACCAACTGGAGCCTGGGACATGGGTTTATACTTAGAACTTCTTCTTAGTCCTGTTGAGAGCACTGGCAGATGTAATTGCCTCATGCCGAGAGACACTTCCTGTGTATTCAAAATCTTCTCCCACCTCAGGAAGCTGATCTGCTGAATCCAAAGTGCAATTGCGTATAAAACCTGTATGTACATATATTTTTTTAATCCCCAAAACATGTTGCATATTTATAAGTGTAGGTCTAAAAGATAGTACATTTTACAAATATGACAGTGGTTCTTTAAATGTCCTTTGGGTTTTTTAAAATACCTTCTATAGGGGTGGTGGACTGTAGAGATTTAAAAGAGGCCATACGGGTTACCAATAAACATGGAACCAATCTCTAGCTTTATCATAAATATGTTGATCTTCTTTAGAATTTTCCTTGACAACATTGCAGCGTACCTTTAAGAGATCCTATAATAATGTAGTTATCAATTTTGACACAGAGGATTTAGAGTTGTAAAGTAATCTGTTCCCATACGTGGTTGCAGACAGCAGGCTCAGATATAACAAAGATTAGGACACGGATGTCTATTTCACAAATAACATTATTTTATACATTTTAGTAGACTAAGCAGGTCTTTTACACAATAAACCATTGTCAAAAATCTTCTTGTGTGGTTAATTTAGAAATAAATGAAAAGATTGTCTGAAGTAGATATAATAAATCCTGGATCTGATGACACATACTCCATTCTAAAAAGCTGTATTTCTGTTATCTACAACATTTTGTGTACAGATAAAACCCTTAAACAAATAAAACATTGCTTACTGCACCCCCTACACTGTTCTGACATGTTACAATTTGTGTTTTATGTTGTTTAGCTGGTATAAGGTTTTTTCAATTAAATCTGAATTGTATTTCTTCTGGAGTTACTGAACTTAGGAAAACATAAAGGTGTGACTTAAAAATACATATAATGTTTGTGGTTTCTCAACTGAGCAAGTATTGATATCCCTATAATGCTTTATTTTTAATGCGCCAACATATTCAGTAGCAGGAGCGGCTGGTGCATAGGGGCAAATGGGCAACCGCCCTCCCAGAATGAATGCACTGACTCAATCCCTCATCACTAACTTGTTTAATTTAAATAATATAAATAAAAAAATTAATTATATCATGTTCAATTTTTTATTTTTTTATATCTGCTGCTGTCACTTTTTAAATTATGAATCCTTTGGCAAGCAGTTAAACACACTGACTTATCCCCTTATCACATCTCCCCCTGCTGGTGACTTGCTTTGTACTACAGATCAGGGCACAATGCTGTCTCTGCTCGATTTGAAGCAATTAAGCTGTCTGTCAGACACAGCATAACCCAATCAGAATGACTGGGAGGGAGCTAAAGCTGTGGGACCTTTCAGGGATCACCCAATCAGAATGACTGTGAGGAGCTAAAGTTGTGGAGACCCATTGGGTCAAACCCCAGCTAATCACTGACACTGTCCCAGCCATTTAGGACTGCTAAATTGCAGTATGCAGTGCATACTGGGAGATGTAGTTCAGTGATAGCTGCCATGCTGATAGAGCTGTTCAGGACCGGGTGAGTAGTCTTAGTCTGTCTGTTATTCTCTCTCTCTGTTTCTTGTTCTCTGTGACTCTCTTATTCTCTCTGTGTGACTTGTACTCTCTCTCTCATATTGTCTCTCTCTTCCCCCAGGCACAATGCATATAGATAGATAGATATAGTCAGCTTCATAATGAAGACTAGTAGTTTTGTCATGACAGTTTGCTTTTAATTTGATAACTAATTTTTTTTTATTATTATTTAGTGCAAAAAAACATTTGCGAGTATATAATTTAAACATAATTTTTTTTGCAAATTTTAATTTATTGAAGCAGTCTGTGTTCTGAAGGACAAATCCTCCCCCTCACACACACTTTATTGTTCATTATAATCTCTTTCTCTCTCCTCTTTCTGAATAAAGTTTTTTGGAAAAAAAATACTCCTGGCTCAGTGTGCTTGGTGCAAAGCCTCAGCCATCTCAGTACTCTGCATCCCTATATAGGACCTCCTTTCCAGGGTCCTAGAGTACAGCTTGTATTCTATATTTACATAGAATAAGGCATCTTTATTCCTATGAAGGACCTCCTTTCAGTCTACAGTACAGCTTGTATTCTATATTTACATAGAATAAGGCATCTGCATCGCCATGAAGGACCTACTTCCAGGCTCCTAGAGTACAGCTTGTATTCTACACTTACAAAGAATAAGGCATCTGCATCCCTATGAAGAACCTCCTTCCAGGCTCCTAGAAAGCAGCATGTTGTGCTCCTACAAATGTTTCCCAGGTTCCCATGTTTTAGATATTTTAATATTCTTTTCCACTCCTTTGTATGTGTATATATGTGTGTGTAAGTATGTCCACAAGCACAAATATAATGTATATGGCATGTATACATACATATATATATATATATATATATATATATATAAACACACATATCATATAGAATATATATTATATATGTAATTGTGGAGCTTGCAATCAACAGTGTTAGTACATTTTAGTATAACAGTTAACATCTGATTTTATTTAATTCAAATGATACACAGGACTTGTATCCAGTTTAAGATGTTGGAGTATGGTACAAGGGGCTGGGTGGTTTTTACTTCTGTTTTAGTTCTTGTATTGTCAAATAAAATAACATGATGTCTGCTTTTTACGTTTTACTTCAATCAGTCTAGCTGTAGGGGCATTTAGCCCATGTAGTGTTGTAAAAATGTATTCAAATATAGTAAGGTTTTCCCCATTTCTTTTGTTTTTGTTCAGTTGTGTCTGTCTCCCTGTGACTCTATGGGCAACAGCACATCAGGCACATCTGTCTGCCATTACCCTCTGAGCTTCCTCAAGTACATGTTCATTGCTTCAATAACCTCATCTATCAATCTCCCCCTCTGTCGTCCCCTTATTCATATACCTAACATTTTTTCCACCATCAGGGTCTTCTCTTGGAAATCCTGTCTTCCATGCTGAATTGTTCTTTACTGCTTGCTTATCTATCACTCTCGCTATCCCCCTCTCTTTCTCCATCCCTCTCTCTCGATCCCTGTCTCTCTTTATGGGATCATTTTTGTCTATTTCTATAAGCTGCCACGGCTATACGTCCTGATCTAACTTGTTTTATATAAATTCTATTTAATTTTTGCATGTCATCAAGAAAATGCAAGCACTTCCCATCATAAGAATAGTGAGCAGAACCAGCACTAACTCACCCTCATCAAGATAATATATTCATAAAGTGACAGGAAAAAAAAAAGTAAGTGGGTGGAGTATGTGTGGGCAGGGCCTACAGAGGTAACATGTTATAAAGCGGAGGAGTTTCTACTTTTGGGCAGATTCAATTTAAGCGGAGGGTCCAGGTCTCTGCCTTCCGCCCCACCAACTTGAAAAGTCCCCAGCCGCCACTGTTCAGTAGCACCGATATTCCCACAGAATTAATGTAGAATAGTAAGAAAGTTCATCAAACCAGGTCCCAGGTCCAGATGCTACAAGGACAGTCTTGAACATACCCAAGGTCAGTGGTAAGCAGCAATCAGAGTAGTTGGAATCACAGACAAAAGGTCAGGGCATGCAGCGAGTAGGAAGGTCAAGATCATTAGCAGAAAGTTGAAACAGGCATCAACCAGAAACTGAATCAGGGTCAGAATCCAAGGTCAAAACTTGGAAAATAAACAAAACAATAGTGTATGTTTGGAACATCAAGACCCTTCTCCAGCACTGGACACTCAATTTTTTAAAAAGAGGTGTTTCCTGAAAATGTATGCCATCTAGGGTTTCCATCATCATACACTCACTTGCATGATGCGCTGTCTAGGCTGCCACTATATGCTGAAATCAGTACATGAATCCTCAGAAAATAAATGTATGTGTATGTCCAAAACGGTGATTTAGAAAGCAAGACATATTTATGTAGATTGATATAATTAGTGAACATTTGCAAGACTCATTTAGTCATATTAAACATTTTTCCTAATCTTATCACTTTACATTCAGATCTCCTACTTCCCAAAACAGCCTTCTAGTTATAGATATAAAACTGATTTTTTTTTTCACAGGGAAAAAAACAAATCGATAAAATGCAGCTATTATTATCACCAGCTTTAGTTCTTCACACAGCACATTGAATTTTAATAGATCAAGAACTGAGACAGAAAGCCTTGAATATATCTATGCTATGGCTACAACAGTTAGTCTTGTACTTGAAATAATATTTTTTTTTAAATGACTTAAGAAATGACAGGCTGCATGCAACATCACCAACTTGCCACTGTGTTCATTCTATTTGAAATTACCTGAAAATAGAGATGGTTATGAATTACTAGCGTATTGCCCGTCAAAAAATGACGGCAATCAGATGTGTATGTTTTAAAAGTTGTTTAGTTATTAATATACACATGGAACTGTAAGGTAGCTAATGTTTTTTTTTGTGTACTACTGAAATATAGAATTCAAATTAATAAATGAATTTACATATTTTTATGCATTGTGTTGAAGAGCTGGCAATCTTAGTTGATGTTGCAGCAGCATTAGTGGTGTGGAGGTGCTGTGTAAGCGTGATGAACGTGTGCAGTGTAATAGTGTGCGTGCGCGAGCCGAAACCATTAACGTAGCTGTGTACTTCCGCATTATCCTAAAATGGCGGATAATGTGTTTTATGCGTCTTCGCAGATTATCGGTACGTGTTTTGCGTGGTTATAGTGCTGTAGCCTGGTTTTCGTTTTGTTCGTCCGTCATTTTTTCTGCGTCGCTCATTGCCAAAGTACTACGGTTTAACGGCTCGCCTCGCTGCGCGAGGCTCGCCAGGCGATGATCGCCTGCGGCGCTCATCGCTAAGCCCGCTAAAGTACTACGGTTTAACATTAAATTTGTTTGCCACACAACATGACACTACATTTGTCCCTTTTTTTTTTTCTTCAAATAAATACAATTTTTTTTTTATAAAATTAATATTTTTGTAATTTGCAACTTATATTTCATCAAATGCGTTGGTTTAGGCGGGAAATCCGATGTTGCGCGAGACAAAGTCGTTAAATCTGTGTTAATGCGTAAATCTGTAATTTCTGATCGTAAAATGTAGTCGCTACTGTCTTTTTACTCATTGCGCGGTTAATCCGCATCCTTTATCTCGTATTTTTTCTAACACCTACGTCTATGGCTTTGTTTTACGCAGTTCGTAGTAGTATAGCCTCGTTTTCATTTTTTTCGGCGGCCATTTTTTTCTCGCTTAGCCGATTTTCGATCTTTGTAACTCGGCAAAATCGCTGTAAATTGGAGTTCCAACTCACTTCCAGACGTCCTGCCTGCTTCCCCATGCTGTAAGTGACGAAGTAACGGTTCGCCTCGCTACGCGAGGCTCGCCTGCAATGAGCGCCTGCGGCGCTCATTGCCAAAGTGCTACGAAGTAACGGCTCGCCTCGCTACACGAGGCTTGCCGGGCGATGAGCGCCTGCGGCGCTCATCGCAAAGTCGTACGCACTGCGCAACGGAGCGTGACGACGTCTCGTAGTTAGACAATTATAATATGTGATAACATGGGATAACAAAACCCAAACTGAAACCACATAATAACTGATCCACCTTAAGTATAAAACCCCGCTTACTGGCATACAGCTTTAGTCATAGTAGCATTCTTTCTACCAATGTTGGTGTCACCGCTCTTAGGAGCCCCAACTACCTTGTTTCTCCTGAAGCATCTAACTGTGGGGAGATTGTAGCCGCAATCAGAGCATTAATGCCTGAACCTGCAAGTAGAATCCCCACCTACAATTTCCTTTGTTAAATGCAAAGCACATGCCTCTTTTGGCTGTCGAATTATGTCCTTGGCTATTGTTCCTACTTCCTGTGAAACGAAAGGAACTACTGTAACCCCCACCATACTTTTTGTTTGGGTGACGATTTTTAAGCACATTCCCATGTCACGCTCATCTCATGGAAGGGTTGACCACGAGGCGTTGTTGGAATTGTTCATCATAGGACCACCACACCACGCCATCCCCCTATATGTCCTATGAATGCTCTCTATCTCGTCCAGATAACAAAAGAGAGCCTAACAGCACTCAGGATACTTCTCCCCATAGATATCTGCCATTATTATGAAGGCTTGCAGCCAGTTAGCAAAGGTCTTAGAGATACGCCTATAACGCTTCTTCCTTTCCTCCTTCATAGTCTCCTTCTTTCTATCCTTCAGTACGCAAACACAATAACCTTTTCAAATAACTCTAATAAGCCTTCTGATATTGGCATGGCAGAGGATGTGTTTGATGGCATGGGATCTGCACAGCTGGATCTGGAATCAATCTCATCCCTTTATAATCTGGGGGATGGGTCATCAGTCTTGTGTACAAGGGAGCAAATTAGCTGATATTTAGTTTTTTTTGTTAATCTAATCCAGGGTTTGTCAACCTTTTAATACCTACTGCCCATTTTTGATGGTAACATTTCCTTAGTGCCTACCAGTGCCACAATAACTCAATTTTGCATGACAATTTACCTCATTTATCTAATTTCTGGTTACATAAATCATATGACCCTAGCTATGTATCGCCCTGTACTTACTAGATAGTGATCCGGTTCTGACTGCTGTCCCCAGGCTCTCACCAGTTCTCCAACCAGCCAAGAGTGGTGCTGCGGGTCTCCGGCATGTGACGTTACTTGTCAGCGACACCACCTATCGATTCCCTTGCCGCCCACCATGAAAGCTTGAATCGCCCACTAGTGTGTGGTAGGGACCAGGTTAACTACCACTGATCTAATGTATCCCCTGGTTGGCTACCTTAAATGAAGACTATATATCTATTAAATTCTACTGAAAGGGCTGTCACTTTGGGGTGCGATATTTAAATAAGAAACAACTGATAACTTATAAACTTCCCAGACCACCTCCCCACAAAGCAGACAATCAGATGATGGAAAGGTAAAAACATTTTTCCTACTTTCTTAAACATTTGCTTTTGTTCAAAAATGGTTCTTCAAAATTGTATTCTGGAAATATGAGTCTGCAGTGGTCTTTTAATTATTTTTTTTACTTTCTAAATAGATTTTGCACATTAATAATTATACCTCAAAGGAGCACTATAGGAGTTAGTGGTCCATTAAATTGAAGCATAATTCAGACCTATTGTTCTCAATTCAGACATAATTTATAAATGCTCCCCCACAAGACCCCTTCATTTCTACAGACCTACAGCACATTTCCTTGCCTATGACCTTCTCCCACTCAAATGTACATGATTTGTCATGTGCTGCACCCTGCAAATGGAATTCACAGACATATTCCATGGGGGTCTTTAAATTAATGCCAGAAAGCTGTCTGCTCAGGATAGAATATCCCCAACATACCATGCTATGACAATGCTACAAAACAAGTTTAGAATCATTTAGGTAACTTTTTAAATACAAATCTGTCTGTGACACAGCAGGATACCTACCCGTTTTTCCATCATTTTTCTTCTCTGTTTATATAGCATCAAATCACAACTGAGAACAAATACCTGATTTTGATTGGACTTCATGATTTTGAGCACATTTAGAAATACTCAAGTAGGTTGTACAGGCTCCTCAGCATCAGTCTTCAAAATGGACAGGCAACAAACTGTGAAACTCCATATTACATCCTACAATGCACAACGCATGACCGGTGGCTTGCATTGTGACTAGTAATTTTATGACAAGCTATTTTATCAATAAAACATAAAATCTGTTATTCTCAAATAGTCTGTACTAATTATTTTGCCATAATAAATGTTGTTGTTTAGTCGTGTCCGACTCTCCATGACCCTATGAACTGCGGCACACCTGGCACGTATTGTGTCTGGTTGTGCTTATCTATAAGGGTTTCTTGGTAAAGACAGTGGGTTGTCAGCACCTTCTCCAGTGTACTGCAAGTTTGTTTGACCTCTCTGCTATGTGCTGCCCATCTTGGGTGACTCTACATGGTATAGCTCACAGCTTCATTGAAGTACACAAGCCCCTTCACCATGACAAGGTAGCAATCCAGAAGGGGGCCATAATAAATAGTTGTCTCTTAAAGAAACACTTGATGCTATTTTTAAGTATAGTCCATAATGAATGTTTCGTGATGAACTTAAATAAACCTTTTTTTTTTAATTATATGAAAATAGTTCCAAAATGTTAAAGAAACATAGAATAATGTTGTTGGAATAGCTTTTTAAAATGTATAAACAAGCCAGAAATGTTACTGCAGTAAGATGCAGCTGTTTAGATTGCCCCCCTCGTCCCGTGTTTCCCTTGATCATAGGGGAAGTTGCTGCCTGTTTGCAGTGTGTATAAATATTTTTAGTAGATTCAATGAGCAGACAAGATCAACCTATTGCACAATTTTGTCACATCAGTATCCTAACACTAATTACTTTTACCTTCCTATGCATAGGTTAGAGGGAGCAGTTCTTAATTCCAACAGCTGCATTTTATCTAAACATTTCACTAGTTTAAGCACACATTTTTTCAACAGAATGATTGTAATAAACTAACATCAGCTCCCTAAACTACAAGCATAAAAGCATTTTTTTTAGAAAAAAATCTTAAATTTAGCAGAATCTGATTGTGTTACTTCCATCTTGTCTAGTTAGTTTGGTTGGAGACTGAGGGATAAGGTTATCCTACTAGGACTTGCTGAATTATTAAGTTCTATTTATAGTGGTAGTCTTTCACTAGAACTGAATAGAGATGTTATAGTTCCTTCCATTCCCCACAGGTAGAACAAAAGTAAATGTATGCCCCTGTTAAACCAACATTGAATATAAAAAAATACAAATAGAAGGCTTTTGCACACCATCAATAATTATTTATACAGAAATTATTTCTCTGATCTATTCATTAGATTATAGTGCTGCAGCCAGTGCCGGATCTACTTCTTTCGAGCCCCTAGGCAGTGAAGTAGAGGAGCCCCTGCGAGTGAGTACCCAAAGTGTGCATAGACCCATTTTTGCCTTATTTGTGTGTGTAAGTTTCATTTCCTGTTGTAACTCTCTTGTTCTAGGTGGCTACCCCCTAGTAGCCAGTCTGTAAACTGGGTTATTTCGTTTTTTTGAGCCAGGAAACATTTTTTTTAAGTGGTGCCCCTCTCAGGGAAGCGCTTTTATGCGACTGCCTAGTTGGCCTAATAGGTAATCCGGCCATGGCTGCAGCAGTTCTCATGCAAAATTTACTCTCAGACTTCTTTGTTGTCTTTTCAGTTGAAGTGGTTTGTGATCTAGGTTAGTAGTTATCAACAAACCAGTGCCGATCCCTGAAACGTTATGTGCGGCTTCTCAGGAACAAATACAGTCTTGGAGAGTCTGACATTTTAAGCATATCACTGCTATTAGTCACAGTTAACTTAAATGCAAGATTATTATTCAGCAGGAAAATAATGTTTAATTAGTGTTTAATTAGAATAAAAATAATGTTGACCTTGAAGAGTCCATGATACATTGGTGGAAGTTGTGTGTGTGAGAGGGGCCTTTACATCTCTGGAGAGCTATTATTGCATCTTTGACGCAGCATCCTGCTTAAGGCCAGTGAGGGACAAGGGGTGTGGTGTCAATTTTACATTTACCCAGTTATCAAACTCTGGACTTTTGCCTGTTCCCTCCTCCCACAGCCCTCCATCCATTGATTATCAAAGTTTGTATCATAAATCTGCGCTTTTGTTATGAAATAAGTAGATTTTCTTCTACTACACTTTTCTTTTAATTGTTATTATGTTTCCTTCATGCTTAATAGATATTAATTAAAACATTACATTAAAATATCCTGAGCAGAGGGAAGAGTGATATACGGCATATGTACTGTATCTCAAAAACTAGAGCTGAAACAGGTCTAACATTTGAGGAACCAAAATGTGTGTTGGCCTGTGTAATTACACACACATTACATCATCCTGCTCTCATGAAGTGATACAACAAACACAAAATGGATTCCTTTATATAAAAAATTCCAAAAAATGCTTTATGCCCTTGGCATACACATCTGCTAATACTGTTAGTTTAAGACATACTTGACAAACAAGTGTCTTTTTTGAACTGCAGTGGTCGTCTAATATATCACCTTGTTACCTATATTCTGAATCTTAAGGCTGGTCCCCATGACTATTGGAACTTAACCAGCAGATTCCCAGATCAAAAACCCACAGAACCACTGCTCTGGGTTAATTACACCACCCATGTAGATGTCTGTTTACAATTGGTGTTTATGTCTGGTGTAATTAAAGAAAAAAACAAACCACTTCAAACAGGAGCTTGTTACTATATCCTGATCTAATTATTATTATGTTTGTTTCCAACTGAAATAACAGTTTATTTAATTTCAGCAATAACTCTTTATTATTACATACTGATAACGAGGCTGGTTTGTGCTACCTCTGGTTTGTCCCAAATACTCTCTACTCAGAAATCGTATTGCCCCTTGTGTGTGTTATCACTACTTATCTTTTATTATTATTAACTTTTATTTTTAATGCGACAACATATTCTGTAGCGCTATACAGGGGATAAAAACAAGGAAAAATACAGTATTAACAACCTTCCAAAAATGGAGGACCCTGTTTTGAGCTTAGAATCTTTGCAGAAAGTGCCTTTTCCCAAAGCATCCTAGTAGACTGGAAACTCGCCACTTAATTCTCATAGTGTATATTTCTTCTACCTTAAGATTGTGAACTCTTTTGGACAGAGCCCTCATTAAACTTTGCATTGATTTGTTTTTGTGTGCTATTACTAAAAAAAATAATATTACATTTTACAGAAAGTATTAGACAAGTGGGACAGCCTTCCAGTGAAAATGGTACAGTGTAACACAGATAAGGATTTTATTCTGATAAGCATAAGTCTACCCTGAGGCTTAATAAAGTCCATATTTAATGTAGATTGCATGGATAGACTAAATGTGGCTTTTTAACTCTTTTTTTTTTTTTGTCGTTCAGTTGTTTTTTTTGACTCTCCTTGACCTCATGGACTGTAACACAACAGGACATCTTTATGTTCATGGTCATGCTGATCCACTTGGTATTCATGGCACAGATACTTGGGTGGGTCAGCAGTTTCTTCTCCAGTGGGCCATAGCATACAGCCCCTGGTATTCCTAGGTGGTCTCCCATCCAAGTATTAACCCTGCTCAGCTTCAGGATGGTGTGACCTCTTGGTTCCCTGACTGGAATCAAACCCAGGTCACAGTGATGAAAGCACCAAATCCTAACCATTGGAGCATCAGGAAACCCTTTTGACTCTTATCTGTCATTAAATATATGTTTGTATTTTGCAATAAAAAAGAGGGGGAAACAAAGAGAGAAAATGTGGTAAAGAAAGGATGGGAGAGAGGGTAAGAAAGAGAGAGACAAAATAGGGAGAAAAAAGGGACATAGAAAAATAAAGAAAACTGCAATCATAGGCTGTACAGAGCTTAAATATGGATAAAAGCACCATATGTCCTGTACTGATGCTCGGGGTATGGGCCTTATGCTCCTCTTGTATCTATATGTTTAATCTGTAAATATTGTGGAAAAACAGTCAAAATACACCAAATACTCACAAAAACTACATAAAAAGCTTACCCATAGCAAGGGGGGGGGGGGGCACCCAGGACCTCTGAAAGTGAAGTTACACCTCCATTTAAGTCCAAATTCCCGAGTTCAGACACACGAAAATCCCCTAAGCAAGAGAAAAAATGGCCACCGAAAAAAACGGAAACGAGGCTCACAGCCCAGCCACGTACAACTTACCCAAGAAGGGATCTGAGATAATCTTGGAAACCCGCATAACCCCACATTAACCATCGCAGTGGGGGTCCCGATTGCACGCGATCAGGGACCCCCGCCGCAATGAAAATTAAAAATTCCTGCGTTACAGGTCCTTAAAGGACCGTAAAGGTCCTTAAAGGACCCGTTATAAAAGAAAACAAATATACACTATCACCCTGTCACTCATGGGGGTCAATACAGACCCCCATAAACCCTAAATTAACCCTGTCACTCATGGGGGTCAATATAGACCCCCATAAGCCCTTCATTATCCCTGTCACTCATGGGGGTCAATACAGACCCCCATAAACCCTTCATGAACCCCCTCACTCATGGGGGTCAATATAGACCCCCATAAGCCCTTCATTAACCCTGTCCTTTATGGGGGTCAATACAGACCCCCACAAGCACTTAATTAACCCCCTCACTCATGGCGGTCAATACAGACCCCCATAAGCCCTACATTAACCCTGTCACTCACGGGTGTCAATACAGACCCCCATAAGCCCTTCATTAACTGTGTCACTCATGGGGGTCAATATAGACCCCCATAAGCACTTAATTAACACTCTCACTCATCGGGGGTCAATACAGACCCCATAAGCCCTTCATTAACCCTGTCACTCATGGGGGTCAATACAGACCCCCATAAACCCCTAATTAACCCTGTCATTCATGGGGGTCAATATAGACCCCCATAAGCCCTTCATTAACCCTGTCACTCATGGGGGTCAATACAGACCCCCATAAGCACCTAATTAACCCCCTCACTCATGGGGGTCAATACAGCCCCCCATAAGCCCTTAATTAACCCCCTCACTGATGGGGGTCAATACAGACCCCCATAAACCGCTAATTAACCCTGTCAATCATGGGGGTCCATACAGACCCTTATAAGCCTCTATTTAACCCCATCAGTCCCATAAGGGTATATTAAGACCATTATGGGCCTGTTACAACACAACATTAACCACATAAGTGCCATGACGGTCCTCAAGGACCATCATGACACTAAGTATAAACACTACACTGCACTATACCCCCCCAATAAAACATTAAATATCAACTAAACACCCTCTACACTAACCTATTAACACCTACACTACCTACCTACCCCCAATAACCCCCCACCAGTCTAATTATAGAAAATAAAAAAGCCTAAAGTCACAAAACAAAATCTACATTACATAAAATAAAAAACCTAAGTCACAAAAAAAAGGAACATTACAGAAAATAAAAAAAAACATTACAACCCTCCCCCTCACTACAGAAAAAAAAACACACCTGAAAAGGAAATACATATAATACAATACAAATACATACAATATAATACAATACAATTAAATACAATACAATACAATACACCCCTATCTAATATACAATACATTCTATCTATCCAATATACATCACACAATCTATCTAACTAAATACCATAAGCTAATATACATCCTATCTATATAATATACATCCCCAATCTATCTAAATACCACAATCTAATATACAATACAGTCTATGCTATCTATATAAAACACATACCCCTAGCTAACATACAATAAATGCTATCTATATATAAAATAATCTAATTCTAAGCTAAAATAAAATAATTAAGACCACTTACCTTTGCAGATGTCCATTCAGATCAGCCACCTATGGAAAAATAGTGCAACACGTTTACAGTACATAAAGAAACATTCTAAACATTCTAAATATTCTACTCACCTTTCCGGCATGTCCCGTCCTTATTCTTTTACCCTTCTCCAGGGCGGCACCTGTTAAAAAAAACATAACATTAATACACATACATAAAAATAAAATAAACATAATCTACATTGTTCTTACCTCCCCACGATGTCTCAGGCCTCCTCCGCCTCCTCTTCTGCCACGACCTATAAAATAAAAAAAAATACTTACATCCGCACTCACGGACATCCCCGACGCTAATGAGGCTCCTGGAGACTTTTCCGGAAGAAAATAGGCAATGGCGCCTTCTGATTGGTTGAAAACGCTGTCTATCAAATTCACCCAATCAGGAGGCGCCAATGTGTGAGCCAATCAGAAAGGGATACACCCTAAAATCCCACTCTGATTGGATAATGCACCTGTCAATCTTTATTTAAACCAATCACAAGGCGCAGGTGCCTTCAGCCAATTACAATGGAATACACCCCCACAGGGTGATTGGTTGGAGCATCTGCGCATTCTGATTGGTTGCCCTGACAATAGCCAATAACAATGGAATACACCCCCACATACTGATTGGTGAAGGATTTGCACATTCTCATTGGCTATTGTTAATGTCAATCAATATTACAGCCAATGGGAAGGCGCAGATTTCTTCACCAATCAGTACATGGGGGTATATTCCATTGTGATTGACTGATGGCAATAAAGCCTTCGGATTGGTTCAAATAAAGATTGACAGGTGTGTTATCCAATCAGCATGGTATTTTGGGGTGTATCCCTTTCTCATTGGTTCGCAATTAGCGTCTTCTCATTGGCTGAATTTGATAGACAGCGTTTTCAGGCCAATCAGAAGCCGCCATTGGCAATTTTATTCTGGAACACTCCGTAGGAAGCTCATTAGCGTCAGAGACATCTGCCAGGGCGGATGTGTGTTGTTTGTTTTTTTTACAGCGCGGATGCTTCCAGGGCCCATCCGGGGGCAGAACACCAGGAGGCCGGAGACATCGCGGGGAGGTGAGTACAATGTAGATTGTGTTTATTTCACTTTGTTTTATGTTTATGTATGTGTACTAATGTAATGTTTTTTTTTAACAGGGGCAGCGCCGCAGAGGCAAAGATGAAGGAGGACGGGACATGCTGGGACGGGACATGCTGGAAAGGTGAGTATAATATTTAGAATATTTAGAATGTTTAGTTATTTTATGTAAACGTGTTGTATTCATTTTTTAAATCTTTTTTACCCTAGGTTGGTGATCTGAAGAAACATCTCAAAGGTAAGTGGTCTTCATTATTTTATTGTAGCTTAGATTTAGGGTTGCTATATAGAGATAGCATGTACTGTATATTAGATAGATAGGGGGATGTATAGTATATAGATAGTATTTATTGTATATTAGATAGAAAGATAGATAGATAGATAGATAGATAGATAGATAGATAGATAGATAGATAGAGGGGATGTATATTAGATAGATAGTATTGTATATTATATAGTGGGATGTATATTACATAGTGGGATGTATATTACATAGGGGGATGTATATTAGATAGGAGGATGTATATTACATAGGGGTGTATTGTATTGTATTTAATTGTATTTAATTGTATTGTATTTAATTGTATTGTATTGTATTATATTGTATTTAATTGTATTGTATGTATTATATGTATTTCCTTTTCAGGTGTGTATTTTTTTTTTACTGTAGTGGTGGGGGGGGGTTGTAATGTATTTTTATATTTTCTGTAATGTTCCTTTTTTTATTTTTTGTGACTTAGGTTTTTATTTTTCTGTAATGTACATTTTTTTATTTTTGGTGATTTTAGTTTTTTTTATTTCTGTAATTACAGTGGTGGGGGTTATTAGGGGGTAGGTAGGTGTTAATAGGTTAGTGTATGGGGTGTTTAGTTGATATTTAATGTTTTATTGGGGGGTATAGTGAAGTGTAGTGTTTAAATTAGTGTCATGATTGTCCTTGAGGACCGTCATGGCACTTATGTGGTTAATGTTGGGTTGTAACAGGCCCATAATGGTCATAATAAACCCTTATGGGACTGATGGAGTTAAATAGAGGCTTATGAGGATCTGGATAGACCGCCATAAGTGACCGGGTTAAAATGGTATAGTGCTTACACTTTGGGTCATGAGGGTCCTGGATGACCCTCATGGCACTTATAGTGTTATTACATGCGTTCATTAGTGTGTTAGAGGGGTCTATATAGTTGAGGCACACAGTACACTCCCATTGTGTGGCAAACAGCATTTCAACACTTTATTTTTTTGACCGTCATTTTTTGACGGGCAAGTCGCTAGTATTTAATAAAATTGAAAGACATATATTGCTAAAGAGTGTTTTCGACCTGTCAGTTAAAATTAATCTGTAAATTACCCGTTTGCCAATTAGATAACAAACCTGGCTACTGTGTTATCATAAACCATCTAACAGTTGAAAGGACTTTGGATGAGAGAAAGAAAGAAAGAAAGAAGAAAGAAAGACAGAAAGAAAGAAAGAAAGAAAGGGGGAGAGGAAGAAAGAACAAGAGATGAAAAAAACAAAAAGAAAGAGAGAGAAAGAAAGAAAAAGAATGAATATTTATGGATAGTGGATCCGCTGCATAGAAAGGCAAAATAGCATTAGGAATAACTTTTGCAATTGTTTTCACTTGTACTTAACCCGTATAATGCTATGGAATATGTTGGCACATTACAAATAAAAAAGAATAATAACCGTTGCAGAATTAGAAAGCTTTTTAGGGAAAATGTTAGGAATAGGCCACAAAAAAATTATATATCATTTGTAGGAATTGTACATAACATTCCTTCCAAGGGGCTTCACCAGGGTTCATGAATGTAAAAGAAGCCCAATCAAAAAAGTTTTTGAACCAATGCCGAGCATTGATTGCCAACTTACAGCATTACAAATGTCACATATACACTTTACTAGAGAACAGGCTGCAAGAGAAGTTTCTGAGGCCTGCATGCCACCATTAATCCTTCTGTTGTTACCACTGTTTAAGTGCAGTGGTTCTCAACAACCAGTCCTAATACTGATGCGGGACCCAGAGACCTTATCTTCTGGTGGATCTTGCGTGTTTGACTAGCGCAAATCAGAAGTATTGTACAGCCCTCCCACTCGTCTGTCAGAGGGTCTGTCCACATAAGGTGGATTACTACAGTTACATTTACAACAATGTAATACAAGCAGAAAACATGTTATAGGAGATCAGAATGGGGGACCTAGAGGAGTGGGGGTAGGAGATCAAAATGGGGGACCTGGGGGGGGGGGCCCCCACCCAAACCCCCCATTTTGATCTCCTCGAAAACTCTTTCTGGTTGTATTTCTATGTTGTAAATGTAACTGTAGTAATCCACCTTAATTAGACAGACCCTATGACAGACGAGTGGGAGGGCTGTACAATACTTCTGACTAGTCAAACACTCAAGATCCCTTCTGGTCATCATGAACAAAGACGGATGAGTAGAGCCTAGCACTTTAAACATATCACTAGTCATAGTTATACATAGATTATTGATGAATATATCTGTAGTTAAAATATACTCTATTAAAATCAGTGTAAACCTAGATGAAAACGTAGTGTCCCACATGTAGTATTACCCTTGTATGAGCATTGGAAGGTAACCCCCCAGTCCCGAGATCACAAAGGTTGAGAGCCAAGCCCTAACAAGTTACCATACCATATAAATATGTTTTATAATATATTATCCAAATTATAGCATTTTATACTAATGATTTTTATAGCTCCTCACCCACAGACGCAACTGAGCGGTTGTTGAACTGATCTGTGTCCTATGGTTCATGCTGTTTACTTAACAAGAATGCCTCTAAGGAAATAAATATTTGTTATAAGAGGAAAAAACAAAGGCTCAAGGGAGCCAGAGGTTTATTTAATGACCTTCAGCAATAAGCTCTGTTTTGCTCAGGAATTCAGCCGTAAAATAACCCAGCTTGATGGAAATGATTATGAGTCTGTTTATAATTACACACTGTCACAACATTGGTCCAACTTCCACAACCTTGGCTAAAAAAAGAACGGAAACTATTTATCAGGTTTGGAGACTGCTACCTTTTCTCTGAATCTGCCCCCATGTCTGACAACATTATCATCTCACCTATAATTCTGTAAGAAAAGGAATATTTTAAAATTGTCTGCTTACGTTTTTGACATTTCTTATTAGAAACAATGCTACTTTATTAAAATGTAAAATATATTGAAAAGATGCATTAAAAAAAGATAAACCCCAATATAAAGTTCATGTTAAATTCAAGCTTCTCTTGCTATGTTTTGCATGAGACACGGAGCATTACAATAGCCCTTTAATAACACCAATACCTATAGATCCGAATATCACCTGTGAAATAATGTATTTAATGCTTTGAAGTCCTATGAATATGAAAGGTATTTTTATGGAAACATCCCCCTTAATTCTGTAGAGCAGGGGACAGCAACCTGTGGCTTTAGACCCCCAATGCAGCAGCATGACTTCAAATAATTGTTAGCTTTGAATTCCAATCAGTGCTAGTTTGCTTATTTGATGAAATAGCAAAATAGACAAGCTCCCTCATATTGTGAAGTTTCTCTATGTCCTCTCTCATATTAGAATAACAAAGTTATGCAGATGGATCTAGACTTGCTTGGCTCTTTTTTATCCATTGCTCTAAAGCAGTGGAGGGCCACAGGCAGCCCAGGGGCCTAATGTAGCCCTCAGGCACTTGCCATGTGCCCCCCAGCCTGTTCTCAGGTGTGGGAAAGCAAGTCCCTCTTTAAAAATACACAATCCGTTATAACCCTCTAAAACTAGCAAATAATATTCAATTGTTACATAGTTACATAGTTACATAGTATTACATAGTATTTAAGGTTGAAAAAAGTATTTCAGTCCATCAAGTTCAACCTTTTAAGATCTCCTCTGATCTGCAATATGCGGATTAACTATTAATTATTTGTATATAACAATAAAAAATAAATAAATAACCAATTCCCTCCTGATCCCAGACACCAGCAACTGAACTTCTCCCTGGATCAATACTGCCTCTCTAATTATCCATGATAACCCTGAATTCCCTTTTTAATTAGAAATAAATCCAGTCCCCTTTTAAAGTTATCTATCGAATCTGCTGTCACCACCTCCTCTGGTAGAGAATTCCACAGATTAACCACCCTTACTGTGAAGAACCCTTTTCTTTCTTTAAGGTGGAATCTTTTTACTTCTAACCTCAAGGGATGTCCTCTTGTCAGTTGAAAACCTCTTGGCACAAAAAGTTCCCTTGACAAATCTTTATACTGACCCTGGATGTATTTATTCTAGAGAAAATAACTTTAATTTGGTTAGTGTTTCTTCATAACTTAGCCCCTCCATTCCCCTTATAAGTTTTGTTGCCCTCCTCTGTACCTTTTCCAGCTCTAAAATGTCCTTTTTATGAAGTGGTGCCCAAAATTGTACTCCATATTCCAAATGAGGGCGTACTAGAGATTTGTATAGTGGCAGAATTATATCTTCTTCCCTGGCTTGTTACCTAGGTGGTTGTCCACAAGCACTCCCAAATCCCTTACAATATCTGATACCCCTAGATTTGCTCCATTAAGATTATAAATTGCATGGCTATTTTTCCTTCCCAGATGCATAACTTTACATTTATTCGTATTAAATTTCATCTGCCATTTAGATGCCCATTCCTCAATTTTATGTAAATCCCTTTGGAGGGATAGCACATCACTATCTGATTTAATTACCTTGCACAACTTCGTGTCATCAGCGAAAATGGAGACACCACACTCCAATCCTACCTCTAAGTCATTAATAAATATGTTAAAAAGGGGGGGACCTAATTGTCCTACTAAATATTTTTCATTATCTATACCTCTGTTACCAATACATTCCCTACCTTCAGAGATTTTACCATGTGATCCATTTATAAGGATTCAGGGGCCACATATGAGGCTTTTCCAGTCAAATAGGTTGCCTGTCATTGGTTACAGTCTCTCATTAATTAATGTAATAATGTAAAACTATACATTAGCGACTTTTAGTGTAGCATATATTTAGAGTGTGGAAGGTAATCTAAAACTAACATGCTCTTGGATATAGCAGCAGATCATAGTACACTTTATTTCCAAATCAATGTGCTTTACTTTAATATAATTAGGTCCTTATTGAATAATTAAAGGCAGACACCTTAAATCTGTGTCCAAACAATCCGGATTCAAAAACAATTATCTCCCCATTTCAAGCCGTTGTGATTTCATACAAACAGAGGCTCTTCCTGAATGTAGCCTGCTAGAGGATGGAACAGTTCTGGTTATGTTTTCCCCAAAAAGAAAATCCCCAGGAGAGGTGTGATTCAGGCTCAAGTCCACAGAAAAACTACTCACCCGGTACACATTCCTGGTGAATCCCACAAGAGATCATTGTCGGTGAAAGGGAAACAGTGTTGAAACTGATGGGCAAAAAATTAAGTTTGTTGATGAAGAAATAAAGAAGCAATTCACGAAAACTGTAAATTACCTGAAAATTCTACAGTAGCAGGAAACAATTTTGCTTTTAACATCCTTGGAAATTTATATATAATTTCTGGTAGTAATGTTCCATTAAACATTGCCCAGTTGACGTCTTTAGTTCCAGAGTTGAAACCCCTTGCAATAAGACATCACATACTCATTTTGCCTACTTGTTACATAATAAACACTTCTAAAAGCATGGATTATTTTTTGGGGGGCATAAGAAAAGTTTATTTGAATCAGAAACTTCATAAAAAAATACTGCAATCTGTACTCTTCAGAAGTTTTGATTATTAGCAAGGAAATCTTCTCTGTGAGCTGTTTCGAAGAACTTCTAAAATTGTGCAATGATGATTATTACATACACTAGCGACTTGCCCGTCAAAATATCAGGGCAATACAATTTTAAGCCATGGGAATTCTGTTTGCCACACAATGTAAGGCTTTTGCCCCTGTGTGGATCTTTGGCGCTCATTGTGAGCCTCGCACCGAGCGCCTTTGGCGCTCATCGCAGGGCTAGCAATGAGCGCCTTCGACGCTCATTGTGAGCCTATCCTCTCATGTACTTCAATTGTCCGGCTTTGCAACGATCACCTTTGGCACTCATCGCGAAGACCGATATATAAGTACAGTGTAAAATAGTAAAACATTTTTACTACAGTGAAGTAATAAAGTAATATGAATTAATAAATTAATATACATTACCTATTTATATTGAATATGCAGCAATCAATATCCTGAAGAGCTAACAATCTATTTGGATTTTGCTGCATCTGAAAATATATAGTTGTAGAGCAGATCATCTGAGGAGAAAGTGTCATCAATGTGGCAAGTGTGCAGTGTAAATAGGCTGCGTGTGCGACGGCAAACCGTTTGTTTAGGCGGGTAAAGAGGCATTTTATATTCCTAATGTTATGAGTTGTAAGTAAGTATTGTAAAATGGTGGCTTTTTTCTATGTGCTACTTGGCTCACGAGCATTTTCCGTCCGTTGTAATGTTATATTTTGTATATGCGACATTCCTGGCTAACTTGTACATGACTGCCGGTGATTTTTGCGGCTGTGTCCTTTAGCCTCGTTTTCATTTTTTTCGTCGTTCTTGTTCCATAACTTCTTAAGTACGACTTAAATTAGCGTAGTGCCTCCACCTCCGCAAATGCGGACACTCGCTTTGCGAGGTCCGCATTTGCGGCCTGCAATGAGCCTTCAGGTCATTGCATTTTTTGTCCCCCTCCGCAAATATTTGCGGCCTACGTTGGAGCCTTCACCTCCGCAAATTTGCTGCCAGAACTCCACCTCTCGCTTTGCAAAGAGTGACGACGACTCGCAGTTTATATGTGATCACAACCAGTGGCGGAGCTACTGCTGGTGCAATCGGAGCAATACACTGGGGCCCAGTGCCCTCACATTTATTTTTATTTATTGCCTTTGTTTACTTTTATCTGGTGGCCTCCTCTCACTCCCGCCTCCAGGACTTTTCTCGTGCTGCCCCTAGTCGCTGCCTCTCTCCACCAGATTATCCTCTTGCCTCAAAACATTTAAAAACTCACTTAAAACGCATCTTTTTAAAGAAGCGTATCACCTTCCAGCCTAACACGCTTATCACCTCTCTCTCTCTCTTTTACCACTCACTATACCTTAGATTGTAAGTACTGAGAATTCACCATGGACATTGGAGTCCTAGCTCAAAGAAAGGGCCCTCCTTGCTTTGCTATATGTTAATTTTATCTTTGTCTGAACTTCATTTATGTACAGCGCTAAGGAATATGCGTTATAAATGAGCTATAATAATAAATATATATATATATATATATACATATATATATATATATATATATATATATATATATATAATGAGTTGGCCCTCCATTCATCAACACTGCCACTGATCCCAACATTTCCAATGGTGACACATGGACACTTATATTCTTGAAATATGATGCACTATTACATATCAACATTCAGTACAATGTTGAAACTGAGTTTTTTAAATTAACACACTTCAAAACATTGAGTCTGACTGAGACCATAATTTAGTAGGGCAAGTCATTACGCCTCCTTTTAATTAGAAAAATAAATAAAATCTGCTGTACCTGCTGGACCTTGGAAGAATCCATGATACATTGGTGGAAGTTATGTCTGTGTGAGAGGGGCATTTATATTTCTAGATAGCTGTGGTTGCATCTCTTGATGCAGCAGTCAGCTAGATCAATATCAGTTGTATGCACTTATCTAACAAAGACTTGTATGCTCCTCCTCCATCCATCCTTCCACTGGTAGGTTACAAAACACACCCTCATGATTCAGCTTTCTTAAAGTAATGTAAGAAACACAAAGTGGATTGCTATATTCTTAAACACAGTCTTAAAAAATTTAGAATTTTTCCAATTTTTTTTTTAATCTCTGTAGTTAACACGTCTGCTAATGTTGTTAGTAGTTTTCACAAATAAGATCATTTCCTTGAAGTGCAGTGGTGGTACCTTCAAAATAGGGACTTTTGGCAGACTAAGAGGGACGGAAGATGGAAAGATGGACAGTTTGGTAGGTAACTACGGAATATGTTGGAGCAATACAAATAAAAAATAATAATAATAATAATAATAATTTGGTATTCTACTGGAAGAACAAATAGTGCCGGGAAGGATGAGGAAGTGTAATGGCCAATGGGAAGGTCAATATGTTTCACCAGAGTGGGTCATTAAGGACCCTCCTAGCTGCGCACAACATTGCGGTCAGTGAGCAAGGGATGGGTGCTTGGATAGGCGGGCTAGCGAAGGGTGCGTGGTCCCAGCCATCAGCTATAGTGGCGCCAGCGCGCGCAAGCCCGGCCGAGGCGATACCTAGCATACGCGCGCCCGAGCCGGTAGGCAATTCTGTTGCAGCAGTGGGCAGTACCAATGCAGGGGTTACTGACGCAGCCATGAGACCTATAGTCTTGTGCTCGTTGGATAACTTAGGGGCACACCTTACCCAGGAGGTTAAGGAAAAGATCTGGAGGAGGGAGTTTATAGAATTGTTCTCCCTTCTCCCCATGTCTAGGCAAATGAATATGGCCGAGAGGGGCCCCGGAGAGGGGGACGAGCGGCGGAAATCTTTTGCCAGGTTACCTAGGACGTTTGATACATGGCTGCAAGCATTCTCCATATGGGCCTGCGTACTATGTGAGCGACACCCCGAACAGAGTTCTGGCGGACGGCTTCCGGGAAGGATTCCGTATTCCATGTGGCATTGACATTCAGGGTTTCCTTGTCCCAAATCTGAAGTCGGCCAGGGGAGCGTTTTCGGTCCTATGTAAGGCCGAGTGCAGTGGTGTAATGGTGTTGCTTTCTACTTTCAGGGGAACAGAAGCAACTATGGATTGTGGGCCATTCATACGTGTACTGGGCCCACAGGTTAGCTGCAGTTACCGAAGAAAAGGCACAACTGGGCTTTCCTGTCACGGACTTGCGCGTACGGTGGTGTGGCATTCGGGGTCTGCGATGGGCGCAACTGGACGGTCTTTTGGATACATACGCGCAGCGTTACGGTCAGTCCAGTGTGATACTAATCCATGCCGGCGGGAATGATTTGGGGACGGTGCCCATGAGACGGATGCTGAAAGTCATGAGACGAGACGTTGAGAAGTGGGTAAAAAAGTTCCCAGGCACGTTCCTTATCTGGTCGGAAATGATTAAGAGAAGATCTTGGCGTAACGCGCGTACCCAGTATGTCTGGACAAGGCTAGACAGAAGATCAACCAGCAGATTGCGAGTTTTGTTAGAAAATTGGGTTTTGTTGCAATCCGTTATAAGGAGTTCGAACCGGTCGGTGCTGACGATTTTTTCGCAAAAGATAAGGTTCACCTTACGGAAATAGGATATGAATTGATGATGTTGGAGTTTAGAAAGAGCGTTTTACTGGCTTTGGCTTTGATGTCCAGCAGGGGGGGATCGCAGCCTCGGGAGGCGTCCCTCGCGTGCTCCGTGGCAGGAGGTGAGTTGCCCGGCCCACTGGCCTAAGTGGGCGGTGGCCCCACCTCACAGGGCGTGCTTAAAGATAAGCATTGGGGCTTTGGGCAGGGCTCAAAGCGTGAGGTCACTGTTCGTGGCCGGGCTCCTCCCCCGGAAAGAAAGGACTAAAATAGTTCATTTAAATAAGTTATGGTTTGTTGTTTACAATTGTTTTAATAAAGCTGTGGCCCGTTGTTTCTCCCAACTTCAGATGTTGTGTCCGTTATTTTATTACCTAGCCTAAATGGATCATGCATGGGTCATGTAGGACGCGGAGGCTGCACAGGCTCCCTGGGTCAGCCCGTAGCGTCGCGTGACCCAGCGGAGCCTGCGAGGCACGTCAGCCAATCAGGTGCATCGGGGGCGTGTCGGGAAGCCCGTTTTCGCGCCATTTCAGTACAGCGCGGTCTCCCAACTGAAATCCCACCCACCCACCCTGTAATTTGTTGTTAAAAAATGTAAAATGGAGTATTCTTTAAAAAAAAAAATATATATATATATATATATTTTGTCTAAAGAATTTTGGAGAAGTGGCTATTGTATGTTGTTTATTGTTAATTTATGACTTGGCGGGAGGTGAGTTGCCCGGCCCACTGGCCTAAGTGGGCGGTGGCCCCACCTCACAGGGCGTGCTTAAAGATAAGCATTGGGGCTTTGGGCAGGGCTCAAAGCGTGAGGTCACTGTTCGTGGCCTGGCTCCTCCCCCGGAAAGAAAGGACTAAAATAGTTCATTTAAATAAGTTATGGTTTGTTGTTTACAATTGTTTTAATAAAGCTGTGGCCCGTTGTTTCTCCCAACTTCAGTTGTTGTGTCCGTTATTTTATTACCTAGCCTAAATGGATCATGCATGGGTCAAGCAATAGTCCTTTAGGCAATCAAACTACAGCTGCTAAAAAAAATGTATATACTGTACATTTGAATTTCTTAAAATGCACTCTTTTGTATAAGACAAACTTGTGCTTAGGAAGACTTTTTTTTTTTTTTTTTAGATAATTATGCTATTAGATACACACATCTTTCTGGAAAGGATTAGAGCATGCACTTATGTTTTGCCTTCTTCTGAGCTGGAGATCTCGATGGCTCCCTGCAGTAGTCCAGTGACCACAGGTTGGGACCTTCTGACCTCACAGCTTCTGCTCCCTAACTTGTTCATTGCCAGCAAATTAAAAATAGCAAACCATTGACTTTTAAAGAATTTGAAGGACCAGTAGGAATAGATACCCATGGAATTCTTTCAGTTCAGCAAAATCTTATTTATTTAGGGCTTAGCATTTTGGCAACTTGCACACAAGACCTCCATTGCTGGTACAGACCATTATGGAGCAATATGGGGAAATAATTTACTCCCTCTCTACGCTGCCTGGCTGATGTGTCAGAGGGAGGCCCTTATAGTGCTACAAATTGTATTACAATAAAAATATAAGCTTTGCAGCACTTTTACATGCTAAAAAATACATTTGCAAGATTTAAAGCCTGAATGTAGGTTTGATTAACAAGAGGGTAAACTCTTTTTTGCAGATCTATGCCTGAAAATAGGTGATTAAAATTAGAATGTAAAAAAAATATATAAAGCTTTTCATTTATTACTTTATAGATGCAATTATGTTGCAGTAGCATCTACCATTTTGGTTTACACTAATCAATTCCCTTTAGTGAGAGGGGACTTTGAAAACAGAGGAAGCTTATGCCCGTACAATGTGAATCTGGCAGCTAAAACTACCTGTGCTTCAGCAGTGCTAATAAGTTTAGCTTTACAGGAACACACTCTCCTGAAAAAGTAGCAGACAGAAGATAATATAAGTTATCTCAGGGGATGATATAGGGTGCAAAGGTTGCAGTGATCATTTTCCCCATAGGAGATAGAGCACTGTCAAGCACAACATGGCATGCAATGCTTAATGAGTACACTAAAGAATCAGAAATGAAAATGGTTTATGAGAGCTGCTGCCCCCCCCCCCCCCCCATCAAATCGATCAATTAATATCCAGCTGCTGACAAACACTGATCACTTCTGACTCATGGTTCCTTATCGTTCCATCTGCCACTTATCTAAAAGTGTAAACACTGTGGTGTTCCAAATTACATTGGCCAAGAGAAGAGCTATGGCTCTCCAGTGGAAGTAACCTGGTGATATTCCTTCCCTCATTCACATAATAGCATTCATTTAAAAAAAAACATGACAATTTAAAAAAATGTATGACCATGCTTCATAATTCTCTGTACGCATTCTCTCTAAAATGGGCTCCTTGGTTTGTGCTTTTCTCATTGGGTTGAGCAACTAGTATGTATTTCCTTAATTACATACTATACCTTGTTTAGAATGTGCTTATTGTACTTTAAACTTGGAATTTTGATTTATTTGTCTGTTTCTTTGAAATGTTAACATTATGCTTATGTATCTTCACAAAACCTGTCTGCTGATGATTCTACAGTAGAGGTGCTAAATTACACTCTTTTGATTCCTTAATGTTTTGGATGCTACAATAGCTTACTCTCTTACCCTTTCCCCCCATTTTATATCTTTCTTTCTCCAACCTTTAAAAAATGTTTTATCTGGTCGGAAATGATTAAGAGAAGATCTTGGCGTAACGCGCGTGACCCAGTATGTCTGGACAAGGCTAGACAGAAGATCAACCAGCAGATTGCGAGTTTTGTTAGAAAATTGGGTTTTGTTGCAATCCGTTATAAGGAGTTCGAACCGGTCGGTGCTGACGATTTTTTCGCAAAAGATAAGGTTCACCTTACGGAAATAGGATATGAATTGATGATGTTGGAGTTTAGAAAGAGCGTTTTACTGGCTTTGGCTTTGATGTCCAGCAGGGGGGGATCGCAGCCTCGGGAGGCGTCCCTCGCGTGCTCCGTGGCAGGAGGTGAGTTGCCCGGCCCACTGGCCTAAGTGGGCGGTGGCCCCACCTCACAGGGCGTGCTTAAAGATAAGCATTGGGGCTTTGGGCAGGGCTCAAAGCGTGAGGTCACTGTTCGTGGCCGGGCTCCTCCCCCGGAAAGAAAGGACTAAAATAGTTCATTTAAATAAGTTATGGTTTGTTGTTTACAATTGTTTTAATAAAGCTGTGGCCCGTTGTTTCTCCCAACTTCAGATGTTGTGTCCGTTATTTTATTACCTAGCCTAAATGGATCATGCATGGGTCATGTAGGACGCGGAGGCTGCACAGGCTCCCTGGGTCAGCCCGTAGCGTTGCGTGACCCAGCGGAGCCTGCGAGGCACGTCAGCCAATCAGGTGCATCGGGGGCGTGTCGGGAAGCCCGTTTTCGCGCCATTTCAGTACAGCGCGGTCTCCCAACTGAAATCCCACCCACCCACCCTGTAATTTGTTGTTAAAAAATGTAAAATGGAGTATTCTTTTAAAAAAAAAAAAATATATATATATATATATTTTGTCTAAAGAATTTTGGAGAAGTGGCTATTGTATGTTGTTTATTGTTAATTTATGACTTGGCGGGAGGTGAGTTGCCCGGCCCACTGGCCTAAGTGGGCGGTGGCCCCACCTCACAGGGCGTGCTTAAAGATAAGCATTGGGGCTTTGGGCAGGGCTCAAAGCGTGAGGTCACTGTTCGTGGCCTGGCTCCTCCCCCGGAAAGAAAGGACTAAAATAGTTCATTTAAATAAGTTATGGTTTGTTGTTTACAATTGTTTTAATAAAGCTGTGGCCCGTTGTTTCTCCCAACTTCAGTTGTTGTGTCCGTTATTTTATTACCTAGCCTAAATGGATCATGCATGGGTCAAGCAATAGTCCTTTAGGCAATCAAACTACAGCTGCTAAAAAAAATGTATATACTGTACATTTGAATTACATTGGCCAAGAGAAGAGCTATGACTCTCCAGTGGAAGCAACCTGGTGATATTCCTTCCCTCATTCACATAATAGCATTCATTTAAAAAAAAAACATGACAATTTAAAAAAATGTATGACCATGCTTCATAATTCTCTGTACGCATTCTCTCTAAAATGGGCTCCTTGGTTTGTGCTTTTCTCATTGGGTTGAGCAACTACTATGTATTTCCTTAATTACATACTATACCTTGTTTAGAATGTGCTTATTGTACTTTAAACTTGGAATTTTGATTTATTTGTCTGTTTCTTTGAAATGTTAACATTATGCTTATGTATCTTCACAAAACCTGTCTGCTGATGATTCTACAGTAGAGGTGCTAAATTACACTCTTTTGATTCCTTAATGTTTTGGATGCTACAATAGCTTACTCTCTTACCCTTTCCCCCCATTTTATATCTTTCTTTCTCCAACCTTTAAAAAATGTTTTTCATGGGTACTATAACATTGTAATGTATGCTTGAACAAATTCTCTCCCATATGGTAATACACTGAATGTTAATTATGCTACTTTTACTTTACATGTTGTACCCTACAGATTAACAGCCTTATTAAATTGCGATTTGGCCAATTGAATAGGGCTCTATATAAGCACAGAGCATACTTTTTTTTAACAGAAGTTTTTAGTTAGTGAACTTCTATCCAAAAGCAACGTCTTCACTAACTAGAAACTTCTGTAAGAAAAATATCCTCCGTGCTTATATAGAGCCCTATTCAATTGGCCGAATTGCAATTTAATAAGGCTGTATATACATAGATAATAATTTAAAAAAAATTGAACCAGGAAGTTAAGTATAACGGAATATAAATGTTAAAAATATGTAAGGACCGTGGCTATTTTTCATGTTTTGCTTTATAAAAAACATTTAGTCTATTATCAAGTTTAGTTATGCAGTAAACCATCTAGAAAACATTTGACTACAGTAGTCCTTGTTGTGAAGCCCAAGCACTATTTTAGTAGCCCCACTTTTATCTGTCTCCAGTTTATTTATATCTTTCTGGAGATACAATTTCAAGAGCTTAACACATCAGTCTAGGAAAGGACAGTGTAACCCTTTCTATGCCAGGTCCTCTGCTACATTCCCTACGGCAGTGTTATGGTTAATGACCCCTGAGGAGAGGCGTTGTTGGCCTCTAACCAAAGACAAGCTATGCAGACTAAACAAGTCAGGGTGGACGCTGCTGAACACAGAATACTTTAAAAGCCTCGGCCCAGGTCCAGCTCTGTTCATCACCATCAATAATAATAATTACAGCTGCTCGGGCCTAGCGCAGGAATAGGCAGGAAATGAGCCTGGTGCACACTCTGAGAGGCAGCTCTGCTGGGGAGACGTTTATGTCTGGGCATTACCTTAGACAACTCCCTACATTCTCTTAATCTAATCAGTCTAACTAAACGCCAGAAATTGTCAATATAACATAGCAATCCTGCTTCAAAAAGAAAGTGCTGTTCTTCTGTAATTTTGGGGTGTAACGTGGGAAAATGTATAGGGAGCACATGCTGTACACAGTAAAATATGCATTCACTGGAGTCACAGAATAAAAAAAAGTTTATAATTAGGCTTTGTGCTAAAAATACATTTATTGACATATTTAGCAGAAAGAGTCGCGTAAAATCAGTTGTTATGGGAAATTTAATTTGCATTGAAACTAAATAACCAAGATATATTATCACATATTATAATTGTCTAACCAGCAAGAAACGAGTTGCAGTAGTCGAGTCGAGAGATGATGAGAGATTGTATTAGGATTTTAGTTGTGTCTTGTGTAAGATAGTGGCGAATTCTGGAGATGTTTTTTAGATGGAGAAGACAAGATTTAGTTAGTGACTAATTAACTATTAGTGAGGGATTAAAGACAGGGCGGAGTCCATTAAAACCCCCAAGACAATGGGCTTGGGAGGTGGGGTTGTTGATGTTTTTGTTGACAGTGAGAGAAATGTGAGGAATTGATGCTGTGGTCGAGGGAGGGAAGATTTGGAGTTCAGTCTGAGACATGTTGAGTTTGAGATGGTGGGTGGACATCCAAGAGGATATACTAGGGAAGCAGTTGGAGATATGTGTTAGAAGAGAAGGGGATAGATCTGGTGCTGAGAGGTAGATTTGGGTGTCATCTGCATAGAGATGATACTGAAGGTCAAAAGAGTTTATTACGGTACCAAGTGAGGATGTATAGATGGAGAAGAGTAGGGAGCCTAGGACCGATCCTTGGGGTACGCCAACAGACAGGGGGTGAGTTGAAGAAGAGGTGTCGGAGAAGGAGACACTGAATGATCGATTTTGTAGGTATGATGAAAACCACGAGAGAGCAGTGTCTCGAATAGCGATGGAGGAGAGGATATGAAGTAGAAGTGGATGGTCGACTGTGTCAAAGGCAATAGAGAGATCTAGAAGAAGAAGAATTGGAAAGTGATCCGTTTGACTTGGCGTTAAGCAGGTCATTGGTGACTTTAGCGAGAGCTGTCTCAGTGGACTGTTGGGGCCGGAAGCCGGATTGGAAGATGTCAAGAAGGGAGTTAAATAAAGGAAATAAAGCTGGTAAGGTGGTTATAGACGAGCCGCTCCAGTAGGTTGGAAGCCAGGGGAAGTAAAAAGATAGGGCAGAAGTTAGATGCGACATCAGAGTCAGATGAGGAATTTTTGAGGGTGTGTGTAATTATGGCATATTTTAGAGAAGATGGAAACATGTCAGTATTTAGGGAAATGTTGAAAATCTGTTTGAGCTGGGATTAGTGTGGTAGAGAGGGGAGGGATGAGCTGAGATGGAATAGGATTCTGAGGGCAGGTAGTGAGGCGAGTATATGATAGCAGGCTGGAGAATTCGTCCTCTGTAGCCGTGTATAAGCAGTTCAAAGTGGCTGTGGGATTGGGGGAGGGAGAAGACTGGGTGTTGTTGGTTAGTTGAGAGGGTGGAGTGTGTGAGCCACTATGAGATGAGAGTTCATTGCGGATGTTTTGAATTTTTTGAATAAAATGGTTGGCAAAGTTTTCAGCTGTGAGAGAGGAAGGGATGGGAGGAGGGGTTGGGCGGAGTAGAGTATTGAAAGTGGCGAACAGACGCTTGGGGTTAGAGGACAGAGATGTTATTAGTGATGTGAAGTAGTGTTGGCTGGCAAGGTTGAGGGCAGAGGAATAGGAGCGTAACATACATTTCTAGTGGAGGAAATCTGCAGAAGTGCGTGATTTCCTCCATAGTTGTTCAGCAGTGCGAGAGCACCTCTGGATGTATAGTGCTTGTGTAGTGTGCCATGGTTGTGGATGAGAGCGTGTGGTTATGGGGGCAAGGGTGGAAGAGAGAGTAGAGTTGACGTATGAGGTGGCAGTGTCAGGGCAGTTGAGGTTAGCGATGGGGCAGAGAAGGTGTTGGAGAACAGTGGAGAGCTGTGTATGATCTTATGAAAGTTAACTTAACCGGCTCAACCTTCAGTTGCACAGATTGGATTGCACAGGGGGCAGACATTGCACAGATTTTACATATGAATTCACTGTACACATATATAGTGGATTCAACAGCGAACACAGACTGGACTGAGCACACACTAAACACACACACTGCATAGTGGACTTTGCTGAGAAAATATTGGTTACACAGACACACAGCGCACTTGACAGAACACAACCAGTGATACACAAAGTAGATAGGTCAGTGGAAGCACATAGTAGACTGTGGGCAAGCTCATAATGGACTGGGCTGAGATCATACACTGAATCTACACAAAGTGAACGGCACAGGCTGTCTTGCATGGAAACAAAGGTAGAAGCAGCTCTTAACTCATGGTAAAGCCTGTCTGTCCTGCCATCCAGGGACATTTCCGGGACAAAGGTCTCAATCAAGGAACTCTCCCCTGAAATTGTAAAGTCACTTTTTCCAATTGGTAGGAATATGTAAATGAGCCAACAAAATATTATCACACTTTAATCCACAACCATTTTATGAGTGCTGTTATAACACCACTTTTAAGAACATGCATGAGATAGTTAACAGACCCATAGAAAGAACTGTATCAATCATGTAGATATCATCCTGGCAAATAGATGGGACAGATTTTATTTTCCTGGGATCTTCAGATGGTGACTGCAGTCATGAAATTAGATATTTGCCTCTGCCGAGGAAAGCTATGGCAAGTCTGGATAAGCTATTAAATTAATGATTTTACACTATCATCTAAGGTCTGCAATGTTAGAACTATGGTATTCTCAGTAGTAACAAACGGATGTTAGAATTGGACCATAAAGAAGCTTGAGTGCCAAAGAATTTGAAATAACACCTTTGAATTATAGTGCTGAAGAAAACTGCTTAGTATTCCTTGGACTGCAAGAAAATTAAATCAATACTACAGGAAATCAAGCCAAACTATTCACTGGAAGGTTTGATCATGAGGCTAAAGCTCAAATATTTGGCCATATCATGAGAAGACAGGATTCCCTAGACAAGAGTCTGTTGCTGAGAAAGACTAAAGACACATGAAGAAGGAGGGATGCTGCATTTTTCCAGCCTTAAGTTGCCCTATCCTGCACTGCAACCTTAACTATACTTTAATGCAGTTTTTGCCCATACATTTCCAGCATTTTTCTCCATTTTATTATAATAAAATATTTCTAATTAACTAACTTATTCTCTTTATTTGTAATAAAAAATACAGCTAGTTTTATCAATATATTATTTGAAGTTGAAAAAAATATGAAACAAAATGCTTACCTATATAAGTTCTTATAATGTCCTTAAAAAACAGAGAACTCCATATATATAAAATCACTTTATTTGCTCTTTTTAACAAAATCAAACATTATTTATGCATAGTAAGTATGGCTTGCTACCAGGAATAGCAAAATGCAATGTAGAATTACATAAAAATATTCTTTCATACATAGATTTGTTTTTGATTAAAACAAAACCTGCCAATTTGATAAGGGGAGTATCTGCAAGCTGTCCCTTAGCACAGGGGTAGGCAAGTTCGGTCTTGGAGAGCCACACACAGTCCAGGAATTGAGGATATCCATGCTACGTTCAGGCGAGACTGTACACAGAAAGGAAATCCTCAAATCCAGGCTTGTGTGCGGCTTTCCAGAACTGAACGTACCTACTCCTCCCATAGAAGTATAACAGATGCTTTCTGTTTGCTCTGTGATAATTGTAAAAGCTATCACACAATGGGTTTCTTATGAGGACAAATGTGAGCAAAACAAGTTTATTTTTGCTTAATGTTTCTTCATAAACCTCTCCTTTGTATTATTTTTGCACTTGAAAGCTTAATTCTTCAAAATGACTGTTTACAGTTAGACAGATCGTATTTTTCCACCAATAGGTCGTTTTAAATCCTTAAACAGCAACTAGAATTTTTTTTTTTAAATGTGTTTGATATTAATGTATGTATGTGTGATGTTTCAAAGCTAAACAGTGCCCTTTTATAATTTAATTGTAATATTGCAGTGTTATTAATGAAACTATAACACTCTGAAAAAGGAAATGTATATATCAAGTAATATGCATTGCTATACAAATGAAATGTGTTCAATTAAACTTGGTGAAAACAAATGCTGGTCAGTTTTATATTTTTCAAAATTGATTGGTGGTGACTGCTGCCAAATGAATGTGTATATTTTATTTGCGTTTAACATCGAACAATAGGTTTCACTAGTGTTAAGAAACAAAATGGTTATCTAGTGTGGGCGGTTTGAGTTAATTTATGGCCGGCAGCCTTACATCCCATGTTTGACCCTACTACATAGACTGAAAGGCTGTGGTAGTTACTTTATGTACTACTGTTTTATAAAGCCAAGTAAGCATAAATTAAAGACCTATTATTATTATAAACCTCTTTTTTTGTTGATGATATTTCCCTGTTGAACCTTAGTAAACTGTTTGATATATGTGAAGGTGAAGATGAAATGACATGTGAATGTTAATTTCTAGTAATAAAATTTGAAATGCAATATCATTTAATACAATATGAATATGTGCTCTTCTACAATGACAAAATTTTTTATATCCACAACATTTTCAATAAAAAATTGGTTAAAATTTTGCTGGCTCGGAATGGCAAGCCAGATAATCAAACTTAATGGTAAGTGTTTCTCTCAAACGCTATGTCCGACACAATCCCAAATATATATCTCCCTATATTACACATATGCATTTAAAAACATTATACTCACTGTCAGTCATTCACTTGCACCCTGTTTGGCAAGTTTTAACCATTGCAGGCTAGCGAATATACTATTAAACCATTCAATATTTCATTAATTACCATTTGCTCACCCCCTCTGGCAGACGTTTGCCATTACAGGAGAGATATTATTGCTATTATTATTATTGTTTATTTGTAACTCGACAACATATTGCATAACGCTGTACATAAGTTAAGTTCCAGGCAGAGATAAATACAAATTAACACATAGCAAAGCATGGAGGGCCCTGTCTTTGAGCGTGGAATCCAGTGTCGATAGTGCTTTCCCCAAAGCACTTTGCAGGATTGAAAGTCGCAGACTTACAACCTAAAGGTAAATCACTAAAATAGATGTGGATCTTACGAATGTTGGGAACGTTTGCGGTGTTGGTCACCCTTTGCGGCCCTCGCAAAGCGGGGCGAGCAGTTGAGGTACGCGACTGCGATGCCCGCGGAACTTAGGCTGCAATGAGCTCCCCGTAGGACTTCGGAAAGAAGCACGTAAAACGGCCGAACCTTGCAACTGGAATCACGAGCCCTGTAGGACTTAGAACCGAAGCACGTAAAACACCCCAACCACGCAACTGGAAAGACCACCAAAAAAACACAATTATGCCATAAATTAAATTACACACAGCACAGGGTGAGAGCCAGAGAGCCTGTGAGTGAGGTTGCAAGTGAATTTGAGGAATATTTGCAGTTTTTTACAATCGAAAATCGCCTAAGCAAGAAAAAAAATGGCGGCCGAAAAAACTTAGCAGGAAAAAAACAAGGCCGAAGGCAGTAAAATACAACCAGAAGGCAGTAACACTTAACGCAAGCCAGTAACATTTAACCCAAGGCAGTAATACTTACACCAAGACAGTAACACTTAACCCACTGCAGTAACACTAATCCCGATGCCCCTTAACTACACGGGGGGAGGGAGAGGCTTGCGATGAGCGTCGAAGGTGCTCAATTGCGAGGCCTATAAAGAACACAAAGCCTTGCAATGTGCACCGAAGGCGCTCATTGCGAGCCATGCGATGAGCGCCAAAGGCGCTAATTGTGGGGCTCACAATGAGCACCGAAGTTGATAATTGCAAAGCAGGAAAGTACATGGGGAGAGAGGTTTGCAGCACGGGGCTCACGGTGAGCGCAGAAGGTGCTCAGAGGGCCAAAATCCTCACATTGTGTGGCAAACAGCATCGCCAGATTTGCAATTTTATTCCCGTCATTTTTGATGGGCAATTTCCTAGTATAACTATAAAAGCAAAAAAAAGATCAACTGCCCATAATTAACTAATCAAAATGGAATCTTACACTAGCTCACATACACAATTATCTACTGAGCATGCTCATTACATTTACATTAAAATTTGAATCTATTGTATCTCAAAAATGGCTTGAGCTATCTATTCCTAAAATTGCATGTAGACTTTTTAGATCACTATTGCATTGCCAAATTTCAAACAAATCCATTCAGTATTTTTTTCCCCACAAATGAGCAAAAATTTCAAGAAATTCCTATGGTAAAAAAACAAAACATGTCATCTCCTCAAAATTCAACATATATCAACTTTTTTGGTGCTTGACAGAAAAGGGGTATTTTCAAGAGAACCGTATCTATTAGAGAACTGTATCTATTATTATATACTAGCAACTTGCCCGTCAAAAATGTCGGAGCAATAAAATTGTAAGGCAGGGAATGCGGTTTGGGCCAGACATTAATTTTTTTGGTGGTCCAAGATGCTTTGGCGCTCATTGCGAGGCTGTTGGTTGTTGTTTTTTTTTTTCTGATAGACACTTTTGCTGTTATTGTTTTGTCGGTGGCGATCTGCTTTTTGCGCTTATTGCAAGGCTTTGTGTGCTATGAGCAACGTTGGCGCTCGTTGTGATTCGCGCGGTGAATGGGTTTTGTGTTTATTGTAAGAGTGTTTTTTTTGCTTTTGTGTATATTTGTTTTTGTATGGGAATGAAATAATTAATAAATTAATATATGTCACCTATTTGGAAGTAATATATGCAGGAAGCATTGTGCTGAAGAGCTGACAATCTGTTTGGATGTTCCTGCAGCATACATTGTAGGTTTGCACTGTTGTGGAGCTGTAGTGTAAATATGCTACATGCACAAGGGAAAGTTGTTAGGGTAACTGTGTACTTCCGCATTGTGTAAGTTAGTGTTGTAAAATGGCGGTGAATGTGTATGTGATACGCGGCTGTGTATGATGTAGCGTCATTGGTAAGAGTGTATCTTGTACCTCGTACGTTTTTTTTAGAAAAGCTGTATGTGCTTGGTGTTGTTTTGCGTCTTTAGGGTCCTGTAGCCTCGTTTTTTTTTTTTTTTCGGCGCCCATTTTTTCTTTCGCTTAGGGTATTTTTATGTATCTAAACTCGGTAATTTGGACTTAAATTGAGGTGTAACTTCACTTGCAGAGGTCCTGGGTGCATCCCCTTGCTGTGGGTAAGCTTTTTATGTTTTTTTGTGTGTATTTAAAATGGCGGCGAAAGTGTATGTGGTACGCGGCTGTGGATGATGTTGAGTCATTGGTAAGAGTGTATCTTGTACCTCGTACGTTTTTTTTAGAAAAGCTGTATGTGCTTGGTGTTGTTTTGTGTCTTTAGGGTCCTGTAGCCTTGTTTCCGTTTTTTTTTCGCCGGCCATTTTTTCTCTTGCTTAGGGGATTTTCGTGTGTCTAAACTCAGGAATTTGGACTTAAATTGAGGTGTAACTTGCAGAGGTCCTGGGTGCCCCCACCCCCTTGCTGTGGTGAGTTTTTTATGTATTTTTTGTGTGCATTTATTGTGTTTTTAATGTTTTCAGGTGCGTGCGGTTCGGATGTTAAGGTCGTATTTTTGCGCTGTGTTAATGTTTTTTTTTCTAAGGCCCGCGTTTCGTATTTTTTTATGCTAAGTCCGTAAATTTTCCGTTCTATGTCCCGTGGGTCGTATTCTTTTGTGTAAGTCCGTATATAGTGATTGCGTGTTAGATGTATTTTGGTAAAGTGCCGCTTGTGTGGGTGTTTGTAACTGCGTGTGAGGCGCCGTACGGCTTCCACCTCTGCAAAGGTGGCCCCTCACTTCACGAGGGTCCGCATTTGCGGCCTGCAATGAGCCTCCAAGTGGGAGCCTCCACCTCCGCAAATGCGGCCCCTCGCTTTGCGAGGGGCAGCATTTGCGGAATGCAATGAACCTTCGGCGTGAAGAGGATTCATAGTTTGACAACTATTATATGTGATATATATATATATATATATATATATGCCTTGCAAAAGTATTCACCCCCCTTAACTTTTTACCTATTTTGTTACATTACAGCCTTAAGTTCAATGTTTTGTTAATCTGAATTGTATGTGATGGATCAGTACACAATAGTCTAAGTTGGTGAAGTTAAATGAGAAAAATATATACATAAAACTATTTTTTAGAAATAGAAAACAGAAAATTGGCATGTGCGTATGTATTCACCCCCCTTTGTTATGAAGCCCATAAAAAGCTCTGGTGCAACCAATTACCTTCAGAAGTCACATAATTAGTGAAATTATGTCAACCTGTGTGCAATCTAAGTGTCACATGATCTGTCATTACATATACACAACCTTTTTGAAAGGCCCCAGAGGCTGCAACCCCTAAGCAAGAGGCACCACTAACCAAACTCTGCTATGAAGACCAAGGAACTCTCCATACAAGTAAGGGACAATGTTGTTGAGAAGTACAAATCAGGGTTAGGTTATAAAAAAATATCCAAATCTTTGATGATCCCCAGGAGCGGCATCAAATCTATCATAACCAAATGGAAAGAACATGGCACAACAGCAAACCTACCAAGAGATGGCCATCCATCAAAACTCACGGACCGGGCATGGAGGGCATTAATCATAGAGGCAGCACAGAGACCTAAGCTAACCCTGGAGGAGCTGCAGAGTTCCACAGCAGAAACTGGAGTATCTGTATATAGGACGACAATATGCCGTACGCTCCATAGAGTTGTTCTTTATGGCAGAGTGGCCAGAAGAAAGCCATAACTTTCAGAAAAAAAACAAAATGGCACGTTTTGAGTTTGCGAAAAGGCATGTGGGAGACTCCCAAAATGTATGGAGGAAGGTGCTCCTGTTTGATGAGACTAAAATTGAACTTTTCATCCATCAAAGAAAACCCAACACATCACATCACCCAAAGAACTCCTCTCATTGAAACATGGTGGTGGCAGCATCATGCTGTTGGGATGTTTTTCAGCAGCTAGGACTGGAAAACTGATCAGAGTTGAGGGAAAGATGGATGGTGCTAAATACAGGGATATTCTTGAGCAAAACCTGTACCACTCTGTGCGTGATTTGAGGCTAGAACGGAGGTTCTCCTTCCAGCAGGACAATGACCCCAAACACACTGCTAAAGCAGCACTTGAGTGGTTTAAGTGGAAACATGTAAATGTGTTGGAATGGCCTAGTCAAAGCCCAGACCTCAATCCAATAGAAAATCTGTGGTCAGACTTAAAGATTGCTGTTCACAAGGACAAACCATCCAACTGAAAGGAGCTGGAGCAGTTTTGCAAGGAGGAATGGGCAAAAATCCCAGTGGTAAGATGTGGCAAGCTCATAGAGACTTATCCAAAGCGACTTGGAGCTGTGATTGCCGCAAAAGGTGGCTCTACACAGTATTGACTTTAGGGGGATGAATAGTTATGTACATTGACTTTGTCTGTTATTTTGTCCTATTTGTTGTTTGCTTAAAAATAAAAAAATAAAAAATCTTCAAAGTTGTGGGCATGTTCTGTAAATTAAATGATGCAAATCCTCAAACAATCCATGTTAATTCCCGATTGTGAGGCAACAAAACACGAAAAATGCCAGGGGGAATACTTTTGCAAGTGTGTATATATATAAATCACTGTTTATTCATTGTTCTAGTTCACGTGATGTATTTAAATGTACATTGCTCGATAACATACAAAGGGAACATTTGTTTGATACATAAATTATAGAAGTGGCAAGCAGCCTATATGGCATCTGCTCATAGCATTAATATCTGAACCCCTTGTGTGTCCCACTCAAGTTCCAGTGTGTTGCTACTCCTGTTACCCTGAAGGAGTTTGCTGAAATGTATTTTAGCTACATCTCAAATTTCCTTTGTTAATGATTCATTCCCAACATGCACCTCACAGATGGCCAGCCACTATTAGTAATTTATATGCTCCGTCCCCAATCTATCTGGAATTTAACAGCAACACGGGAATCTTGAGGGAAACTCAGCTTCTTATTTTACTTTTTACTTTGTAGGAATGCCAGACAATACGTATTGTATATACACATTTTGAAATATAGCACTTTTATAACTAAATAAAACACTAGAGAATATAAAATCTGCACTTCCTAATTTATCTCTCGAGAAAATGTCTATTATTAAGTGCTGGTGAACCTTGAGCAAATCTTGGTTCACAAGAAATAGAAAAATTGGTCTACATTCACTTTAATGAATAAAAGCCTTTTGAAATATTTCTATGTGTGCCACCTTAAGCATTGGTAATCCACATAGAACAACAAGACGTAAAGCAGTTGAGCGGGCAGTTCCTTTTTCTGCCCCTTGAACTTGTGCATTTGCCATGGAGCTCACAGAGGAGACAAAATCTCTATATTGTGTAATTTGTCTGGCTGATGTATAGTAACCTCCTTTCATAATGAGAATAGACATATAAACACGCCACTATCTAATAAGCGGGTTCCCTGGTGGTCCAGTGGTTAGGATTCAGTGCTTTTAGCAAGTAAGGGAACAGGAGGTCACACCACCCTGAAGCTGAGCAGGCTTGGTCCTGGTCAGTACTTGGATGCAAGACTAGCAACCCACTCCAGTATCTCTGCCATGAATACCAAGTGAATCAGTATGACCATGGACATAAAGATGTCCTGATGTGTTACGGTCCATGAAATCACGGAGAGTTGGAAACGACTGCATGATGCAAAAAATAAAGTATCTACTGAAAATAATAAAGACATTTACTTGCCATAACCCCTCCTGGTACATAGCTTATCTGTCAGAGTGGCAGCTTTCATTTTATTTGCATTTAAAGGAATTATTTGGGTTATATTTTTTTGTACAAATTAATATATTATACATTTTAGACCTTTTATCATTTAACATTAATTAAAAGATCTAAAATTGTATCTGGAAGAAGCTGATTGCCTGGGAAGTTGCTGGCATCAAACTCCATACATAGTTGGGATAAACAGTTCCAGCTAATTTGTTTCTTTTACATCTATGACTGGGCATAGCTTCCTTGTGGGCTGGTACTACTAATACATAGAAACAGGAAGTTGGGTGGGTGGGTGGTTGGGTAGGTGGACCTTGCCAGGATGTGCAGTTCTTCTAAGCAGTTTTTAAAGGTTTCCATTTGTTTAAATTAAAGTTAAAATGTAAAAACAAGTTTAAATTATAAATGTATAAATATGTATACTGAAAAATAAATCCTGACCAATCATCCACGTTAAGTGTAAGTTCCAACTATGTGCATGTTTCTAGGTAGCATGACTTTTCGGCGCACGAGACGTGCACAACGTCTCGTGCGCTCACACAAAAGCTGACAAATGTGCATACCTCCACCGGCGCGTCTCTCTGCACTCACCCTCTCCTCCCCCCGCCTTCTCCAGCTCAACCTCTGTCCCTCCGGTACTCACCCTCTCTCCCCAGCTCTCGCTCCTTCCCTCAGTACTCTCCCTCTCTCCCCCCACTACTCCCTCTGTCTCTCCCCCTAGTACCCACCCTCTAACCCCAGGTCTCTGTCCCCCAGTACTCACCCTCTCTCCGTGCTGGTGTGGAGGTGCGCATTTGTTGGCGTCCACATGACGTTGTGCACGTCGCCTGCGCCATAAAGGCGACGTGGCATGTTTCTATTATAAGAAAGACCACTGCTGGAATATATTAAGTATTGTAGCTCTATGTAGTCTGATTGTCTTAGAGATCAAGATCCAATCAAACTATAGCTGCAGTTCTACTGTGGCGGTTATAATAAAGGGACATAGAAGGTTTCTGGATTTCATTAGGATTATAATATATCTATTTATCTGATTATTTTTAAGTACTTTATTTTATGAAGAATTGCTTAAAAGCTCTGATTATTCTGTCTAAAAGCATACAATTTTTACCTCTTTCGGGTCTGCCCTCTGTAGCTCATGGGGCTCATGAATACAGTCTGTGAAGTGCAGGGTTCAAATTAGCCTGTCAGTGACCTCTCTCAAGTAGCATGTTGCAGAATGCTGCCAGTGCCACCCCTATACTTAGAAGTACAAAAGGGAGAAATCAGTTAGGAACTGTGTGTAATATTTTATGCAGAAAACAACAGAGCTTCAAGCACTTCTTCATAAAATGAAGTACACAAAAGTAAAAGTATATTATATTCCTAGTGAAGTCCAGAATCCTTCCCTGTCACTTTAATTTGTGGTGTGCGTAAAGGTATATATACGTTTTCATGGATTTCAAATGTGTGGTAAGAAACAGGCAGTGATTATCAGAAAAATATGTGTTATATAGATAAGTTCAGTGTACTTACAAAGTTATAGACAAGAAAGTTAAATCCAGTTTTGCACACCCAAAGGAAGCTTACATAACCATGTAAACACAGGAAAGCAGCCAGGAACAGTGGAATCACATGATTGGTTGGGGTCTGAGCTTACAGCTGAATCAGAGCACAAGGATAGAGAGGGAGAGACTACATATTCCAGGCTGCGTTGCAACACAGGAACCCCAGAATACAGCTAACCCCTGCTTTCTCCTGATTGTCACTTTCCACATGTTGTATATTTAAACATCATTAAGTGAACTCTTTTATTTAACAGTACCTTTTGTTTAGGTGGAATTACCTCCTTAATGACACTGTACCTGGATAGAAATCAAACATTTTTTAACTACTAGAGATTTCTGCAGAAATGTTTTTTGCTGTCTTATGAAAAAAGAACCTACTGCTCAAAAAAATTAAAACATTAACCAGTGCAACATTCTTTTGCCAATGTGGAAATGTGTTTCCTATTAAAAGTTTGTTTATTGTCTTCTAAATTTAGAACTGCAATGGCACATACCTGGGAGTATGCCGGCCGTCTTGCTTCCACAGACTGCACAAATAACTCAAGGAAAATATTTGATAAGATCTGATTACACCAGAACAAACTGTTTTGACACAAACATTCAAATATCTACTCAGCATCAAGTCCCACATTTTATAGCATTTTAAGCAACAAAGATTTTTTTTTTTTTGCATAGAAATTGAATAATTTGGAAAATTACCATTAATTCCTAAAAAGGCAGATTATGACTCCGCTCCTGTCAAATTGTTAAAGGGCCACTGAATCACGCATGATGGGCCATACATTTAAACATGCAGGTCTTAAACATTATGAAAGGCTTCTTTTCATAGAGATGGACTGCTGCAAAAATGTAAAAAAAATAATTTAGATGTATATGTAAGTTTCCCTGTTTTTAACTGTTTCTAATCTAACACATGATGCTTATTTCAGAAAAACACATTACATTGATTCATTCAATACACATAGAAAATTATTTATTTTTTTACATTTTGGTTTCCACACCCCCAGAGATGCCTACATAGGCTTCTGGTACTTACCAATAGAAACTCTGCATTTGGGCATGGGTTTCAACCCTGTCCTAACCTTCAAGCCAACAGCAACATAATCCACACAACAATGTCTGAGCTCTGCTTTGCTTCCTTGTGGAGGGGAAACAAGACTACACATCCTGTGATGCTTTGCTGCAAACTGACTTCCCAGTTGAAATTTTTTTATAGCTGCCTGAGATTGGCCTAAATGACTTAGGAATTGTATGCTAATTTAGTTAAGGTTTTCAAGGGTGTGCCTTCTGAAAATTACGTGGCAACAAACTGAAGAAATTTGCAAACGCCAGGGTAAGTTTGTTAATGCTTACTAACAAATCTACAAAACCAGCCTTAGGACTCCACTGGTTTTAGCACAGCCCAAGATTTACGATTGCTAACTAATTAAGTTTACACAAAATTGATATTCTATTAGACAGATATATTTGCAAATATTTTGAAACTCAGAAATTAAAAAAGTATCACGTTTGTGTAAAAAATATTACGAGTACTCAAGAGGACCCGCAAGGCATTTTTCAATCAATCATTAGAGCCTTAACAGCAATTAAACACACAATAATGTACTTTAAAATTATGGGAAAACATAGAAATACATTAAAAGTAATTGCAGAAATGTCTCAAACCCACAAATATGCAATTTTAATAAACATTTTTATAAAAAATTTTTATGTGAAATAGATCCCGGGATTTAAGGGGTAAATACATATCATGAAACCCACATGGACTAGAACAGTTGCTTTAATGAATTTGATAGATTTCTACATTGCTGGCTTGCAAGTCTGATCTCTAAATTTATTTCTCAACACTAATTAATTTGTAGTCTGAGTAAAGCTTAAGTCTAAGTTTTACCGACATCATGATGATGGTCTCATTTACTATTGGCCATGTCAAAGAAGTATTGCGAGTGTTTAAGAAGCAAATTACGGGCTTGCTTAAAAAAATTATGGGCTTGCTTAAATTCAAGCCTTCTGAAAACCAAATTAAAAAGGCAGGGTTTACAAGTTCAGCCTAGTGTTCGGACTTTGCGAGCTGGAGTCAATAGAATACATCTTTATTTCACTTTATATGGAAAAAGGAAATGAATGTGGCTTGTAATGTATTAAGCTTGATTTACTTAGAAAATAAGAATGTCGTGCCAAGCCTTAAAGCTTTTCTTGCAGGGAGTGGGCTCCATATAGTCTCACGCTGGCATTCTCCCAGCAGTAAATAGGTAATCTGTCTAGTAGAGTTTGTTTCTGTTTGTGGGACCCAGACGAGGGTATTGATGGATAAAAATGGCTTTGTTTTTCTTTTTACTCCCCCAACACAAAGTGCCTCACTGCCCACTCCACCTTGCACTGTGAGCTTGGTCCTGCTTTCCAGAGATAGATAAGGCACAAATGTTGCAGCCAAAACACTTAGTGAGAGGATGGGTTCAGCTAGTCAACAATTAGCCATTTCCTCCAATTCCGCAGCCTGGGACGCATATGTAAACAGTCTGCTTTCCTGCTCTGATGAAGAGTGAGATGAATGAGCCAAACAGGGAATAGTCTCTTAACCCTTTATTCCCAATGGACTTCACTTACTGTTATCACTTGTTTGTCCATGTTTATGTAAATGCCTAACTGGTCTTTTCATAGAGACTGAGGTACACTAAATAGAAGTTTGTAATAATATAGCAGGGCTATTGAATGAGGGTGAAATAATGAATATATATAAATAGTACATCTGTGTTCACATGTGAATGTCTAAAGCAAGTTAAAAAACCTGCTTCCAGCGCAGAATTCCGAGAAAAACAGTTATTACACTGCATTCTGGGAAGCCGAGCTGGGACATGCAAATGTGCCCACAAATGCCTCGCTCTTTCAATCCATAGCCATTTTCAAACATGGCTTCCTTTAAGTTTATGCATGCTGTATTACACAGCTTTAATGCAAAGCCAAGGATTTGCATTAAAGTAATTTATATATAGTAATTATTAATCTACTAGCGACTTGCCCGTCAAAAATGACAAGGCAATAAAATTTGAAGCCATGTCAATGCTGTTTGCCACACAATGTGAAGCTTTTTCTACTCTGAGGACCTTCGGAGCTCATTGCGAGCCTCTCCTCTCAAGTACTTTTGGTCCTCTGAGCACATTTGGCGCTCATCACAAAGACAGATATATATATCTATATTTTTTTTTAAATAATAATTAATAAATTAGTTACTTAATAAATTAATATACTTTACCTATTTCTAAATAATATATCCAGCAACCAATAGCCTGAAGAGCTTACAATCTCTTTTTATTTTTCTGCAGCATACAATGTACAGTTGGAGTGTCGCTGCCCTGAGGAGAAAGTATAATGAATGTCCCAAGTGTGCATTTGAAATAGGCTGCGTGCGCGAGGGCAGATCGTTGGTTTAGTTGTGTAAAGAGCCATTTTAGATTCGTAATGTTATTAGTTGCAAGTTAGTGTTGTAAAATGGCGTAGTTTGTCTATGTGTTACGCGCCTCTCAATCATTTTCCGTGCTTCCTAAGTGTGTATTTTTGTACCTCATACTTCCCTGGGTGGGTTTTCCGCGCTTTGGGGTTGTGTAGCTTCGTTTTCCTTTTTTTCGGGCGCCATTTCTTTTCTCGCTTAGCCGATTTTCAAGTTTTGAAACTCCTTATACTCAACTTTAATTTGCGTGCAACCTCACTGGCAGATGTCATGACTGTCCCCCCCATGCTGTGTGTGATGTTTTTTTTTATTGCTTTTTATTGTATTCTTGAGTGTTTTTGTTGTTTTTGGATGCCCGTGTTTCAGCTGTTAAGTTCGTATTTTTCCGACCTCGTAATTTTGTATTTTTCTAAGTCCCGCGGCTCGTATTTTTTTTGTCTAAGTCTGTATTTCCTCATTGCGTGATATTGTTTTTTTTTTTAAGTCACCTTTTTCTGGGTTGTATTAACCCACGAGTGAGGCGACGTATAGCCTCTGCATTTGCGGCCAGCAATGAGCCTTCGGCTCAATGCGGCCGACGGTGGAGCCTCCACCTCCGCAAATGTGGCCCTCGCTTCGCGAGCTCACAAAGTGTGACTACAACTCGTAGTTTGACAACTATTATATGTGAAATAAATATAAATATATATATATATATATATATATATATATATAGATTAATAATGAGTATTGCAGTATATTATACCTTTTGTATTGGACGTTTCATTTATATTGACAAGCTCTCGAGAGGTTCAACCTCTCTTTATCAAGTCTCAAGAAATACTTGAACCTCTCAAAAGCTTGTCAATATAAATAAGACGTTTGTCCAATACAAAAGGTATCATAATATACTGCAATACTCATTAATATATATATATATATATATATATATATATATATACAGATTAATACTTACTGAATTACTGGACATTTATGGCCGCTTCACTCTTCAATTATATATATATACTAGTTAAGACGTAACATAAACTTTAGAATATGCAGAACAGGAATGCTGTATTCAGGGTTATCATGGATAATTAGAGAGGCACTATTGATCCAGGGAGAAGTCCGGTCGCCGGTGTCTGGGATCAGGAGGGATTTTTTTTTATACAACTAATTAATTAATAGTTAATCCGCATATTGCAGATTGGAGGAGATCTTGAAAGGTTGAACTTGATGGACTGAAGGTCTTTTTTCAACCTTAAATACTATGTAACATATATTTGTATTTATCAATATCTATCTATCTATCTTCTATCTATCTTTCTATCTATCTGCCTGCCTATATCTGTCTATTTATATGAAGACAGGAAAAGCTGTTGGTGTCCTTATAATAGCTGAAAAATAAGAGTTTAGAATGATACAAAAATATTTTGAGCGAAAATATTGTGCTATATATCCACTATCCTCTAAGAAACAGTACTTTCTCACATTATTACTAGGTCCATCACCAATATAAATTTAGACCATAAACTGATGTTGAAAATGTATCTTTCTGTTATGTTTCTCACCTGCAGTGCATTTGAATGTCTGTGTTTTCATTGCTCCAGACTATACAAATTAAGGGACATCCAAATATGGTGTCATTTAAAACTATAGTTAACAACGGGTACTTTATCAACTGAATGCTATTACATTTATTTTATAGTACAGCATCATTGAAGACTGTAGTTTTTATCTTTTTTCTACAGTCCAATAATTTTTACTCTCTCAGGGTATGCACATGTTTTTCTTGGTCTAATGGCCATTGATAGAAATAATAAGAGAACAGACTAACTACATTAATTACTCCCTGAAATGTCTGACGTGTCCCTTTAAGATCATTCATTTTTAGTGATATTTAAAATTATTCTTTTAAAGGTAATATAAAAAATTAGGTGTTCTGAGAATTTCTTCAGAATACCAGTCAAAACCAAGTAAGTCATGCTCTTGTCTTGTGATGCTCCTAGTTGGGCTCAACAGACAATACTTGCACGATGAAGCCTTGTGCAGATCACATTTTGTGCCTCATGCATTATTTTATTTATTTATTTACCTTTATATAGCACTTTTTCCAAAGTTCCATAAGTAGTAGATTCATTGAAAAAGCAAAACAGTGGTTGTAACAGCCAATATTGAATCATTTTTGTTCCCCTTGTGTCCTGGCCCATCTAGTTGCCCAACTCCACCAGTGGTCCATGAGACGCTCTCAGGTGGTCCGCGGAATTACTATCATAACAAAAAATTGAATAAACAAATAGTTCAGACGTGCCTATATTCTATATTTTATTATGTAAAAGCGCATAAAGTCAGTATTACATATAATTGAAAATTATAATTGTTACACAAGAGGCAGAAAAATAATTAGGTGGTCTATGAAGACCATCAGTAATATTTCAATGGCCTACCAATATTTCAATGGCCTACCAATACCAAGACCATTGGCATTTTTTGAGTGGTCCTTCAAAAAAAAAAAAAGTTTGGTAATCACCACTGTAGAGCTAATAAACAGCAAAAGCTTGGGTGAATCATAAAGACTGATTGACAGGTAAACATTACTACAATGTAAGTTTATTTTAAGAAAAAAAGTCTATATATATATTTTATAATAATATTCTGTTGATTGCCATTATATATTTTATAGTAGAAGCTTTACTTTGTCCCTTTAAGTTCAGAAAACATGAGCAGGGATACTTAATGGGCATCACCGTCTATTTGTCTATAATGGCCAAAATAAGGACAAATGCTATCTGATACTTAGACCCCTCTCCTACCCTTATCAGATACTCCGAGCCTCACTTTAGCATACAAGGGCCACAAAATCAATTCTATTTTTTCAGGAATTATTTATTGTACTACTGCTGGTACAATGTATAGCCAGTTTTTAATACTTTTAAAAAAATAAATACATTTCCTGTTGTGGTGGCAGTGTCCCATTAAAAGCTGCAAAACGAAGCTACCTCTACAGACAGGCCCCATGAATAATCAGGGTATTTAAAGGACTGCTGTAGTTTGGGAAAAACATCACATCTTATTGAAGTATTCAACAAATATTAGCTTCTACATCAGAATATATTTTTTATAATTATCAACCAGCTCTTAGTCAGACTCAAAGTTTTCAAACATATATTTATTTTTTATTGTACAGTGGTCCTTTAAAGTGTCAAGTCTTAGTACATGTGACTGGTAGGATCAACAGAAATGCAGAGGTTCTGCACACATCTTCCAACATTTCAGTACATAGAAGAGGATTCTCTAAGCTATCACATGGGCTTTAAAGGGCTTCAGCGACTATTTTCTATGAAATTTACATTGCAGCATTCAGTGATCTGCTTTGTAGCCCCTGTCATGCCTAGTGTATCTAGTAATAGTAGTCTAAAAGCATTTTTAAAGAAAGCCATACATTTAGTAGACTCTGCTTGTGTTATGGGCTCTTCCATCTTGGAATGCTGGTGGGCCTGGAGCCTGAGTTGCTGAATTATCATACGATAAGTTGCTTTTCTGTTTATTTATTTTTTTGTAAAGTGACTATTCAGACAGCCTTTCAACAGAAGTGAAAAGAGACTTTATACACAGTTCCTCCCAGATAAATGTATCTCTCCAGTAAAGCCAAATTAAACATAATAGTTAAAGGTATTGTGACGATAGGGGCTATTACTGCCCAGGGCCACCTGCTATAGACAACAGGATAACTACCCACAAGGACCGTTTGGGTTTGGTAATCTCTGCACCAGCACTGTTATATATCGGGTTTCTGTATCAGAGTCTCTCCATCAGGAATCAGCACTTCCAGGAGTCTCAGTAACCTTCCTGTGGTAGTGTCCAAGATAAGTTACTTGCAGGGTGGAGATAGAATCAGTATCACAGCCACCAGGAGCAAATAAGAAAACATACCATTTCTATATGTCTCCGCGGTAAACTGATTTATTTTTGGAAAGCCAACAATATTTATAGGGGTGAAATACAGATTGGGGTGTATACAACACAACAATGACAGAGAGTGGCAGACAAACACAGGGGATTGACTCCACATAGGGTCTAAAAGTCTGGCATCCTGCCTGGCACCTGTGAACAATAGGCCAACCTCCAAATACATATAATGCTGTCTACATGTCTAAAATATGGTGGTGCATTAAATGCATGATAGAACATATGGGGTTACAGGCACGTATACACCAGCCTGCTTTATCCTGCCTCGTGCCTTTTGCTCATTCTGCTTATCTAATGTTTGTGGTCTGCTAGAGATATGAATTGCAGTCAGTGTTTATCACACTGACAATAGCCAGCCAAGCAGAAGTATATTTATTAAAAAAATATGTACAATGCATATCTGAAAAGCTACCAAAAAGGGATCTGATTTCTATTTAGTCTGAGCGCCAGTCACACTGCTGGGTATTATGCTCTTTAATATTACCAACATGTGAAAGGTCTTTTCATGCAGTGAACCGTTAACGATGGCAGGAAATCTCCAAAAATAGGTGACTATTGACCAGTTTGTATATATGTTCTAAACTTCTTTATACTACTGGAGTATAGACAGAGATGGCAATGTAAAAAATAAATATACAATATTACAACGGATATACAATAAATACAACGGAATGCATATACAATAACATTGGGTTAAATGTATATAGAAGTGTTATGGATCTTGAATGTATCTGATACAGGAGAATCAGTAGTGTATGAAAACACTTTTTGCATGAAAAAAAAAACCTACAATGAAAACGAATAAACTTTCCCTAGAGTTTGCAAATTTTGTACAGTTTGTTGGAAGTTGATTTGGAGAAGGAATGCCTCTGAAAGCCCAGGCTAAATTAGCATAAAATTCATAATTCAATTCATTTTGCCCAATCAAAGGCAGCTATAACTTCATTGCAATATCTGGGGATCAGTCTCTGTAACAAAGCATCACGGGATGTGTAGTCTTTTCTTCCGACTACAATGAAGGAATGAAGTAGCTTCGGTCAATGGTACTCTGGATCTCTGCTCTATGCTGCTGTTGGCTTGAAGGTTAGTATGGGGTTGCAAAAAAATAAATAAATACTTTAATGTAGTGTTTCTATTGGTTAGTACCAGATGCCTATGAAGGCACTTCTGGGGTTGTGGAAACAAATAAAAAAAATCAAAAAAAAATCTGTATGTGTATGGAATGAATCTATATAATGTATGATTCTGATATAAATTTCCTTGTAATCTCTTATACGATAATATCCACACCGGTATATAGATGTATTATCATTCGCTTCCACGATATGTGTGATCTTGGTTAGAGGTAGGCTGCTTCCTCCAGGGATACTTGGTCACTCAAGTATGTAGATATAAAACATAAAAATAGGGAAGGGAAAATGCGCACCACCACTTCCTAGTGCAGATCAGTTGTTTTATTTTAAATAGTTGTACAAAAGAAATATGACAAGATAAAACAGATGAAATGGACACTCACATGTACCGACCTCATGCAATGAGGTGGTTCAGTAGCAGATATAATGAATCACCAGGAGGTCCTCTAGTAGTACCTTCTTTTCCGTATACAGCGGGGATCCTTCTTCTAGGTACTCTCATATAAGTAGTCAATATCCACATAATAGAGTAGGTCATTCTAACTAGGTGTAGTGTCCAAACACAAAGACAACACGGGCATATGGGGTCATTGATGAAACCCCTTTCTCTTATAAACATGTAACAAGGGTTAATAAACCCAAGTACTAATGTTAGTTAGAGAATGCCACACTTGGTCTGTGTATATAAGGAACAAACTTCTCTAGTAATTCCCCCACTCTATTTGGCAGACTCTAAATGAGTGTGCACTATTATTTGCACCAAACAGTGCTATACAATATTACAACATAAAATATAAAAAGTCTATACAACAATCACTAAAATCCAACGCGTTTCTCCCCCATAAGGGCTTTCTCAATGATATAATAGTGTGTGCAATAATGGAACAAACATGAATCTATAGCATCCCCCCTATATACGGAAAAAGTGTCCATTTCAACTGTTTTATCTTGTCATAATTATTTTGTACAACTATTCACATTGACATATAATGCAGTAAAATATGGAGAGAAGGCTTTAGGCTATCTATAAAAGGGAGCATGACATTTGACTGGATAATACCATTTGCACAGAAATTATGATTAATAAAATGGTATTTAGTTTGTGTTTTTTTAGTTACATAGTTACATAGTGATTAAGGTCGAAAAAAGACTTTCAGTCCATCAAGTTCAACCTTTTAAGATCTCCTCTGATCTGCAATATGCAGATTAAATATTAATTATTTAGTTGTTAATTTATTATAAATTAATTATTTAATTTTTTTTAGTTTAGTTGTTTATGTTTTTTATTATTATGATGTTATAATATAATTATCTAACAAACTTCAGGTTATTTACTTTGTTGTGAGTTTTCTTGGGAATAATATAGGGACTGGGGATATCTTAAGATCTTGTATTAGTGGATTTAGCCCCTAATCCCATTGATACTAGTTATTCCTGCTTTCAGGATATAGTCACCTTATTGAGACCTGTTCCCAGTAATTATAATATAAGTGTAATATATAATATAAGTGTAATAGATGTATATAACACCTGTTTTTATGCCATGCCATTTGCAGCTTTCTCTGTAAAGATTTTCCATGTTTATATCACCCTTTTCGTAAACTGGACATAAGGAATGTATATAATAATACAACTTTCCCTTTTTGGGTGGGGCAGCCCTTCTTTTAATGTTAAATCCATTTGTCGACCTTAAACTCCCAAATGTCACTTTTTGAAGAAAAAAAAATATTTAAGTACAAACCTGTTTTCAAGCCCTAGCCATGTCCAACTTTCTCTGTTTCCTCTAATTGTTTTCTCTTAAAGTCTAGAAGAAAGGCTTGAGTATCAACTCTACATAATATGTGTCTGTATGGAGCATAATGCGCTTATTAACTATTTGTATCTCTAAAAAGCATTGTATGCAGTGGTGGTAGCACATCTAATAGTGCCTAATTGTTGTAAGAATATCTCTCACTTTGGCCATTTGAAATGTTGGGAGGGATGCACAGATAGGAGGGCTTTGAAGTCTCAAATTTTGTTCCTGACAAAAAAAGGAAACCAAATGATGTACATCATAATTTAAAGAGTCCAACAGACGGGGGGACAACATGTTTGTCAGCTGCGATAGTCTACTGTAGGCCTGTAATCATGGAGACACTTTGAGACAGAAGATAATGATGTAACTCTTCCTATAATTACTCTTCCTATAATATGACATAACAACATAAAGTGGGAAAATACACAATACCACACGTAACGGTAATGCAGCTCATCATACTGCATTGCTACAGTAGGTAATTATATTTGCTATGTATTCTGATACAAATAGTCAGCAAATGCATATTACTTTATTATATTTGCCATGTAATTTCTAGGCTAATTATTTCCTGGAGTCTGTGTGTGTCCACAAAAACAAATACATTTAGACCGGAAACAGTGCATGCAGACCCACGGGAGTAATTAGCAGTTATTAGCAATCATCCCCACAACATTGGTGGGTGTATCAGAAAAGCTAATTGACAGGTAAAATGCACAAACTTTCTGATAAGTTTACTGTAAGAAAATACATTTGTTTAACATTCAATTAATAAATTACTTATTATTACCGACAGTTTTAAATGATGCCATATTTGGTATCTCAGCTCTGTTCCTCCGATAATTTTTGTTTTTATTTTCCCGCAGGGTTGTTCCATTTCTGTATACCACCACCCACATATTTATTTAGGGATCTTTGGATGTTTATTTATCAGTCTTTGATGTTGTCAAAGCCTCCATGCGCACATGCAGAAGGTGCGTGCTGTGACATAGCCCTGATATGATGCATTGTGACATAGGCCACTTCAAAAGACTGCTAAATGGGAATAAATACACCAATGTAATTGTTGTTGTTCAGTCATGTCTATCTCTCTGTGACCCTATGAACTGGAAGACACCAGGCACATAATATGTCTGGTTGTGCTAAACGATAAGGTTTTCTTGGCAAAGATACTGGAGTGGGTTGCCAGTTCCTTCTCCAGTTGACAACAATTTGTCTGCTATGACCATCCCATCTTGAGCATCCCTACATAGTTTATCCTGCACTACACAAAAATATAATTTGTTAAATAGATATTGTTTTAACTATTTGATACAATTTTGCCCAATATTTATGTTTTTCTGGAGAGCTTTTCCTTCAGACTACACCATCTGCCATCTTCCAGTGTAACATTGTTTTCCTTGCAATAAATATCCTGCAGTCCAGTCTATTTTTATTTTTTAGTGGGGATGGAGTAAATCTGAATGCCTCAGTAGAGCCTTAAACATGTAACTTAATGTTTTGATTAAGAGCTGGAAAAGGCTCCTGTTTATAGAGCCAATTAGCAGTGGGTGCGGGGGCCCCACTTTATGGTATTCCATTCTGTTTTGTTTATAGTGCACAGCAAAGAGAAATCCGGTATAGACTGTGTAGCTCTATATTATTGTAATATTGTCATGCAGTATTTGTTTTAACAATGATCTCAGTAGCATAATGGTGAAGACAGATCTCCGACCATTGACTCCTAAATTGGGCTGATAGGGTGGAGATGGAGGTACCAGCAATACTTTAGATATACATCTTCATATCCTGTATACAGGCCGCAGAAACCTTAAAAAGTAGGACATTATTTTCAAGAGTTCCTTACAAACTTTTAACAAGCACTTTTAAAAGCGGTTTGATTTTAGTTTTTTCTTAAAACATTTTGCACATAAATTACTTAGAATTTGCAGACTATTAAATGCTGGGATGGCTGGGAGACTGAATGGCTCCACCTCTCCGACACAATATGAATATGTGACTGCCTTATTTGTCTTTTTGTATGTGCAAACAGAGCAATCTGGCAAATACAACCATCCCACTGCGGCACAAAGTTCCAGCCAACATATAATTCATTTTAATTTGCTGCAGATGCAGGAAAATGCGCTGCATGTTCTGTTACAGTTTATAAAAGGTAGGAGGAGCTCCAGCATTAAGAATATGGTACAGATTAGTGTTTACATTGCAATACAATTATATTTTTTTCCATAGGAAATAGATATCCATAGCCTTGCTAAATTGCGATTCGGCCAATTGAATAGAGCTCTATATAAGAACAGAGCATATTTTTTTTACAGAAGTTTTTAGTTAGTGAACTTCTATCCAAAAGCAAGGTCTTCACAAACTATAAACTTCTGTCAAAAAATATGATCTGTGCTTATATAGAGCCCTATTCAATTGGCCGAATCGCAATTTAATAAGGCTTCCAATCTGCTTCACAGCAAAGCTTAGTGAATTTGTCGTGGTGGAAGGGCTTGTGTACTTCAATGAAGCTGTGAGATATACCATGTAGGGTTACCTAAGATGGGCAGGTCATAGCAGAGAGGTCAGAGAAATTGTGGTCCACTGGAGAAGGAACAGGCAATCCACTCCAGTATATTTGCCAAGGAAACCTTATGGATGAACACAACCAGACACAAGATGCGCCTGGCATGCTGCGGTCCATAGGGTCATGGAGAGTGGGACACGACTGAACGACTTAACAACAACAATATAGTTGTTGTAAATGGAACATACTCCGATAGGACTAATGTGGTAAGTGGAGTTCCTCAAGGTTCAGTATTAGGTCCTCTCCTTTTTATCATATTTATTAATGACGTAGAAGTAGGACTCGAAAGTAGTGTCTCCATTTTTGCTGATGACACTAAGTTGTGCAAGGTAATTAAATCAGATAATGATGTACTTTCCCTACAAAGGGATTTGCATAAATTAGAGAAATGGGCGGCTAAATGGCAGATGAGATTTAATACAAATAAATGTAAGGTTATGCATTTGGGAAGGAAAAGTAGCCATGCAATTTATAATCTTAATGGAGCAAATCTAGGGGTATCAGATATTGAAAGGGATTTGGGAGTACTAGTGGACAACCACCTAGGTAACAGTGCTCAATGCCAAGCAGCAGCTGCAAAGACAAATAAATATTAGCAAGTATTAAGAAGAGTATAAAAGCAAGGGAAGCAAATATAATTCTGCCACTATACAAATCTCTAGTACGCCCTCATTTGGAATATGGAGTACAACTTTGGGCACCACTTCATAAAAAGGACATTTTATAGCTGGAAAAAGTACAGAGAAGGGCAACAAAACTAATAAGGGGAATGGAGGGGCTAAGTTATGAAGAAAGACTAACCAAATTAAACTTATCTACGAGTCTTCGAGGGGATATGATTACGTTATTTAAATAAATCCAGGGTCAATATAAGGCTTTGTTGAGTGAACTTTTTGTAGCAAGAGATTTTCAACTGACAAGAGGACATCCCTTTGAGGTTAGAGGAAAAAAGATTTCACCTTAAACAAAGAAAAGGGTTCTTCACAGTTAGGGTGGTTAAACTGTAGAATTCGCTACCAAAGGAGGTGGTGACAGAGAATTCGATAGATAACTTCAAAAAGGGGTTAGATATATTTTTGAATAAAGAGGGCATGCAAGGTTATCCTAGATAACTAGCAAAGGAATATTGATCCAGGGAGAAATTTGATCGCCAATTTCTGGGTCAGGAAGGAATTTTTCTTTTTTTCCCCTTATGAGACAATTGGCAAAGTTTCAATGTTTTTTTTTTTTTCTGTTTGCCTTCCTCTTGATCAAATAACAATTAATAACAAATAGTCCACATATTAAAAAGATCAAGAGAAATCTAAAAAGGTTGAACTTGATGGACTAACTCTTTATTCATCCTCAAATGAATAGCTATACTATTAATAATTAATTAACAACTAATTAATAACTAATCCGCATATTGCAGATCAGAGGAGATCTTAAAAGGTTGAACTTGATGGACTGAAAGTCTTTTTTCAACCTCAATAACTATGTAACTATGTAACAACAAAACTATAGACTACCCCTGGAACAGATTATATTGCAATGTGTTCCTACTCCAGCAGTAAAATATATATTCTTTATAGCCGGTAGTATACACTTGATAAATAATTGTTGTTACTCTCCAACAGTTCCATGTGTTTGTAGATGTGTTTTGTTACGGACTCCATCGGCTGCATTAAATTAGCTCAACGTATAAAACCGTAGCGTGCAAGACTTACAGTTATTAAATTAGACCCGAATAGCAACCCGTCAACGACTTGCAGGGTAGGGGCAAGAAAAGGCTACGGGACGTTAAAATTTGAACTGTGCACCCACAAATCCTTTGATCTGTCGAGCCTGTAACTGTTACGTTCCAATCACGCTATTAAATTGCAACAAATCCACTGACGTTCATACCTGTAACCCGCAAATGGAGCCCAAAAGCCAACGGGTACTAGAGAGGAACCGGGGTAAAGTCCAATTCATAGCACTGTAAATGCACATATACACACACTACTGTACTATTATTAAAAGGGAAAGTGATGTTAGGACATAGAATTAATAGCACAACATTCTCGCAAATCAGCAAAACAAAATACTTTATTTCATGTTTAATTTCTGTGTTATATCGATCCCGTCAATCAATGTGTTAATACATATAATGGAACTCGTATGTGATAGAATATCATATTTACGGCTTTATCAATATTGCATTATGTCTGGAATGTGTGTCCGATCGTTACTCGTTATTGAACCCCGCTTGACTTTGAAACCCACCGCCATTTTTCTCTGACGCAATGATGATGATCTCTGTTTCCATTGGCTCCATCTAGGCCCGTAACTCCTCGTTTGACTAATTGATCATGTTCACAGTCGCGCATCCAACATTCTCAAAATGTTTTACGGGTTTGCGTCTCAAGCCCACAACCCACAGCCTGTTCTAATTTAATAGCTATGTAAAGCAGCCGAATTCCAAGCCCGCAGCCATTGCAAGCTTCCCGATGCCGCTACGGGCTTCTAATTTAATAGAGCTCCATGAGTCCCTAACAGATCCAACCAATTAATCTTATATCATCACAAAAGCCATTAAATGGCCGGCACAGTCACCTGTTTTCTATATACCTTTTGATGAATTACACTTGATAAGTGTAAAAATGATTTAGAAATTAAACAAATGCATGTAGCCTTTAATTTATTAACCATTATATGTAATTGAGAGCAACCATGTTTGTTTCTGTTTCTCTGCTTTTTCAGGTCAGAGGACACATTGAGTGTAGAGGAGTATTCAGCTGTTTCAATTGAAATGTGACAATCTTCAGTGCCAATGCTTTCAATAAGATTAATGAAAATATAATCGGTCTTCATGCATATTCCCTCTTGGGAAATCAACTCAGATAAAGGACTACTGCAGATAAAAAAGACACTTGTTTGTTAAGTATGCACCAAACTAACAATATTAGCAGCTGTGTAAGCCATGGGCATGAAGCATTTTTTTTGGAACATTTTGAATTGTTGTGTTTGTTACATCATCCTCAGAGCTGAATCGTGAGGGTGTGTGTTTTTGCTATCATTAAAGAGAGAGGTGGGGAATGAGGGAACAGAGAGCCTTTGTAAAGATAATTGGATAAGATTGGAATAGACACGATGCCCATTCCCATTCACTTGCCCAAAAGCAGACCCCTTGCATCATTCACTGCAACAATAGCTCTTTAGAAATGTAAACGCCCCTCTCACACATGCAACTTCCACCAATATATCATGGATCTCTCCAAAGTCCAGCGGAGTCAGACTAAACATTTTCAAACAAATATTTTTTTGTGCAGTGGTCCTTTAGCAGTCATTTTACATGAGATAATAAATTTATGGTGTCTGTATTTTTATTTTCTAAAAACATTTAGCACATTATTAAGTCTTGTTCTTCAAAAGACTGATGGATAGTTCCATAAAAAATGGTCAAAACATGTCGCTAACAGAATATATCTACCTTGCAATGGTGAAGGGGCCTATGTATCTCAGTGAAGCTGTGAGCTATACCATGTAGGGTCACCCAAGAATGACAGTTCATAGCAGAGAGGTTAGACAAATTGTAGTCTACTGGGGAAGGAACTGATTATCCATTCCAGTATCTTTGCCATGATAATCTCATGGATTGGCACACCCGGACATAAGACGTGCCTGGCGTGCTGCGGTCCATAGGGTCACAGAGAGTCTGACTCAACTGAACGACTAAACAACAACAAAGTTTAACATCTTTAGCGGCAGAGGAAGAACTGTATTTTCCCCTAGTGTTGAATTTATGCAGCTTAACCTGCCCCTTTCTCCAAAATATTGTATGAGTAGATTCAGTAAAATGCCACAGTGATGTCATAGAGCTGCTTTGCATTGCCAGGTCTGTAAATTCGGAAGCAACGTGAAGCCTTTCTAAGTAAAAACACAAACACGTTACAGTGTAATAAATCAATAAAAAGTAACAATAAAAAAACTGCACTGCCCAACTATAGAAATGGACATCTGCATATACCAAGCAATAAGACAAATACATAACAGAAAGGTGTTAAAGACCAATGTACTTAAAGGTATATGTAAGTGAGCTGGGTTTTTAATGCATCTGATAGAGAAGAATTTATGGTGTCTTAATAAAATTGTTTGCATGAAAAAATTCCAAATTAAACAGTTGAAGTTTGCTGAATTTCTTGCTTTTGCAAACTATTTTCTCTCAATGTTGACACCACCAGAAATTCCCAGGGAAAATTAGCATAACTTATACAATGTTTCTTTTTTGCCTGGGGATTGTGCAGACATGCTCAGTTAGCACCTGTAGTCTGCACTACTGTGAGAAGTCACATGATTTCAGACACTTTCCTTTCCTTTAGCCAATCAGAATGCACATGTGCTGCATATTGGATATCTCATTAAAAATTAGATATCCAATATGCAAATCTCAGTTGCTGGGGGTGTCTACATCACCCCCAGCAGATATTTTATTTTCTGCAAAAAATGTTTGCATTTTTTCATGCAAACATTTTTTGCTAGGTGGGTTATGAAACATTCTACAGGATGCATTCATAACCCACCTCACTTGCATAAACCTTTAAGAAGTTAGGAAAAAAACAAACATTAACTTCTATGTACGGCGGGGATTAAAGATTTTGTGGGGGAAAAAATGAATTTTTGAAGATTGCTTATGGGTAAAGGAATACATTTTGTGTTTGTTACATCACTTCATGAGCACTTGATCTTGGGGATGTGTTTTTAATCTATCAGTGGAGGGAGGAATGAGGGAGCAGAGAAAAGTCAAGATGGTTTTGTAGGATCATTGGATCAGACTGAAATTGCCTCTACGCTCCTTCCCCCTCAGTGGCTCAAAATCAAGACGCTTGCATCAAAAGATGAAACCACAGCTGTCCAGAAATGTAAATGCCCCTTTTTCCCACAAACATCTTCCACCAATGTATACTGGATGCTTCCAGGGTCAAATAAAGGCGATTGGTAGATGCCGGATAAATGTTGTTTCTGGTTGCTTGAGAATTACATAAAAAGAGACCTAGATTAGCTGCACATACGATGCTCTACTAAGTATATATAGTCAGTGATAGATGTTCTAGCAGCAGCAGCTTTCACTCCTCACTTACACACACGTATGTTCGGCTGGAGGGTGCGGTACTGACCCTGAGGAATGTAACACCAACACTGCCCTGGCTCAGTCACCCATGCCTGTCTGCTTCCAGGTAAAACTGAATTGCAGAAATGTACAGTGGATGCAATCTAGGTGCCTGTAAGCATTTTCCGGCATGACAACCTGGCTCCTGGCAATTTCTGAGCATTGTAAAGTTTCATTTTCACAGTATTCATTTTGTTTTCTGATTGCTTGAGTTCCGGTTAACTGAGAGTCTACTGTATATATATATATATATAATTGTACAGTGGGCATTTATATTGCACTCCCCAGGTTCTCACTATGTGCGCCGGATTGTCTCTTTACTGGTTCTGCTTCTTATGTTACAAATCACATGTAACTGATGTTGGCTTTAGATCAACCTTTTGACATTAAAACTCCCTCCAACTTTTCTGGTCTTTATAATATGCCATTTAATATGCATGATGTTCCTTTAATACAATACATACAAATACCTACACTAGGACCTATCCTGTTATATGTACGCACAGGAAAGCAAGCGATGGGAAGCCGACTAAGGTCCCGATGTAGCTGTCTCTAAGTGGCCGGTAAGGGGGTTAGGGGTTTTCAGGTTAGGTTTAGAGGGTTAGGGGCTTAGGGGGGGTTAGGGACTTAGGGCTAAGGGGTTAGGAGGCTAGTTTTAGGGGGTTAGGCTACAAGGGTTAGGGCCGGTAAGTGGTGTAGGGGGTTAGGGTTAGCCCCGGTAACTGGTGTAGTGGGTTAGGGTTGGTAACTGATGTAGGGGGTTAGGATTAGGAGGTCAGAAGGTTAGTACAGGGCATCACAGCATCTCACATTATGTTGCTCAGCTACATCGGGACCTCCGCGGCTTCCCAGCGTTTGCCTTCTGTTGCATACATTTAACAGGATAGATCCCGACATTATCTAATAAACACTCATTGAAGAGCCTCATAACGGTTAAGTAGTAAAGATTAGTACAGACAACTTTGCAGTGTATTGCGATTTTAAAAAAGTTCATCTTTTCTTCTTTTTTTTAGATTAACGGCAAATAGCATTTTTCCCATCCTTTTAAGCCGGAGATCCTCCTATCTTTTCCAAACTCCTGCGGAGTACAAGTACATTCAGCTGCCTATTTGCTGCACAGCATTCATAGCAAAATATGGGGAAAACAATTATACATTCTGTGATAGTTTAAAAAAAAGATGGAGGAGCATCAGCTTAAATATGGTGGGAAGATTAGCCATTTTCAGTGTACATTTTCTAACAAAACATCAACTTTTCTTTTATAATCACAATAAATTAAAAAGTAGTTCTTACTGATATTTACTACTTAATAGAAAAATGGACCATTAAAGTCCGCTTTGCCAGATTTGTTTTGTCTATTTGAAATATATCTTTAACAAACATAAACAGTGTTAATCAGTTTGATTAGTAGTCATTATAGCAATATGGTACCATACTCAAAAGATGAAAGTTGATTATGTCCATTTATGAGTATCAAACGTTGGCAATTATGATGATATGTTATAAAAAGAAAGATCAAAGGTATTGTTATCACCGTATTTAATGTTGAGACAAAGTGAGAGTGACGCGTGAGGTTTGCTAACTTCATGAAATAGGCACTTTACTATCAGCAGGATCATAAAGCTGCCTGATTTAACTCAATGTGAGTATAATGTCTAAACAAATACAGCAAAGGTTTCAAATAAGGCCTCATTAATATATATATATATATATATATATATATATATATAGTTCACCAAAACCATCATTTAATATATGGTGGGCAAAAGAGCAATAGAAGCCGTACAGTAGTACAGTAAATAAATGGTACATCTGTGTTCACATTCGAATGTCTAAAACAAGCTAAAAACCTTGTTTCCTGCTCAGAATTCCGAGAAATACAGTTATCACACTGCATTCTGGGAAAATGCAAATGTGCCCACAAAGTTTTCCCTCTTGCAATCCATATCCATATCAGACATGGCTTCCCTTAAGCATATGCCCGCTGTATCAAACAGCTTTGAGCAAAGCTTGGGTTGGATTATACACAAGCCAGGAATCCCACCAACGTACAGCTGTTTCAAGTTTACTGCCTATCATCAGCGTGGGGCCGGTTCCTTTGCTTGTGTAGTGGATATTTTGAGTAGGTAGTTCACCACAACAATCATTTAATTTATGGTGGGCAAAAAAGCGATAGAAGCCCTCCACCGTGCAGTAGTGCAGTATATAAATAGTACATTTGTATTCATATTTGAATGTCAAAAACAAGTTAAAAAACTTGCTTCATGCCCAGAATTCTGAGAAATACAGTTATTACTCTGCATTCTGGGAACCTTGGCAGCGACATGCAAATATATATATAGTACCAAGTATTTTATCAATTGAATGCATTTTCTTACAGTAAACTTAATGACCTTTTTTGTCTGTCAGTCAGCCATTCCAAAGTTTGACATCTTAAGAGTGTAATCATTACTAATTACTCACATGGTAAAATTACTTTTAGGCAAGGAACAATGTCTAGCCTTTCAGTTGACATTTTGTTCATTCAACCTGAGCATGTGCAGTCCCACCTACTATAATTTGTAATGATTAGCAATGATTATACTTTAACTCAAAGATTAAAGCAATAGCATGGTCTGAAGATCAAAAAGACTGGACAAAAAATGGAAGTTTACTATTAGATTTATAATATTCTTGATACTTATAGCAGTGATGTGGCAATTGCAGGTTCAGCAGATGCAAAGCACAGGGGGCCCACAACAGGGTAGGGACCTTCTGCTACTGAGAATTCTACTAGGAAGAGGGGCAGATACTTATTTTTTATAGAAAGCTGATATGATCACCCAAGGGGCGCCCTTACCATTTACATATATTTTTATCTTGTTGGGGTCCTGCATTCTTTGCATCCCTTTCGCCGCAACTTTGAGCCTTAGTAACTGACTTAAGTATGTATACTGTACACAAACATAATGATAGTCATTAGTCCTGCTTCATGTGCCATGCCCAGAGAACATGCAAGCAAAGTAATATTTCCCATGTGATAACATGATTGCCGTTGCATTGCACCAATACTGTGTGCACAGGTGAGGCAGATAACACACACTTCCCTATGGCGGTGTCAGGATCTCTTGTTTAGTGCCTGCTTCTGCTGCTCTCTGACCCACAGTAATAACTGGGAGCAGAGTCCGTCCCTGCAGCGCTGTATCAGTATAGTCTATGGGGCGTGTGCAGTCGGTGCAATCAGTACTTTCTCCTAAGAACTGTGCCGTATAGAAGGGCAGAGCAGCACCTATACATGATAGTGTATGTAATCCCAAGATTAGAGCGCTCATCTCCTCCTGTACCAATGTGCATGTACATTTGGATGTCGGTAAATTAGATAAAACAAAGAACTTACTACCTGTACACTAAGGTGAGAGTTTTGTCAGGAGTAAGATGGGACACCCTTTCTGGATCATTACCTTGTCCTGGTGAAGGGGCTTGTGTACCTCAATGAAGCTGTGAAGGGTCATTCCAGATGGGCAGGTCATAGCAGAGAAGTCAGACAAATTGTGGTCCACTGGAGAAGGAACTGGCAATCCAGTTTCTTTGCCAAGAAAACCATATGGACGACCACAACCAGATGTGCCTGCTGCGGCACGCCAGGCAATCTGTATGTTCCTATGCTATTCTTTGGAACAGTCCATTTTTTCTCAAGAGACCGTTTAAATATTGCTGACAGTCATGTGGACCACTTTGAAGGCCACCTTGGACCACCTCATGATTTTTCTGTCCGCTGCTTATCAGTTGACGTATTATATATATCACGGTATAAAATGTACACATATAAACAACATGAGGCTGTGTTACGCCTCTTCTGTACCTCTTGTTTATGCATTTTTATTACTCATTTTGTTTCATCGTTGCTTATAATACTGTAGTTCTGCGGACCACCTGAATGCAATGCAGCTCACAGACTACTGGTGGTCCACAGACCACAGTTTGGTAACCTCTGCTCTACAGCATATCCACAGAATACCCCAGTATCTAGTCCCACCTCCCAAATGAGAACGCTCCCACCTTAGTGAATATAGCCCTCTACAACCCTATTTTGCTGATTTATTCGGCTAAGCAAAATGCTCGACTAACAGGCTATTAGCAAAGATGAAAATGAGGGGTTATTCTTTGCAGGGCATATTTGCCTCCATTTATTTTTTGGGAACTGATCTGAATTTAATCTCCATCTTGCACTCTCCATGTCCAAACTGCTAAAATCTATAAATATACCAGCCTAATGCATTCAATATGTATGAAATATACCATATGCTCAGGCTTTCCAGACAATAGGTGCTCTGTTTTATGAAAAAAAAAAAAAAAAAAGTTGTGCTCCACACCCCCTCTCCTCCTCAGTGCTCCTTCTCCCAGCCTCCTTCCTGAGCCTCAGGCAGCTCAGTGACAGAGGAGGCAGCAGGGCAGTGAGTGTGTGTCAGGGCATCCAACTGCCCCCCTGGATAGGTGCAGATGGACACAAGGTAAGTCACTGTATACATTTGCATACATAAATATTACAGCCCTTGCAGGATGTGTGTAACTACTGCACATAAATACACCAAGTCCATGCAACATTAGCTAAGGCTTTGCACAATGACTTGGACACTTTTAAGTAACTTTGACCACAGCATCTTTTCCTTGACATCTTGCAGCTGTGCAGTGATCTGGATTCCCTTGGTTAGAGACATAGGGGTTTGTTACCTAAGGATCTCTCTCCAGCTGCAGGCGAGATGGAAACCAGAGATTAAATAATTGGACAAGAATTATCAAAGGGAAATAAATGTGTGTTTTTTTTTGTTTTTTTCAATTTATGTAAGTTAATAAAGTATATTTTCCCCTTTATGTTCCAGTTTTCTTTTAGCTTTGTGTTGTTTTTTTGTATTGGATTCCCACAACACACAAGAAAATAATGTAATACTAGATGAGAGACAAATATTTAAATAATACCTGTTCATATGCCTGCTTTCCTTATATTTTTATTTGCAGTCTTTAAGACAAAGGATGGAGTGTAGGGGTACAGGTGTACTTACTCTGGGGGGTATTGTTAACCTAACTTGTGAGGAAAAAATGTGTTTGTGTGCTTAGCTCATATACAGAATGTATACAGGTATTGTGTGCTCCATACTTAAATTATGCTTGTTATGTGTATATGCCTAAAGAAAGGTGTGTGTGTGTGTATAAATATATATATATATATATATATATATATATATATATATATATATATATATATATAAAAAATACACACACAATTTTAAATAAACATAATTTATATGCAAATAAAGATCTTCTCTTCTTCATGTCTTGAGAATACTGAGCTATTCAGTGGAATATACAAATTAAACACTCAGGGCCTTATTCAATTGCCATTTGGCCAAATGAATAGGGCTCTATATAAGCACATAGCATATTTTGTTACAGAAGTTTTTAGTTAGTGAAGACCTTGCTTTTCGATAGAAACTTTACATCCGAAAAACTTCTGCAAAAAAATATGGCTATGTGCTTATATAGAGCCCTATTCAATTCGCCAAATCACAATTGAATGAGGCCCTCGGTAATTAGACTTTATAAAACGTTTAGATTGTTTTGGTATTAATCTACATATATACACACATATATATATATATATATATATATATATATATATAAAATGTACTTGTGTAGATGTAATATTTATATGTATATATACACATGTACATATATATATATATATATATATATATACATTTATGTGTGTGTATATATATATATATATATATATATATATTTGCACATATATTTATAAACATTCATGTATATTTATATATATATATATATATATATATATATATATATATATATGTATGTATAAATATATATATATATATATGTTTATACCTTTATATATATATATATATATATATATATATATATATATAAATATACATGTATGTTTATAAGTATATGTGTATATGCAAATATGCATATGATTGTATATAGGTTTTTTATATGTCATATATATATATATATATATATGTATATTTATATGTATGTATGTATATGAGTGTATGTACATCATAATAATTATGCCTTTCTCTCCCTTGTCGTCACACTTTGCTTTTATTGTTTTATTACCCTGTATACAAGTCTCCACCGTGCTCTGTGTAACATCATTCTGTTTTTTATTAACTTTGTAGAAAAAAAAAGTCCAATTGCTGAGGGTCTAATTTGTATATTCCACCAAATAGTTCAGAATTGCTTAAGACCTGAAGAAGAAATGGTCCCTCTTTTTAAAAACTTGTCTCTTAGTCCAATCAAAATCTATTACCTTATATTGCAATACTTGCTCTTGTGCATGTTCCATACATGTGTCTTATGCATAGATGTACATGTATGGAATAGTTAAGTGCATGCAATAAGTGCTAGTGAATGCATTTACTTGTGATTCTGTTTTTCTATTCATCATACTATAATGGATGCATTAAATAAAGATAATGTAAAAAATATGTCTTCCTGTCCCATGAAATCAATATGGATTCTGTAAGTGATATATCTATGAATAATAGATCTGCCCCGTCTGCTGTGTTTATACCTAGTTGCCATGCGAGTGTCTGTTCATGTTAGGTGCATGCATGTATAATGTATAATTTAAGAATTGTGAGCATATTTTTGTCCGGTGTTGCCCGATGGAATGTGCATAAATGCTATGTAAATGTGTGTATTCATGTGTTTACCTGTGTGTGATGTGGGCAGGGTGCTGCTAAGGCTCACATAATTAGGTCTGTACCTTAGGGCCTTACTCGGTATCATTAATCAGCTGTATTACCACTTGTGATAACATTTTCTGTTGGTGTTTTGGCTGGCTCAGAATCTGGTACTGGCTTTTACAAGTTTTGATAGTGTTGCTGTATAATGTTCCTTAATCTGCTTCCTTTTCTGCAAAACTTTAACCCTTTCTCTCGCTCCTACCAATGAAAAGATGTGCGATGAGTCAAATTATAAAGAGAGGGTCTGCTATTCTATGTTAGAAGCTTATCTTTTTGGTCATAAAACTGCCATTCAGTAAAGAAATGCAAAAAAAGTTCATGCCTTAAGGTTACATTTATGATTAGAATCATTATTATTGAATGATGGGTTTCTATTGAATGAACATCAGCTAGAACCTTATCTGCATTCAGGATTCCTTCCCAGGTAACAAACAAGTAAATGTCTGCCCTTGCTATATTACTGCATATATTAGTTAATACATTGATTGATGTATTTATTTGTTACTTTCCAAATGGCTTTTACTTATTATTAAGACTATATTGATGTTTTTATTTAGCTTATATCAATTTGCTTAAAAAACTTCCCACGTTTTATATAAGCTTATCAATATAAAATGTTTTCGGGAATGTGGTTCATCCTTGGCCCACGAGGCCCAGGCCTAAGGCAGTGCGTTTTCAGGGGGCTGCAGGCTGTCTAACGTTGCAAAGAGAATATTCTGTATGTAAGTGTACCTGGCACTTACAGGCATCCTGTACTTTTTGAGTCATTCAGTTGTTTCCGACTTTCTGTGACCTCATGGACCGTAACACACCAGGCACATCTTTATGTACATGGTCAGAGATACTGGAGTCGGTTGCCAATTCCTTCTCTAGTGGGCCACAGTATATAGCTCCTAGTATTCCTAGGTGGTCCCCTATCCAAGTACTGACCAGGCCCAATCCTGCTTGGCTTTGGGGTGGTGTGAACTCTTGGTTCCCTGACTGGAATCGAACCCAGGTTGCAGTGGCTAAAGCACCGAATTCTAACCACTGGACCAGCAGGGAACTCCTTATATTCACACATAGGTGTGTTGTAAACTTATGACTATGATATAACAAGAGGAAAGGGGGAGTAGTAAATGAGTAGTTGGAGGGGGCACACAAATCTGAATAGGCCTGTGGTTATGTGTTTGCGTAGTTCAGTTGTGTCTGACTCTATGTGACCTCATGGACCACAAAATACCATGCTGATCCACTTTTTATGGCAGATACTGGAGTGGGTTGCCAGTTCCTTCTCCAGTGAGCTACAATGTACACCTCCTGGTATTCATAGGTGGCCTCCCATCCAATTACTGACCAAGCTCAATCCTACATGGCTTCAGGGTGGTGTGACCTCTTGGTTCCCTGACTGGAATCAAACCCAGGTTGCAGCGGTGTAAGATCCTAACCAATGGTCCACCAGGGCAGCATAAATATATATATATATATATATATATATATATATATATATATATATATATATATCACTATATATATAAATTAATTCTTTTTCTCTGAGACTATTATGGCACAAAGCTTATCAATGTAAAAAAGTTATATTTTGAATAATTTCCTGCACCTAATTATTATATCCACCTTAAATATATTTTAAAATAAACAAATCTACCTTAAATATATACTTAAGCTGATAAGCAGTGCTTATGCACTGAACTATTAAATACACTAGTAATCAATTCTTTCTATCAGAGATTTTTTATTTCTATTCAACATTAAACCCACATATTTTGTCAATTGAGACATTGTGTATTAGATCTGAGATATGATCTTGGCAAACATATGTCTTCTGTTAAGCAGTTGCTAGATAAAAGGTATACAAAGAATGAAGCATATGTTTCATTAAAGATTTATTTTGTTTTGCCCGTATGTCCGCGCACACCGCCATCTCTTCTTATCTGCTTGAGATCATATGGTGTTCAGCTAAGTAATAAAATTGATTCTTTGTTGTGCCTATTAAAGGTCTCATCCATTATAATGTTCATATAGATTATTATTAACCATAAAGTACACTTTTGGATACATTTAGATGTCTTAAAGGTCAGAGTAACTTATAGTTTAACAATAACTCACAACATAATGTTTTCCAGAACAATCAGAGAACCGGGCCATAGATATGAACGTTTTTTTCCCTTTTAGCTGCCTTCTACTTGATTTTTAAGTACATTTATTTGTTAAACTTATTTCTAGCGTTTCTCTTTAATTAAAAAAAAACAAAAACATTTTAAATACTTAATTAAAAAAGATACTGGAGGAATTTACTAAAGGATCACTGGTGTGTATGAGGGTGCAATCCAGCATCTTAGGTCATTGTGCAATTTACTTAAGGCTTGTTCCGTGGTATCAGTACGCTGGTCATTGCAAGTTATAGTGAATGAGGAGTTTAATGGACGTGTAACTACAGAATTCCCTGGTGGTCCAGTGGTTAGGGTTCGTGGCTTTCACTGCGACATGGATTTGATTCCAAGTCAGGAAATCAAGAGGTCACACCACCCTAATGCCATGCAGGGTTGGGCCTGGTTGGTACTGGGATGTGAGACCACCTAGGAAAACCAAGAGCTGTATGCCGTGGCCCACTGGCGAAGGAACTGGCAAACCAATTCAGTATCTCTGCCACCATACCAAGTGAATCAGCTTGATGTCCTGGTGTGTTACGGTCTGTGAGGTCACGGAGTGTCGGAAACAACTGAACGACATAAAAAAAGACATATTATGTCTGTGTTAAGTGTACCGTAAAGTAAAAATCCAAGTTCTCCGAATTTAGTAGACACAAATCTTGATATTAACTACCTACAACTTCTTATATTTAGCATTTCGTGTTTAGCCCCATGATAGCAGTATGTGTTATGCTTAAATAAAATGATATTAACAATATTTAGCCATTTACATATAACATAATGGCTAAATATAACAGGAACAGATAGGAGGCCTCTGTAACGAGACACAGGGATTATGTTGTATGGATTTGTCTTTTTCCTTATGGTCATTATGTACCTTTATTATAATATCTGAGTGTTACTAATTCTCATGTAGACCTGAGTAGCGCTAATGTGCGATGTGCTGCGGTAGATTCCAGCTTGACACATGTCCTGTTAGTAAATGCCCCCCACTGTCATGATCTTGCCTTCAAGCTTGGCCACTAACTTCCCATTCCCATCCATGGACTGTGCTGGCACACAATGTGCTATGTGGAGTTTATGAAAGAAACTGATTTTCTAGCACAGCTCACGTAGAGCATGCCATGCCGTCAGCTTCATCTGAGTAAGCTTTTACAAATGTCCCATTTTAAATGATAAATAAAAAGATAATATTGTAATATTTGGTTAGAAAAACAAAAAGTCATATTTATAAAGTGAGAATGGCACATTAAAGCTATCTGGCTTTATTTTTATGTCACACTCATCTCCCAAAACCAATACTTTAGATTTGAAATAAATATTGCGGTTTGGGACCTCGGGACCAAATTAAGGTAATTTTTCCAAAATTTGAGTTTTTGAAGGGTGGGGGAGGTGATTCAGGTTCACGTCCTAGGTAAGCCCAGTATAAACATACATGTAAGTATGTCTGCTCTATAACAAACCTTTCAAAGAATAGCACTGGCAGTGTGGAGCTACCATAGACAGCTATTTTGACCTTGAGACATCAATTTGCATCTGATTACTACCTGATGTAGAGTCAGGATGTACAAGGCCAGTTGCCAGACACACAAGTAACATTATGTTGAGTGAAGAAGTGATCAAACAATCTCATCTGAGTACAACATATACAAACGTTTCTACATTTCCTTTTGGGATAAAAACCACAAATACACCACAGGACCTCAATCTAATGTAGAAATATAGATCCTGACGGGGGTAAACTAATAGGTCCATGCAGTCCGTCAGTTCTATCTTATTAAATAGCGCTGGTTTACATTAGAACAGCTTTATGTATATCCCATAATGCATGTATTCTGTTATTGTGTTATCACCTTTTCTATATATCTACCGCTCTTTCTGTAAAGTAGTACTACAACAACACTATCCCTATATATATATATATATATATATATATGTGTGTAGTTATGAAATCTAGGTAAGTTAAGATATCTGTCATTTATAATACATAATACAAAATGACATCATTAGATAGTTATGACATCACTACTTTACTATTATATATTAAAGACACAGACACTTGACTTATAACAATACAACTTGTTTAGATAGATAGATAAACAGATAGTTCGATAGATAGATACAGTAGATATAGATAGATAGATAATTAGATAGATAGATAGATACAGTAGATATATAGATAACTAGATAGATAGATAGATAGATACAGTAGATATATAGATAACTAGATAGATAGATACAGTAGATATAGATAGATAGATAGATAACTAGATAGATAGATACAGTAGATATAGATAGATAACTAGATCGATAGATAGATACAGTAGATATAGATAGATAGATAATTAGATAGATAGATAGATAGATACAGTAGATATAGATAGATAACTAGATCGATAGATAGATACAGTAGATATAGATAGATAGATAATTAGATAGATAGATAGATAGATACAGTAGATATAGATAGATAACTAGATAGATAGATACAGTAGATATAGATAGATAACTAGATCGATAGATAGATACAGTAGATATAGATAGATAGATAATTAGATAGATAGATAGATACAGTAGATATAGATATATAGATAGATAGATAGATAGATAGATAGATAGATAGATAGATAGATAGATAGATAGATAGATATTCTTTTCAAAATCCATATGATTTTGTGGAGCTGATTCACAGGAAAATCTTGATGACATCCAATAAGGTGGGATTCTGTGTTTCACTTCTAGACATAGAAAAGCTTTACATTTTTGCTGTAGCAATAAATGATTGTGTCCTTGTGATAAGAAGTGAGTAAATATACTAAATATAGTAAATGTTTCATGACTAGTTTACATTATGGTAATTACAGTGTCAATGACATTGTGATCCAACAAGCATTTTTATATTTATATGATGCAAGATCTAAGGGACAAGCTACTGTGAAAAAGAAATGATGCATTAAAAAATGATGCAGTAAGGGGAATGCACCACATAAGTGCAGTAAACAGACTGTGATAGTTTAATAGGTGATGTATTTATGTCTAGAGCTAGGCCAAAAAAGGCCAGGCTGGGCATCAGATCTTTTGAGGGAAAGCAATCACATATATAGTTGTCAGTGTGGGGAACGTTTACAAGGTTGGTCACGTTTGCGGCCCTCGGGATGCGAGCCGTTATGAGCCGCAACCACGTGGCCCGCAGGACTTAGGCTGCAATGAGCGCCAAAGGTGCTCATTGCAGGCCTCACGATGAGTGCCACAGGCGCTCATTGCCAGCGGCGCAGGGCTAGGGCTCACAATGAGTGCCGCAGGGACTTACGACCCGTACGTCTTAGGCCCGAAACCAGTACATGCACTGTGCGCCTCGCAAAAATCTGACTTTAACGGCCGAACCACAGAACTCGAAACACCTGAAAATAACAACAAATTTGCGTCAGATTAACTTACACACTCACACACAGCACAGTGGGAGAGCCAGAGAGCCTGTGAGTGAGGTTGCAAGTTAATTTGAGCCATATTTGCCATTTTTTTCTCGAAAATCTCGTAAGCAAGAAAAAAATGGCTGCCGAAAAAATGCAACAAGACATAAAACTAGCCCGTAGGACATAAAAGCAAGCCCTAGGCAGTAATACTTAACCCAAGGCAGTAACACAACTCAAGACAGTAACACTCAAGCGTGATGCCTATAAAGTACGCAGGGTGAGAGGCTTGCAATGAGCTCCATAGGCACTAACTGCTAGCCAAAAGCGCTCATCGTGGGGTTCGCAAGGAGCGCCGAGGTTATCATTCAAAAGCAGGAAAGTTTTGTCTCGCAATGAGTGCCAAAGGTGCTTAGCGGACCCATAGCCTCGCATTGTGTGGCAAACAGCATTGCCAGGCTTACAATTTTACTCCCGTCATTTTTTATGGGCAATTTCCTAGTACTTAATATTAACAAGGAGAATACGGAAATGTGACTACTATAAGACCATTAGAAACAAGATGAGGCCTATATTCAGTGCTCTTAACATAATATTGATTAGGAATGGGCAACCTATTACAACTGAAGAGCCACATATGCATACCTCTCAACTCCTCAAATAACCAAAAAAAAATGATACACCATTTGGTAACGTTATTAACATCCTGTACAATGAAACTAAATAAATGCACAATCTAAAAATATTTTGTAGAACTGATACTCTGGGCTTTTTTTTTCTAAATATTGAAAGCAAAAAAAAACAGGAGCACCTGGACAAAGTGGTATATAGTCCGGTGATGGAAAACGGGATTTGCCCTTAAATGTGATAATTTTCTACAAGAGAGAGACACTTGGAAAGCTAAGAGAGACATGACGATTTTCCCTAGAAATAGAGACCGTCCATAGAAAGGAGGGAGAGCTTGGAAGTATGCATATGCTTCCCCAGAATATTTAAAAATGGCCCCAATATATATTTAACCCTTTGCTGTATACATATCAAAACTGAGAAAGATGATTTTGATAAGCACTAAGAAAAGTATAGGGTGTTATGTTGTAAAGAGAGTAGACATCTTGTCATGGAGAATATATATGTACTGAGTGCTGTGAAAATTGGGACATAATCTTCCACTCTAAAGAACAGGCTGGGGGCAGTGTCAGTATCTTCAAGAGCTGCATGCACCAATCAGTGTTACGTTATTATTTTAGCCAGTGAATAATGAGTCATTTAAGTGGCTGCAATCATTGTAATCAGTTCTATTTGACAGCTCTGTGAGCTTGTTGGGTTTATCTATTATTCTTGAGATTCTCCTCCCCATACCCAACCTGTGCTAGAATCGAAGTATACTCCTAATCTGGTGACATTGCTCAAAGGTTCAGGTCAGCAAATGTCAAATATCTTAAAAGTGGGGACTGCAGTGAGATCAAACGGTTTTCAGATAAAACGAGAGGACTGTACTTATTCTAGTTATTAGTTCCCATGCAGGCGAATCCATTAATACCTCAAAAATAGGTGTAGTATAAAAATACAACACAACTGCTTCTATACACACAATGAAAAATGAGTGTGTGGGGACGGGGGGGGGGGGGGATTTGTCCCCCTCGTCCCCCACAGTTCCTACACCCATGACCTCAATCATTCTGACTGACCCACCTGTAGACATTAACACAATCCTGAAATTGTGGCTTTTTTAGCACACAAGGCTTGTTTTACCTAACCGCAGTTCAGTGAATTATTCTGAAAGTAGCTGTAAGATTCCTTGCATGGCTGCCTACCTGTAAGTCAATCTACCTATCACTTTTCCATTGTAACATCAGTTTCCAAGCACCTTCAAAATGCATTTTATATCACATTATAATCCTAATTTATGTTCTGATATTTATCTGTATCTTTTATTAGGACCTGCTCTAGTAAGTAATTTAGTGTATAAATAATTGCAACTATATACTGACAATATCCCTGGGATCTAATTACTTCATAATGGTAATGAATATCAGCGTAATATAATTTATTACTTGTATGCAGTAATATATCATTTCATAATATAATTACATGTTTCCACACAATAAACTTTCAGAAAATGTATGTGTAGGTGTAATATCTGTAGGGGATCTCTGGCTTGGATTCCTTAAATCTGCTGTGAAATAGTTAGTCATGCAACTTCTGTTGAGCATTTCAGGGTGAAATGGCTAAAAATGAGCAGACACCCCCAAATATAGCAATGATGATACCACCCCGGTCTGGTTTGTGATGTCTGCTGTGCAGGAAATGAGCAGGGTGTAGTCTAAGAATGAATCCAGTGCCCCAACCTGCAAGGATGAATCGTCTGCTTAACGCCTTCCTTGCCAAAAATCTTGAAGGATAATGTAAGAGCCCAACAATAGGGTAGTGACATAACCTCTTGACTATAATACGTATTATTAAATATTTAGTAGCACTATTGGTACCATCCATATTGCTTTTCTGTGGCCAAGATTCACTAAACTTCTCTTGGGTTGTACAAAAAATTAGAAAAGTCAAAGATATGTCAACAAAACACTTTTCTACCCCTATTAAAAATTACCAAGTTATTCATTCTTTGGAAATAATAATCTGATAAATTTAAATTACGAGCCATTCGCCCATCTTTGGACCTGTTTAATTCAGTGATGTCACAAAAGAACATACAGCCTTATTAAATTGCGATTCGGCCAATTGAATAGGGCTCCATATAAGCACATAGCATATTTTTTATAGAAGTTTTTAGTTAGTGAAGACCTTAGTTCACTGACTAAAAACTTCTGTAAAAAAAATATGCTATGTGCTTATATAGAGTCCTATTCAATTGGCCGAATCGCAATTTAATAAGGCTGATCATTTTTAATTGAGTTGAGAGACTAGAGAGAACAGATGGGCCTGTTTAGTTGTTCATTAACAAAATGCAGTTCCTGAAGCACCTTCGAGTAGTCTCAAGGAACAAAACACATATACGTGGGATAATATCACAGTAATCTTAGTTATTGTTGTGGTTGGGTGTTACGCCCTTATTGTCTCTGTTGCTTTTAATGACATCATAGATTCCTATTTCAATAAGCTAAAAGAAACATTGAACTTATCAAAAAGAGCATTATCCAAAAAAGAAAAGAAAAACCTTTTTGAATTTTTAACATTAATGCATATTTCTCTGTTTTAAGAGCTTTTATATAATCCACTTAATCCTCCATATGTCCTCCCTCACTGCAGCATGTAGATTGCTTGTCTCTGCAGGTTTGGAACGGACCAAAAATCACAAGCTCAGTGTAAATGCATGCGCTCTCAGCTTCTCCCTTCATTATATAATGAAATATATATTGCATCTTCTATACCAAGTCATGCCCACTAAGAATAGATAACACAAGAACACCCTGGGCTCATATCACCTAATAGAAATCACTTTTCCCCTCCTGCTGTATATCATACAAATTCTTCTTATAATCGCTTGCACAAAGATACAACAAGCACATAAAAAATGTATATAACAGGGTAAACGGACACAAAAAGCCATTAAAAAGCAGATAGAGGTGCAAATGTGGCCGGTATTCAAGACCTGGCTGTGTTATACTGCCATGCAATCGACTGGCTAATGACCATAAATATGAAATGTTAGGAATATTGCCCGTCATTCCAAAAGAAATGTCTCCAACCTACACATTTATAGTGGAAGCTCTAATTCATCTGCCACTATATTAGTCAAATCCAATATTAATCTATTTTTTTAGGCAAAAAGTGTTCTTCATCCATATATCCAATACTAGTCATAAAATTGTAAGAAATGGAGAACATTGGACAAGTTCTTTGCTAAATTGAGTACTAGTGAATGATTGGGAAAGGGGCAAAAAAAGACATTGATCACCAGAACTGGAAGTATGTGATGTCTTCTATACAATTATTCCTTTGTTCTTCTTAAGCTTCCATCATCATCGCTCCTTAATAAAGGTAAATTTCTGGTTACATTATTATTTATTTATGTATCAGATTTGGGGGTGGGAAAGGATTATTCCAATTATAGTTCATTTCTATGGAAAATATTGATTCTATATTCATCCGATTCAGTATCCGTCCGTCAGGAACAGATTAATGATGAATATAGAGGATGGCCTGTAAGTCTTAAATTATGGTATGCACTACACCTTCTTACACACAGTACCAAATGGTAAGAAAATAAACAATGGTTAAAAAGAGGTCTAAATTATGGATACTAGTTCCAAAAAGCCCAAAGAAATTGACATATCTATGTACAAAAGGGTTCTCATATATGACCAAATATATTCACCTACTTCTATACGGAAGTAACCCTGACGCACCTTAATGAATTACTGACTTTAGCAATCCATTACATGCCTTGCTTCGTGTTAATGCTCCAAAAGCCCACTCATTGTGCAACATCATACTACTCATCCCAGACCATAATATCATTACAACATGTATAGCTTAATGTTCTCTCACAGTAGTGAGCCATCCTGTCTTAATGATTCTAAAGTACTAATTAGATCATGCCTATGGTCACAAAGAAAATGGTGTTGCTGTCCTGTGTAGATTGAACACATGTGTGTTTGCGTCATTCAGTCGTGTCCGACTCTCTGTGACCTCATGGACCGCAACACACCATGCTGATCCACTTGGTATTCAGGGCAGAGATACTGGAGTTGGTTGCCAGTACCTTCTTCAGTGGGCCACAGCATACAGCTCCTGGAATTCTTAGGTGGTCTCCCATCGGCTCGGCTTGAGGGTGGTGTGACCTCTTGGTTCCCTGATAGGAACCAAACTACATTTGCAGCGGTAACAGCACTGAATCCTAACCACTGGACCACCAGGAAACCCTAAACACACATATTATTGATTAAAGTCACCCCAAAAGCTCTTCTTATGGAACATGAAAGACTGGCTATACATTTCCATTAGTACTTTTAAAAGACTTGGAGCTAAATGACACAGCTAAATTTTTCCCTAGATTAAATCTCACTTCCAATTTATAGAAGCAGATAGTCAATAATAAAAATGGTGTATCGTGCTACATAATAACTGTATTTATCTTTAATAGTTTAAAGACTACAGTTATGTTTTACTATCTAAAAAAAATCCCATAACCAATTGTAGTTCTTCATTTTAAAAATATAGGACTACATGAAAACAGGAGAGAGGTTCTCACATATTTATAAATGACTGCTTTTAAACCAAGCATAGTGATTATAAACTCCAGCTTTAAAGGGCTGATTGCAAGATCACTTATGGGCTGTAAATTACTTATCCTTTTAAGATGTTCAAAGAACCTCACACAGGAAAAGGTGTTAGAGTACATAAAGGATAATAAAGGATAACACCTTAAATGCCATAAAGCTGTCTTCTCCTTGTCAAAGAAGCTTAAAAGAACACAGTACTCCCAAAGTATTCATAGTCTACAAAATAAAGCATCTTAAATCAAGTTAAAAAAAAATCTTTTTTATTAAAAACATTTTTGCTACAGCTTTAGAAAGTTATATTTTATTGCCCTAATTCAAGTCAGTTTTCTCTTCCAGCCTTTTGGGTTTTGCTCAGCAGCAATAATTAATGGACCATTAAACTAATCATGCTTTATAATAGGTGAAATAGAGTAATATATCTAATATAGAGCTAACATTGGGAATGTAACAGTTCTTTTGACCACCTTTCAATCTGATTCTAATGAGTCACACTGACTGGTTCAGCTAATTATTTTGCCTGAGCAGGGAAGTTATGAAACTGCCTAAACACGCTAACTTTAAAAGCTTACAACTGAGTTAGTTTAGCAGCAGATTTAAAAAGGAGATCACTTTTTCCACATGCGTTTCCACTCTTCATCTTATGGTGCAGAGCATATGTGGTGACTTCAATGTCCCATATAATGTAGAAAACAGTTTTTTAGAAGCCTACAAAAATAGATTGAGAGATGTATAGATCCCAATACACACATTTTTGCAGCAAGGAAGTAATTTTAGCACACAAATATGAAAGGGGGAATGGGAATGATAAAGAAAAAAAATGGTGTAAGGAACACATACAAAGGAAAATCATGCTTTATAGGTAAAGTCGGGAAGTATTATTATAAAAAAGGTACTGACAATGGTCCTCATACCACCCACTGACCAACTGACATATTCCCAGTTCCATTAACTTTAATTTATTTTACCTCCAGACATAGAGCATGATATATCACCACCTTCTCTTCTTCCTCTGAACTTATCTAATATCTACCTACCCATGATTTGTGCTACTTTATAGTGAAGGTTTCTGAACTATCACCTCCACCTGCTACACCTTCAGAATTAAACATACCGTATTGGTCCGAATATAAGCCGCACCTTTTTCCCGATTTTTGAGTTTGCGAGTTACGGGTGCGGCTTATATTCGCGACCGTAAAAAAAATCACTGCCAATTTGCGAGCTTGCGAGTTACGTGTGCGGCTTCTATTCGCGAACGTAAAATTACTGCCGATTTGCGCGATTGTGAGTTAAGGGTGCTGGTTTGCGTGCTAGAGACTGCGGTATTGAATAGCGACTTACGGTTTTAGTGATTCTAACATCCTGTAAAGCCTGTAACCTGCAAAAAAAGCTACAGTACTAATTAGAAAGCTTATTTCTTGCAATGGCTGATCACTTTGAGAGTCTTTTTCTCTCCAATTTTACGGGTGCGGCTTATATTTGAGTATTATCTTTTTTCTATTTTTTCCCCTTGAATTTTTACAGGTGAGGCTTATATGCGAGTGCAGCTTATATTCGGACCAATACAGTATTAATCTACTACTCTCTTTTCAATTACCTGCCAAGACCCTATTTCCCCCTTTTAATTCCTTTTTTGTCATTTTTTATATTTTTAGTCTATAAGCTTGTGAAGCACTTTGTATGAAAGTATCATGTGAATGATTGTTAGTTCAAGCGCAGGGTCATAAACTCCTTTTGCATCACGCCAAATTATGTATTGTTATACCCATTTTTTATTGTACCCGAGCACTATGGAATATGTTGGCTCTATATAAATAAGAGATAATATTTAAAAATAATAAATAAGGGGAATACCCTCGCAGCAGAAGCTTTGGTGATAAGCACAGTACAGGATTTCAAGCACGTCAGAGATAACATAAGTCTGTACTGAAGAATTAGTAAGTTGAAGCTTTTCAGATAGAATGGCCAGACTAAATAAGCTTATTGGTTCTTATCTATTATCAACATTTTTGCTTCTATTTAGTATTTAAATGCAAGCAGTTTTTAGAGAAAACTTGATAGTAGCATATCCCTTTAAATCCTTTTTTAATATACCTTAAAGTTTCCACAGCAAAAACAAGACAGGTTTCACCATTCCACAATTGGGCTAGAAATAATTATTATATATCTTTAAAAAGGTATCACTTTCTCCAGGTAAGGAAGGGTTAAAAGAAGCTTTAACAGACTGCAGTATCTGATTTCCACATTGGCAGAGGAAGCCTCCTAAATATTTGTGGAGGTGGAAACCTTTGCAGGGCTTATTCCTATTCTCAGGATATAATAATCCTGTGTGTGAAGTTAGCGATATATGCATTCAGATAAGAGCTACTGGAGTCAGGTTGGTCGTAGCCAGGCCAGTGATTACAGGGGCAGAGTGACTACCTGTTATCAGTTTAGGGCTTAAGGAGAGATTGGGTATGTACCAAAAATTCAAAAACTTTACAGGGGATTCATCCGAACAATACTTAGAGGGCCGTGTTTGTCAAACAACCATCTGGAAAAATAAATTGCAAATTCTGGAAGTGATAGGAACAAGAAGTTTATTAGAAAACTAGTTGTTTACCCGTTTAAATGACGGTATAATATTACATGTGTCTCTACCCCCTCCCCTGTGTCTCTTCCCCCTCTCCCTCCCTGTGTTTCTTTCCCCCTTCTCCCTCCCCTTTGTCTCTTTCCCCCCTTTCCCTCTCCTGTGTCTCTTCCCCCCCTCTACCTTCCCCTGTGTCTCTTCCCCCCTCTCCCTCCCTGTTTCTTTGCCCAGACTCCCTCCCCTGTGTCTATTTCCCCCCTCTCCCTCTCCGGTATTTCTTTCCCCCCCTCCCTCCCCTGTCTCTCCCATCTCTACCTCATCTTTGTCTCTTACCCCCAACTCCCTCCCCTGTGTCTCTCCCCCCCTCTGTCTCTTCTGCCCTCTCCCTCCACTGTGTCTCTCCCCCACTCTCCCTCCCATGTCTCTCCCCGACTCTCCCTCCCATGTCTCTACCCCACTCTACCTCCCCGTGCCTCTTTCACTCCCTCACCTTTGTCTCTTCCCCCCATCTCCCTCCCCTGTGTCTCTTCCCCCCATCTCCCTCCCCTGTGTCTCTTCCCCCCTCTCCCTCCCCTATGTCTCTTCCCCCTCTCCCTCCACTGTGTCTCTCCCCCACTCTCCCTCCCCTGTGTCTCTCCCCCACTCTACCTCCCTATGCCTCTTTCGCTCCCTCACCTTTGTCTATTTCCCCTCCCCTGTGTCTCTTTCCCCCTTCCCCCCTGTCTCTTTCCCCCTTTCCGCTGTGTCTCTTGGCCCTGTGTCTCTTTAAGCCCTTCTCAATACAGTAAAGTATATAAAAGTAAATAGATACACAGGTATATTATATTCCTAATGAAAACCAGAAACCTTCCATGTCCCTTTAATACGGTAGTATGGCAAACACTTAACATATTACAAATTACGAACATTAGCAGCTGTGTAAGCCAGCAACATAAAAGCATTTTTTGAGAAATATTATATTTAGCCGACCTTGATTTTGTCATGGGAATTGCATCTTGGACTGTTAGACTGTTTGTAGTTTGAGGGGGAGGGTGATCCTACTGGAGTTTACACTTCTATTGATTATATTGCCAAGTGTGTTATGTAAACTGGCAGGGTGTAAACAGACCTGAACAGAGAACGTATCTGACTCCACAGGTACTCCAACTCCTCATGGGTTTCTAATCCTGTTAGAAACAAAGACAACATGTCTGTCACCACTAAACAGAATCCAATAGTAAAACAGATACAGATTCTAAACTTTATAAAAAAAAAACATTTGGCACATTATCAATTGACTTTCTTTACTATAAATATGACAAGACAAGGTAAATTTAACTAGCAATATATTTTTTGTAAATGTTCTTTTTGTTTGACATAACTAAATATATGAGCCTCTGAACCATTTGTGTTTAGACTCATGGAGACAGCGTTGCTTTTATCATTATTATATTTATTTGTAGAGCTCCAACATATGGCTTCTCACTAGGGATACAATAAACACATGGATAACATTGTACATTTGAAGACAGTATAAATAAGATAAGACAGGACAATTGTGCATACACATTGGTACACAAGGAGAGCTTAAAGTCTAAGAGATTACTTCCATTTCTGCTGCAAATTCATGGTGGTCCCATAGATGTTTAGTGTAGCCGATTGCCCTTTTCTTGATATGTAAGTCTAGACACCACTGGGATATAACAACATGGTTTTCTATACTTACATTCCTCTATTAATATTCCATGAAAAATGTTACCCTCACTGTGTAAGAGTATTGTAATTCCTTGACTGCACTATAGACAGAAACTTTTTAGAAGATATCGTGATGGCACTTTATTGTTGGGATTAGTGAGATTTACAGATTTTGATACCAAATAAGAACTAATGGGTTAATTAGTCTGCCCATTTTATCCGTCTAAACACCCCATACGTGCATGAATTCCTTAACTATGTTTGTTCCCACCACTATTCCAGCTATCTACTACCCTTTCTCAAACCATTCTTTACTCACACACACCAAAGCCAACACAAACTCTACTGTCATCGCTCAACTCCACCATTGTCCACCTACGGCGCTCATCTCCAATAGCGCAGTGAGAGCCTTTGGCGCTCCCTGCCAAAGTCGTACGGTGTTGTAGGGATGAGCGCCTACTGCTCTCATCTGCTCCAGCGCAAGGAGCTCCATCGGCGCACCTTGCCAGCAACTAGGCAAGCCCGCAAGTATTGCTCACAACTATATATGTGACAGCCTACTGTCAATCCATGGACATTTCATGTAAAAGCATAGACTATAATGTCCATTAAATATGGCTAGGTCAGTAGTATATTGTTGCAGAAGCCTGCCGCCCCATTTAACAACATGTTGTTTTTACTTAGACAACTAGAGCCAAAGACAGTGTGATGAGTTTGCAAGTTTACTGTGCAATTTCATTCCATGTGCATGTCGCGCTGCCAAATCCTGCACTTATGTGCAAGCTGACGCATGCCCTGCAAACTGTGAATGGGTGACCTCTTACTCAGCCATTTATATGCGCCCCAGGCTAAATCACCATTGTTGGCAAGCAGGAGTTGGATAAGAGGAGACAGTGAAACCTGTTTAAGACAGCAGTGCCACTTAGCTTGGAATTTTACTGTGGTAATTTTACTGCGGTAATTAGGTGAAAGTACTAAAAGTGTAAAAAACATTTAAAACATATTTTACATTCCATACGAACAGCTATACATGGAAAAGCATTAAAATATAGAAATATCTCATGTGTTTTTATTGGCAGTGATAACTGCAGTTTCACAAGATACATTTCCCAGGTAGGCAGATTAGGCAATGTAAGTATGACTTAATGCTCATAATTTACTGTGTGTATTTCTTCTGAAGCCACATTAAATCCAGTAGTAAGTAATAAGTAAGTAAGTAGTGTAATCCATGCCTGGACAAGAAAGACCATGATGGTTTATGGAGGTAGAACATTCACATTTGATAAGAATACACTACAAAACAGGATTTTAAAGGGACAAATAACTCTTAATTTTATTTCTCAGCTTTATCCTTTATTATGTTAGTGGATTAAGTAAACAACTTCCCATCTCTTTTACATTTAAGTCAATGGATATGGTTATCAGTGGGAGATATATTACAAGTGAAAAATGGTACATGTGACATTTTATGTGTATTATACATTTTATGTTTATTATAGAGTAAATACTCTGGGCCTCATTCAGTTGCTCCGATTTTGATATCCGGGCGGAGGTCGCAAGTTATTTTGCCTTCCATTTGTGGGCTCCGAGCTGCGATTTATTGTTAAATCGCAAGTTAATGCCCCTCCAAGCCTTTGATCCTTCACGACCGCAACGCTAAAATCCCGAACGCTAAAATCGCAAATCGCTATTCAATTGCTCCGATTCCCCCTTCCTAACCACTCCAACAAGCCCGCAAATGGCAAAACTCGAACCACAAGTTAATGAGGTCTCGCAAAGGGCTTAATGACAAATAAAAAAGCAATACTGTACTTTTATTAAGAGTGAAAGTGATGTTAGGTCTTAGAATTAATAGCACGACATTATCTAATACTTTATTTCATGTTAAATTTTCGTGTTATATCGATCACAGCAATCAATGTGAAGTTCTACGGGCTTCAACCTCCAAGCCGTAGGACTTTGAAATCCAACCTCAACCTCTTGGAAGTCGAAGCCCGTAGGACTTTGAAAAATGGAGGTTGGATTTCAAAAACCTACAACCTTCACTTACGAGTTACGGGCTTGGAGGTTGGTCGTGATGACGATCTCTGATTCCATTGGCTGTTTCTGCATCGGGAGTTATGGGCTTGCTCCCCTAACCTGTTCAAGCCTGGAAAATCTATGTCCGACGGCATGGTGTTCCGATTTTCGGGATCGGCACCTAACTTGTAGGCCCGGCCAATTGAATAGTATGGCAATCGGAGACCAAATGGCATTTGGTTTTCTGAGTTGCGAGCCCCGAATTGAACGAGGCTCTCTGTGTGCTTTATGAGGGCAAATTCAGACAATAATATATTTGCCTTCTATACTTCTATTAAAGATTGTAAAAAAAAGAATCAATACTTTTCTATTCAGTTAACTGAACCTCTATAGGCCACAGACCGTATTCCCCAAGACACTTGGGGCCATTCCCCTCTATAACCATTATAGTTATCTTACGGTGCCTCTAAACTAACCATAATCACTCACAGTGATCAACAGAACCTTTAAAATTACTCTTCCAACATCTCTATAGTAACATCAGATTGTTTAACCCATAGTTGCTACACAGCATCTCCAAAATTACATAAGGGATCCCCTCATTGTAAAAGTATATATCCCATAAGTGGCCTATTTCTCCTTAGAGCAGAAAGGCCCCATCCAACTTGCCTGTGCTATTAGAATAGGTTTTTCATATGCACAGAAAATTCCTGTATGCAATGACACTTTTTGACATATTCTATAAAATATATAAACATATATTTATGTCTATATATATGAATATACAGAAAATATATACATATATATGTGTATATATATACATATATATTGCAATCCTAGAATGAGAACATAGCAAGGGACAATCTGGAGTTTTATGTAAGGTGTGATGGCATACAAATCTGAACTGGCCCAGAGCAGCATAATAAGCCCCAATGGCGCTCATGCTTAATTGGTCAGTAGATCAGTGTCACTGAACCATTTCTGCCCTTTCTTAGAGAACAGGCCATTGTATACTGTCAACTCCTATATCTCTTCCACCCAGATCCATGGTCTTGCCTTTCATGAAACTCAGCCAATATGGAAGTTAAAATTGCTTCAGTCTGGTACGAATCTTCGTAACGCAGATTTTTTCACAAGTTTTTTAGCTTAAAGGGAAGATAAGGTCACCTAATGTAAGTGACTGTAATCATTGCCATATGCGGTAGTGCTATTTTGTAATTAGAAAATTAAAAGCTGACAGCAGATAAGGATCATATGGGCCACCCAGCCTGGCCTTTCTTATCCAAACTGAAGGAACATTACCAATAGGCTTGCCCTTTTAGATGCAGCTCCACGTACACTTTTTGCCTAATTTAATTCCCAAATTTACATATATAAATACACTGCTGACTATGAATATTTAGTACTTAGATTTTTTTTCAATAACTTTTTTTTCATAAATTGTCATATTTACATTATATTATCTTTTGAAGAATTTTACTTGATAATGGGTGAAATGTTTTTAAAAAGAAAAAAATGTGACCTTTAATTTTAACTACCGTATTCAATTTAGCCTTACTGGAGGCAGGCATGTGATTTTTTACCCATAACCCAATAGTTAGCTGCAAGGAATAGGAGATGCAGATAATATTTAAATGTAAAGCCAGTCATTATATTGTAGAACTTACAATATGATTGAATGGAAGAACAACTTACACTAGGATCACCATCCCATTTGACATTAAAAGGACCAAATGATGGTATTATAGAGGAGGGCTAGATAAGAAAAAACATGTTAATATACTTTTATACTTACTTACTATGTTTCAATAATCCCTTAAACTGTAGAAAGTTTTGGATCTCTCCACACCCTGAATGAAGTATTGTGGCTAGAGTGGACCTTTTTTTACTCTCTGCCTGAGCAGCTAACCATGTACAAACACAGATTCTAGTCACCACCCACTATCATACTTGAATTATGGTATGCCAGTGTAGATAGATCTCCTTCCAGTTGGCTCCACACCAGACACAATACTTAATTTAGGGGGTGAAGAGACTTAGAGCTTATGTAGCCTGGGTGCATAATTGAAAAATAGCCATTAATTGTTTTAATACACAGTAAAAGTTTAATAAAGCCACACCTGTTCTTTAGAGAGCCCTTTATAAGACCACTGAAGCAACATTATTAAGTAAACATTAAAATAATCGGCAGTAGAAAGGAAAATGTATTTTAACAGTTAGTGTTGTTTATATGTTCACCTAGTGTCTTAGAAATCAACAGGGATTGTTATCTATATGAGACTGGTAGATTCTGCATGGGGCTGTTGTATCAACTTGGCTTATATAGATAACAATACTTCTTGTTTTCTCTGACAATGGGTGAACATGAATATTTAGGTAAATACCCTCTACTGAAAGTGTATATAGATAGATGGCCCTTGTGTACTTCTGTTATCTGTGTCTGTGATAAAATATGTAACCGCTTGTAATATATAAACTTGGCTTTCATTATTTGTTTCTGGGTAAAACAATGTATTGTGACAATAAAGTCAGTACCCAGTTATGGACTGGGATACATGCTTCAGGCTGTATTTCTCTACTTTATGTCATTATACAGTAGACCCTCAGAACTCATCAATTTTGATAGTCAACGTGTCTGATGAGACAAAATTGGTTTGGAACTCAACGCTTCCTTGGTACTCATTGCGTTCGCACCACCCCACATTCTGTCTCACCAGGAAGTTAAGCAAGTGTTGTGGCGTAGTGTAGTGTGCCTAAAAGAGCCCAAGAGCTGTCTGTGCCTAACAGAATCAAAGTGCAGCCTGTGCTTATAAGAATCAAAGTGCAGCCTATGCTTATAAGAACCAAGGTTCAGCCTATGCCTATAAGAATCAAAATGCAGCCTGTACCTATAAGAACCAAAATTTCAAGCAATAATCTCTCTCCTCCTTCTCCTCCTCCTCTACATCGCCACCATCCCATTGGATCCTCAAGTCCTCTCAGTACAGCTAAAGTGAAGTTAAATTCTGTTTTATTTGATCTAATTATTGTTTCTTATTTATGTCTGTTTAGTTTTAAGTTTTTGTATCAAGAAACAACACCATCAGTTCAAACTAAAATGCGAAGGGGTCCAGAATGGATTATTTCAATTTACATTGATCCCTATGGGAAATGCTTGTTTGGTGCTCAACCTGCCATTTCGGCAATGTTTGTGGTTCAGTTGGCATTTGCATCGAACATCCCCATCCAAAGTTGTCATACCATTTTTTGCATATATTTCCTTTATATTCCTGGGTACCCCAGGAGAGCCGGCCCCCTCTACGTCTGTTATAGCCCATCACAAAGAGGTGAATCCACAAATCCACAATTCCCACCAGTCTGCCACCCCGAGTGTAACCTCTTATTCTGTCATGTCTCCTTCTCTGAAACATGACTCCTTCCTGTTCTTTTTTTAATCCAATCATGTATCAAGTACACCAGGTGCTATTTTAGAAGCCCTAGTTTTAATTTATTTATGTCCTACTGGGGATATGGTATCCAGAATTATTGTAGTCCCCCAGTGAGTAACAGCTTCAGACCACTGTATGTGAGTTATTTAATCTCTCTGCTTTACAGACATAGACAGGTCGCCTTCGAGGTCTTTTCATTTGAATTGATTACATGAAAAAGAACTGTTGATTTTTAGGCTTTTAAAGTGACAGAGTCATTAAATGTGAACATTAATATAAAATGTGCACCTTTTTTCAGAGTCTTTAAAAGCTGCTAACTTATAGACCAGTGCTCTATAGCAGGGGTGGACACGTCTGGTCATGGAGAGCCCCACACAGGCCTGTATTTGAGGATATCCTTCCTGTGCACAGCTGAGTCAATCAGGATGACTGAAGAAGCCATTGATTCCAGGCCAGAACTTGGCCACCCCTGCTCTATAGCACTTATTACCCAATATTGGACCTTTCCTATTTTGTGCCTAGCAGCACTGGTGTGCAGCAGCCAGTAGGTAGCGCTACAATGGTTCGCCAAAACTTTGTTCAGTTTCTTTGGGTTAAGGTTTAGGGTTAGGGTAGTGGCAGATTAAAGTAGTGTTGCGCACCCTAAACCCCTTATCCCTAAACCCTAAATCTAATACTCACTCTAAGAACGAATTGAAACAAAAACTGGCAAGCAACTGTCGTGCCACTGCACGCCACTGCTGGCGGGACAAAACAGGAAAGATCACAATATTGTTCTCACATGAACTCCTAAAAACTGCTATGAGTCCTCTACTTTAATTTGACCTTTTTCAGTGCTATTATGCTGTACTGTGTATAAAAATAAAACCTAGATCTATGTCTACACTTCTTATCTATATATTTTTACATAATATCCTGTAATACCTGTTGTTCTGTGGACTACCAGAAAGGAAATTACATAGTGTTTTACTCTTTAATATAAAAGTTCCTTGACAGAACTCTCCTATTCAAAGTGGTGCATTCTCAATACTAGTTTGATCACTGACCTAAGCAGTTTCGGTTTCTAAAAATGCAATTTTCAGGATACATTGTACTGAACACTTGAAAAATAACGTCATTGATGGGACCAACTTCAACTGGGGTATATTCTATCAAGGGTTGTGGTCTGTTCCTTTCATAAGATGCATAGAACTCATAAAGAAGCAGAATATCTAAACTTGAGCTGAGTTTCCTGTTATCTACCTTCCGCCTGCCGGCGCGCCCACCTGCCAGCCGCAGCATGCCACTGTGCGCGCCACTCTTTTAGTATTTAGAACATGTTATCTGCCACTAACCTAACAGAGGAGAATCAGTAGTTTATGTAAATATTTTTTTTGCATGAAAAACTCCCAAAATTAACATTTATAAACTTACCCTGGAGTTTACAAAATGTCTTCAGTTCTCTGGCAGTTGATTTTCAGAAGGAATTCCCCTGAAAACGCAAGCTAAATTAGCATAAAATTCATAATCTGTTGTGGCCAATCAGAGGCAGCTACAACATTGTAGCTGTATGGAGAGTTCAGCCTCTGCAGCAAATCATTGTGGGATTTGTAATCTTTTCTTCCTATCAAACACCTCTCTCTACTCTCTTGAATGATGCAACTCAGACAGTGCTACTGAACTGTGCTGTTATTGGCTGGAAGGTTAGTATATGGTTAAAAGACATACGTTAATGCAGTTTTTCTGTTGGTTAGTATGGAGTGCATATGTAAATAGCTATGGGGGTGTGGAAACCATGTTTTAAATAAAATACATCTGTATGTGTATAGAATGAATAAATAGGTTTCCCTGTTTTCACCTTTTTCTAATCTAACACATGCTGCTTATATCAGACACACACATTACATGGAGTCATTCTATACAAATACAGTTTAGTTTATTTTTTTAAAAAAATGTTTTCCACACCCCCAGAGCTGCATGCACAGGCACAGTGTACCTACCAATAGGAACACTGCATTTGGGTACAATTTTTAACCCTATACTAACCTTCAAGCCAACAACAGCACAATGCAGAGATCCAAAACAGCAATGTCTGAGCTTCTCCTTGCTTCCTTGTACTGGGGGCTGATGCTTTGCAAAAACTTCCCAGAGATTGCTACAATGTTATAGCTGCCTGTGATTGGCCAAAACAAATATGAATGTTATGCTAATTTAGCTAAGGTTTTTTTAGGGGCATTCCATCAACATGAGCTGCCATAAAAGCTGAAGAAATCAGCAACCTCTAGTATAAGTTTATTAATGTTTATTTTGGTATTTTTTCATGCAAAAAAAATGTTTTCATACACTACTGATTCTCCTCTATCGGATGCATTCATAATCCAACAAACTTACATATACCTTTAAGCACATATAGTATTGACTATAATACACATACAGCAAACAATTTTATAGAAAATATGGGAGCACAGTAGTCCTAATACCTGCACAGGTCACACTGCATTTGAGTTGAGAGGGTTTGTGTATTTCTCCTGGTAATATGCCCGTTTTCCATTCATTTGAATTCTATTCCAGTCCAAAACAGAGCAATGACTTCACCACATACTGCACAGCAGACGCCGAGTCTCTCTCCATGTTAAAGGCACCTTTTATGCTGTACAGACTTTCATTTCTGCCAACCTGATCTGGCTGGTGTTAATGTAAACCTGAGCCAGATGCCATTCTTTTGTATACAGGTCCGAAGCCTGTTCCATTTGATTTTGTGCTGATTCTGCACTGTTTTTGGTGGCATTGAATAATCCAGCCATTGCCCAATGTGTTTGGGATTTCAACTTTAAAAAAAAACAAGATTGATTGAAAAAGAACTCAAAATGAGTCCATTCTCTAAAAACCTCAGGACGTTTCTGGCACACAAGAGAATTTAGGGAATGCATAGCTGTGCAGGCTCATGCGTCTTAAAGAGATTCTTAGACATAAAACAACACAGGGGGATTCTGAACTCATAAGCCCCTGACCGATAAATGGTGGAATTATTGTGGCTCCAAGTAAAGGGGCACCATGGGTTAGTTCACGTTAAAGCACAACGAAAAAAATATTTATTTGAAAACTTTAAGTCTGACTCAGAGAATAATTAAGAAGGAAAAAGGTTATACATCTAATTTTTAATTTGAAATAAATAAATGTTGACGTCTCTGCGGGAGCCTGGAGGGATCCATGATACATTGGTGGAAGTTGTGAGTGTGAGAGGGGAGTTTACATTCCTGGAGAACTATTGTTGCAGTGACTGATGCAAGGGGTCTGCTTCTGGCTCAGTAAGAGGGAATGGGTGTTGTGTCTATTTCAATCTTATTCAATAATCTTTACAATGGCTCGATGTTCCCTATTATGCTTTATACCCATGACTTACACAACTGCTAATATTGTTAGTTAAGTACATACTTGGCAAAGAAGTGTCTTTTTTCTTGAACCGCAGTGGTTCTTTAAATATTACAATGGGTATGCCTGCAACGTGCCTTTTACCATGAAAAATCCTCACATCTCTGTCAACTTTGCTCTTTCGCCCACCCAAGTTGCTAAATTAGCCAATTTTTTTATCACTGAAAAACTGACCTACAGCCTTGGGGTGGTGCTTGGTTACAAAATGCCCTGTAGCTTGAGACTATGATGTAGCCAAAAGGAACTGCCATCATCACAATGTACTATGTAGGTCCTGGGGTTAATCACAGTAATGGTAGGTCACCAATGAAATAAAGAGGTGAGAATGTTAACATAGTTACTGTCCTGACTGCACACACAATTGCTATACAGAGTGTGGAGTGTGAATGAAGGGCCACGTAGACCACCCCAGGGGGGTTGGGAGGAGGGGCCACTGGACTGGACAGGCCCTGGTATGGGTAGGAGGTGGCTAGCTGGGGGAGGGGAGTCAGTTGTAGGAGTTTGCCGCCATTACCACCATTATGCCCCCAGTGAGTCATGTGTAAAGATACCCACCCACCCATCCCTATTGTTGTTGTCTAAAGTATGTATATGTAGCTAAATAAAAAAAAAATAAAAGAAAGAAAGAAAATAAAAAAATAAAAATAAAAAAATAAGTATGAGTAATGGAAAATTGGAGGTATTATCTTGTATATTGTCTTAAAGCACTTGTTGGTTATTATTAAATTTATATTATATGATATCAAATTATGTTTATGTGTTTGTCACAGCGGCGGGTGGTGAGGGGAGTCGCCGGGACAGTGGTAAAATGGGTGAGAACCTACCCTACGGTGGTACGGATGTTCCAACAAGGTAGGCCCTGGACAAGGGTTCAGGGCGTAGGACGTACCGTCTCTGGCCAGGCTCCTCCCCTCACGGGGTTATGTTAATTATTGTTATGGTTATTACATCAGTTTGTGTTTACCAATAAACGCTGTGGCCAGTTATCCTCCCAAGAAGTTATCTGTGTCTAATCATTATATTTTAATAGTTGATTGTGTATAAACCCTTATGTGCACATACCAACTGGGCCTTGCTAAGTCATGGCAAATTTAAAGAAACATGAAGTTCATCAGTGCTTGAATATTTCAAATTGATGCATAATTCACTATTTTAAAGCCTTTATACATAATTAATTATTTCTCCAGCTGTCCTTCCTCACTACTGCCTGCAGCTGGCTTGCCTCTCCAGCCTCTGAAAGGACCAAAATTCACTAATTCCCTGCAAATGCCTGTGCACTTTATCTTAAAGAGCCACTTTTTTCTCCAGACATACAAAACCCAAAAGAAAAAGCAGGAAATATAAAATTGTAGTAAGACAGTATAAAAGCATTTAGGGGGAGCTTGACCTGTTCAGGATTGACACAGTGATATGTTGTAGTTTAGTCTTTCAGTTGTGTCCTACTCTCAATGACGCTCTGGACCACAGCATCTGTCAGCCACTGCCTTTCTAAACTCCATCCAGCTCATGTTGGGTGCTTCAATGACCTCATCTAGCCATCTTCGCCGTCTCCTCCTTTGTGTGCCTTCAACCTATCCCAGCACAAGAGTCTTCTCTAGGGAATCCTATTTTCTCATTATATGGCCAATATATTTGAGCCTCATAATCATACCTTTTAGTGAATAGTTTTACTTGATTTCCTGTAGCACTGTTTTATGGGATCTTTTTTGTGGACTCTAAGCAGTCTTCTCCAACACCACAATTCAAAGGCCTCAATTCTACAGCGCTCAGACTTCTTTACGGTCCAGCTCTCACATCCGTATGTTACTACTGGGAATACAATAGTTCTAACTATGCCGACTTTTGTTGATAGTGTATCTCCTACCATCTATTACTCCACTCTCTGTTAGGTACAGGCCACACACATTACAACTGCATTTTATTTATACTTTGCATTAACATTTACAGATTCTTCCCAATTTTTTAACATATTGCTAATTAAGAAATGCCTTTTTATAGATCTGCTATTTATGTGATCCATTCGAACAAGCCTATATAGATATATACAATATATTGGCTATTTATACAACTTCAAATGCTCTGTAATATAAATGATTATGTGACTTCACACCTGACCCAATTCCTAATGTTTTGTGTATTATTTTTCTGTTGTAGGAAACGCGGCAGGAAAAACTGTGAACATTAAAAGGAAGAAGCGGACATTATCTCTGGACCCAAGCAGACCTTTCAATAATAAAAACACAGAAACGGTTGTCCTCTTGTGGCTAGCCTGTATATACAGAGGCTTGTGCCACGGCCAATATTTCCTTTGGAACGTTGCCTATGAGATTTCTCATTACCTTTTTCCTCTGTATTCCCTACTCTGTTACTAATAAATTGGAGACATCAGTAACATTATAAACCACAGAGCGTCTTCCTCTTTGATGGAAAATCTGAATAAATTAATTAATTAGGAGCCACACAAAAAGTCCTTGGTTTTATCAGTAATGAGTGTGGTATTTTCGAGTACAGTATATACGGATGACTAAAGTTTTCACTTTATCATATGAAGTATAGATTACATAGCATGAAAAGAGATTATAAACAGACACAATAAGCTTTGAACATTGTGTGCTTGAAAAGAAATCTTAAGGAAGCAGATATGATGATGACAGCAAGTCTACCGTCACAGAGCACGTTAGGTGGTCCCAGGGAGGCACATGGGAATTCCAGCGGATTCATGGATTTAGGGGAGAATGTAGAAGTTGGACAGGAATCTTGGAGTCCAATAAGAAACCCTGAAATTGAAGAACCAGTGCTCAGGGCAGAAGAAAGCAAACTTCTTGGGAGTGCAACAGAGATAACTTATAAACCAACCATGGAGTTCAAGACATCCTACTGGCAGCCAACCTTGGCTAAAGCTGAACAAGATGTGGACAGCTCAAGTGCAGACATGTCCGGGTGTGCACCTGAAGTCAACAATGAGCAAGAAAAAGAGTCAGTGGAGTTGGGTCCAAGTCCTGGCAAAATCGGGCAAACCGACCTCAGGGCCAACAGGAAACCTGTGCCAAATGACACGTCCCCCCCGAATCTTTACCAGACAAGGAAGGCCTGTAAGTTCACAATTATCTACTCTACTTTTCCTTTTCTGTCATCATTCTTAGCACATTGAAGATGGGCTTGTTGACTTAATATTAGTTTTTCGTTTTGCCATTTGGTACCGTAAGGACAGTCAGTTAAATAGATACTGATCCAGAGAAAAATCCAGTCTCCAGCCTTTGGAATATGGATATTTTCCCACAAATTAGACAATTGTGAATATGTCAATGTTTTTGATTGACTTCCCCACTATCCACATAACACCCAATCATAACACACAATCAGATGAGATCTAAAAAGGCTGAACCAGATGGAATAAAAGTAATTCTTCAAACTCAAAAACTATGTTACAGAACAAGAACATTCCCTTATACCTAGCACAACTTAGCATGTTAGATATGCATATTATTAGCATACTGCACTTATAAGAAAATGACTTGTACAACTGGTTGACGGTATTACTTGACATTAAAGTCAAGGAGCAAATATAGGCTTAGGTTCCAGAAGCTTAATGGGCCAGTTGGTTTTATACAGTCTCCTAACAATTTGTCTTTATATAATAGAATTGTAACTATGCACAAATATTTCATCTAGAATAAAAGTTCCAGTCATCAGATGCCACATAAGATTCACTGTATAATATATATATATATATATATATATATATATATATATATATATATATATATATATACACACACCATTATTTAGCTTTTGCAGGCAAAAGAGTGATAAAAGTCCTCCATCATACAGTAAATAATAGCACATTTGAGTTTACATTTGAATGTCTAAAAGTAAGTACATATCAACTATAATAGGACTAAAGCCCGTAAATGCAAATGCGGCCCTTGCAAGCCGATGGCCTACAGTTGCGGGGCTGCACTAAATTACAAATTTAACGGCCGAACCGAGGAACTGGAAAGTACAGGAAAAAAGCACAAATATGCCTAAAAATAATTTACACACTCACACATAGCACAGGAGGGGAGCCAGGGAGTGAGGTTGCAAGTTAATTTGAGTCATATTTGACATTTTTTCCCGATCGAAAATTACAGAAGTGAGAAAAAAATGGCGGATGAAAAAAGGTAAAAGAATGAAAATGAGGCTGAAGGCAGTAAAAAGAGCATCAAGCCAGTAACACTTAACCCAAGCCAGTAACACTTAACCCAAGCCAGTAACATTTAACCCAAGCCAGTAACATTTAACCCAAGCCAGTAACACTTATCACAGGACAGTAACACTAATCACGAGGGGGGGGGGGGGGGGCTTGCCATGAGCACCGAAAAACGTCAATGAGCGGCAAAGCTCATTGCGAGGCCTGTAAAGTACACAGGGGGAGAGGCTCGCGATGAGCGCCGAAGGTGGTCAGAGGGGCCATAGCCTTGCATTGTGTGGCAAACAGCATTGCCTGGATTAAAATGTTATTGACGTTATTTTTGACGGGCAAGTTGCTAGTAATTATATATTTGAAAATGTACAAAAGACCATAATTAGACAGGAAAAAGCAATAATGCTACTTTTTTATTAGGAAATAAATACCTCAGTTGGTTCCTGGAGGCATTCATGATAGGTTTATGAAAGTTACATTTCTGCACAGAAGGGTTTGCAGTTGTACTGGACTTGCTACTACATGATTCTGAGCATATGTGTGGAAGTAAGTAGATATCATATATTCACCACTCAGTTACCAAGAACATTCTCTCAATCTCCAAGCTAATAGGAAGTGCTCAAGTCAGACAAGATGTAAACTTTCTATACAGAGAGTCTTAAAAAAATAAACATGATTTTATGTCAGTGGCTTTTTACAGTTGTTAATGTTGAGGTTTGTTATATACTTCACAAACACATACGTTTTTTCCTAAACTACAATGGTTCTTTAAATATGTCGCCTAAGGAAACAAATCACTTAAGATGCAATTATATGATATTATATTTTTACTGCAGAAAATCATGCAAATAGTCCCTGCGTGGGTCTGTCTATTGCAGTGTATGCAGACACAGACTATGTAGGGCTGGATGTGCAATGTAGTGTCCTAGTCTATCAGGGACCATGTCTCAAAAAACATGGTGCAACATGCTGCTGAGATGAAGCTCCTGATAGGCTAGTACACTGCACATCAAGCCCTATAGAATCTGTATCTACATACGCTGCAGGCAACAATCCCATGCAGGGACTATTTGCATGATTTTAGGCACAACTTTTAACTGCTTCTTAATAAAACATGTATGTACAAGTAAATAAATACATATACATATAAGGTATTAGGAAATTGCCCGTCAAAAATGATGGGAATTTCTCAGTTTTTTCGGCCACCATTTTTTCCCTCGGTTAGTCGATTTTCGAGCGACGAAAAACGCCAAATATGTCTCCAATTAGTTTGCAACTTCACTCCCAGGCTTCCTGAATCTCCCCCTGTGCTGTGTGTGCGTGTTATTATTTTTTTTTTCACTTATTTTGGTGGGTTTTTTTGTGGTGTTTTCGAATTATGGATTTGAACCAACTGCGTGCCTCGCGTGCCTCAACTGCGAGCCTCGCGAAGCAATGAGCGTCTTCGTCGCTCATTGCAGCCTAAGTATTGCGTGCCTCAACTGTAAGCCTACTATAATGTAGTAGGAAATTGCCGTAAAAAAGGATGGGAATTTCTACGTTTTTTGGCCGCCATTTTTCCCTCGCTTAGCCGATTTTCGAGCAATGAAAAACGCCAAATATGGCTCCAATTAGTTTGCAATTTCACTCCCAGGCTTCCTGACTCTCCCCCTGTGCTGTGTGTGAGTTTGTTATTATTTTTTTTCACTTATTTTTGAGTTTTTTGGGGTGTTTTCGAGTTATGGATTTGAACCAACTGCGTGCCTCAACTGCGAGCCTCGAGCGTCTTCGGCGCTCATTGCAACCTAAGGTATGCGCTCTACAGACACTATCTCACCTTGAAATAAGCCAGACTATTAGCACTGTTATGTATAGGAAAAGTCAGACTAATATAACTAGGAGTTATTCTGACAAGGATAAGTACCTTAAATCCTGTCTGAAATTGTATTCCGTCAGTGTTTGTAAATATCATCACTTTAAGGTTAAATAAGCTATTATCTTTCCATGGCAATGCCTTTATTCTAAAGAACTCCATACACATGCATGGACATGCTGAAATATGAGTATCACTGAGAACGTCTGGCATTAACAAACAGAGCAACTTAACAGGATTACAGCAAAATCTGAAGTAGTACTTTTGCAATTGACCGTTCTTTACAATACCAGTGGGCTAAAACTTGGCTTAAATGGTCAGTGATGTGGTCACACAGAAGGGTTTAATAACCAATTAGCTCTAAATCAGTGCTTACATTGGAACTTTAATGTCTCAGACTTCAGCAGACTTGCTTTTCGCTACCTACTATCAGGCGTACAGAGGATAGGAGAGGATCTGTCTTGGGGACTGTCTTGACTTGAAGGTATATCCAAGTTTCCCTGCTTATATCAGACACACACATTACATTGAGTCATTCTATACACATACAGACTTATTTTATTTGAAAATAAAACCTTTTTTTGCCTACACAGGCACAATGTACCTCCCAATAGAAAGACTTCATTCAAAGACGGATTTTAACTCTTTACTGACTTTCCAGCCAACAGCAGCACAGTGCAGAGATCTACAGATCAGTGTCTGACTCCTCCTACTTCCTTCTAAAAGGAAACTACACAGCCCACGATTCCTTCCTAACAAACTGCCATCATCAATTGTTACATTGTATTAAAATGTATTAGCTGCCTGTTATTGGGCTAAATTAATTAGGGATGTTATGCTTATTTTAGCATGAATTTTCAGGGTTGTTAACTAACAAAAGCTGCTGCTTGCAAACTCAAGAGATTTAGCAAACATCAGGGTGAGTTTGTTAATGTTTATTTTGCTTTTTTTTCTATGCATACACTACTAATTCTCCTCTATCAGATGCATTCATAATCCAGGAAACTTAGATATGCCTTTAAGCCTTTGTCTGCTTCTTTCCCTGCAGTGACCAATGTAAGCAAACATAAACAGGACTAAAGAAAATTTAGAACAGCCTACTGGGCAGATCCTCTCTTAAAACCTAATAGGGGAAGAGAGAAGCATTTCTGCTTGTCTCTGAAACACTAAAGTGCCATTGTATTATGGGGTCTGTGATGCTCGCTCTGTAACCCCTCATTTAAAGACAAATTGACCGCAATTTTTTTTTTTTTCATGCATTTAAACATTACCAGTTATGTTTATGAAAAAATATTAAGTAAAACCTATTTAAACTTCATTGAAACTAAAAGGAAATGTTCACAGCATACGTAGGTCTGTAGGATTAATTGGCAAACAAGTCATACAGCTACATTACTGCTCGCTGGATGACAGTAGCAAGACCCCAGATCAATTAGATATTTGAATCAGTGTTTTCTGCTTTAAAAGCATGCTTTGAATAAAAGAACACACACAGAGGTACAATATGAAATACCCTATTTCAGATACAACAAAGAAACATAATGCTTTATATAGCCCTTTAAAGGTATACTTACCTTGATTTTAAGAAGAAATGCCCCTGAGAATCCAAACTGAATTTGCATAAAATTCATACTCAGTTGTGGCCAATGAGAGGAAGCTACAAATTTGTAGCACTGTCTGGGGATTCAGTCTCTGCAGCAAAGCATCATGGGAGGTGTAATCTTTTGTTCCCACCACAAGGAAGCAGCTCAAACAATGCTGCTCTGGATCTCTGCATTGTGCTGCTGTTGGCTTGAAGATTAGTATAGGGATAAAACACGTACTTGAATGCAGTTTTCTATTGGTTAGTACAGGCAGCCTATGTAGGCTCCTCTGGGGGTGCGGAAACCATTTTTTAAAATAAAATAAGTCTGTATGTGTATAGAATGACTCCATGTAATGTGTGTTTCTGATATAAGCAACATGTGTTATATTAGAAAAAGTGAGATAGTGATATCAGAAAAAGTGAGATAGTGAATATCAAATATTACAATATAGGAAGAATTTCATAAACTTTTTTTTAGAGAATACAATTATAAAATGAGGTGTAATAAACTATCCTTCAGATGGCTGGCTGCTTTACTATAAGTTATTGAAGACAAAATAATAATTAATATGATATGAGATATAATTCTAAACATCAGTCACAACGATGGGTTTAATCAGTTTAAGTAAATCTGATAGATGTGCTTTATAGAAAAGATTATTAACTCTTCTTTGTGTAACAATGCATAACTCCACATTTTACCCAGTTTGGGTCACTATAAGGGATGGTCTTAGGGCCAAGATTACAGGTAAGGCAGTGTTAGGTTCCCCATTAAGGCAGGTGGGGAGTAGCCTTCTGGGTCTATCATTCATGAGACTGTGTGGCCCAGTCTCATAACTTGCCAGTATCTGGGGTCTGGAAAGAATTGTATTTTTTTCCCCTTTTGAGACAATTGGCAGTGTTTCAATGTTTGTTTTTTCTGTTTGCATTCCTCTGGATCAATAAACAATTAATTAACAATTAATCCACATATTACAATGGTCAAAGGAGATCTAAAGTGGTTGAACTTGATGGACTAAAACTCCTTTTTCAACCTCAATTGCTATGTAACTTGATGAATGAAGCCACTACATCACAGTCATGTTGAATGGTTTTGTCCTTAATAGGAATTAGTGTTGGGTTGGGTATTTGGGTGTTGTTTAAAGCTAGTTTTAAGTTGGGGTTTAGGTTGGGTTCAGGGTTAGTGTTTGGGTGAGGGTTAAGGTTCTGTTTAGGATTAGTGTTTGGGTGAGGGTTAAAGTTATTTTGGGGTTGGAGTTTAGGTGAGGGTGATGATCGGGTTTAGGGTTAGTGTTTGGGTGAGTGTTAAGGCTGTGTTTAGGGTTACTGTTTGGGTGAGAGTTGAAGTTAGTTTTGGGTTAATGTTTAGGTGAGGGTTAAGATTGGGTTTAGGGTTACTGTTTGGGTAAGGGTTAAAGTTAGTTTTCGGTTGGTATTTAGGTGAGGGTTATGATTGGGCTTAGGGTTACTGTTTGGGTGAGGGTTAAAGTTAGTTTTGGGTTGATGTTAAGGTGAGGGTTAAGGTTGGGTTTAGAGTTAGTGTTTGATTGAGGGTTAAAATTAGTTTTGGGTTGGTGTTTAGTTGAGGGTTAAGGTTGGTGTTTAAGTGAGGGTGTTAAGGTTGGGTTTCGGTTTAGTGTTTGGGAGTGGGTTGAGTTTGGAATTAGGGCTTAGTGTTGGGGTAAGCAGCTGAGGTTAGGAATAAATTGGGGCTCAGGCATACATTATTCTTTATACCTGACCAGAACTTTGAATACTATCTTATAGGAAACATGATCTTGATTTTTACTGGATTACTTCTAGGGTTGCACTGTACTACTTTGTCTCAGAACAGGACCTCTTGTGCTTTCAAATAAACTCCGCTGTAACTAGAACATGGTTTACAAAAGTGCCCTAAAAGAACTGTGCTTTCAGTTTTACTATTTAATTAGATGACACCATTATTCACATGACTGGGCACTTGGGGAATTTTATTTATAATTATTCAGGTAATTAATGTGTATCCTTTTTAGTCGAGAAACTCGGCTATGTAATGTTTTTGGCACTGATGCATTTTTATTCCTCGTGCCAAAGGGTGTGTAGCTGCTCCGAGTGCCCCTCTGGAGCAGGAGAGGTCAAAAACCAGATTTAGTCATCATCAAGTCAAGTATGTAAGAGGCAAGGCCTGAATCAACACACTGCATATTTTTTAGATTTTATTGCATTTCAGAGTTAATATAACATACAGCACAACCAGGTTTCTGAATAAGTATGTAATGATTTTTTTTATTAAATAACCAAAATTGGTCTTTTGTTCTTAAAAAGGAGTTTTAAATAACACATTTATTTAATTAAAATTCTGGAAAAAGAAAAGTCTATATATGGAATAGCTTGCTCCATCTCTGCCTTTATAAATAATGCAATATAAGAGGCAGCTTTGAGAATTCTTATTAAAATTAGTTTTTTTGTATTGTTCAGTCATTTCCGACTCTCTGTGACCTCATGGACCGTAAGACACCAGGCACATCTTTATGTCCATGGTCATGCTGATCCATTGGTTTTCATGGCAGAGATACTGGAGTGGGTTGCCAGTTTCCTCTCCAGTGGGCCACAGCATACAACTCCAGTCTATTCCTAGGTGGTTGCCCATCCCAGTACTGACTAGGACTAACCCTGCATGGCTCTTGGTTACTTGAGTTGGAATCGAATTCAGGTCAACAGCTTTGGAGGCACAGAGTCCTAACCACTGGACCACCAGGGTACCCTCAGGGAAGTCCCATTATTAGATATTGTTTCAATGTTCCTGTGCCTGCAGTATTGGAGTGCAGGACATGCTGTTTCAAGTACCAAACTGATCAACCTCAAAATAAAGTTGTTGAAAGCTGATAAGTTTATATCCTTTTCACAACTCTAATTATGCTCTCCAATTGTTGAACAATGTTTACATTTAAGACTAATGAGGATACTTTATACCTGAGACTTTCTGATTTATTGATTGTTTTGTGACGCTGTATTGACTTTACATAAGGATTTGCATTGTTCATAAATTGACCTGTGATAACAATTCTGATAATGTAGGATCTATTAATGAGGGTAAAAGAGGAGAGTGCAAAAGTTGGCCTGCTGTTCAATGTTAAAAAGATGAAGATCATGGCAATCTCAGTTCCCCGCACGTAGACGGGGAAGAAGTGGAGGCAGTGACAGATTTTATGTTTCTGGAATCTTCAGATGGTGACTGCAGCCATGAAATTAAAAGAAGTTTACTTCTGGGAAGGAAAGCTATGGCAAGCTTGGACAAGCTAGTACAAACTAAAAATATTACATTATCAACAAAGGTCCACATAGTATAAAGTATGATATTGTTGGAGTAACATATGGCTGTGAGAGCTGGACCATAAAGAAGTCTGAGCACCAGAGATTTGACACCTTTGAATTGTGGTTATGGCGAAAACTGCTTAGAGTCCCTTGGAGGGTGAAGGGCTACAGTGATAATTTCCCCATAAATATGCATTGCAGCCATTAGTGATCCACTACTTGCTAATGTAAAACCTTGTGAATGTAGGGAACTGTTGTAGAAGATAAGATGTCGACAAGTGTTCCATGTTGGTGCAGTGTAAAGGTGCAACGTAAGGGTGCTATGTTAGAGCAGTGCAAGGATGCTATATCGGTGTAAGTGTGCAATGTCAGTGCATTGTTAGGATACTGGGGCATATGTTCTAAATGATGAAGTGCTGAACTCTTGGGAGTTCTCAAATCTTAGTATTTATATGGCCCATGGAATAACACAGAAATAGAGATATTCTCCATCAGCTTGTGTTGTCAGTGCAGTGTAAGGTGCCGATTCATCACATTGTAAGGGTATTGTATGAGTTAAGTGTAAGGCTGCCAGGTCAGTGCATTATAATGGTGCTGGGCCATCACACTCTAAGGATATTGGATCAGTGCAACATAAGGGTAAGAGTGTAATGTGCTTACTGTGTTAGGGTGCTATTGCAGTACAGTTTATGGTGCTTGGTCAGTGCAGTGTAGGAGTTATGTGTCATAGACCTGTAAAAGTGTAAGGGTTCTTTATCATGACATTGTGATGATGCGGCTCAGTGCATTTTGAGGGTGCTGCCATATCACAGTAAGGGTGCTGTGATGGCACTATGAGCCTGCTGGCTCAGCAACGTGTAAGTGTTCTGGGTCAGTGCCCTGCAAGGGTGCTGGACCAGTATGGTGTAAGGGAGCTGTGTCTTGGCATTGTGAGCATGCTGACTGAGCGCAGTATAAGGGTACTGGACCAGTATGATGTAAGTGTGCTGTGCCATGGCATTGTGAAAGTGCTGGTCCAGTGCATTGTGTCACATTAACATTACAATGCACTGAACCAGCACCCTCGCAATGCTATGACACAGCACCAATACACTGTAGGGTGCTGTGTCATGACATAGTGAGGATGCTGGCTCAACGCAGTGTAAGTGTGTTGGTTTAGTACACTGTATGGTTGCTGGACCAGTATGGTGTAAGGGCCCTGTGTTATGACATTGTGAGCCTGCTTGATCATCAAAGTGTAAATTTGCTGGGTTAGTGGCCTGTAAGGGTGCTGGACCAGTATGTTGTAAGCATACTGTGTAATGGCATTGTGAGGGTGCTGGTTTAGTGCACTGTAAGGGTGCTGTGTTATAGCACTGTAGGGTGCTTTGTCATGACATTGTGAGGGTGCTGGTCCAGTGCAGTGTGAGGGTGCTAGCTTAGTGCATTGTAAGGATGCTGTGTCATAGCACTGTAGGGTGCTGTGTCGTGACATTGTGAGCCTGCTGGCTCAGCACAGTGTAAGTTTGCTGGGTCAGTGCCCTGTAAGGGTGCTGGACCAGCATGTTGTAAGTGCGCTGTGTCATGGCATTGTGAGGGTGCTGGTTCAGTACAGTGTGAGGGTGCTAGCTTAGTACATTGTAAGGATACTGTGTCATAGCACTGTAGGGTGATTTGTCATGACATTGTGAGCCTGCTGGCTGAGCACAGTGTAAGTTTGCTGGGTCAGTGCCCTGTAAGGGTGCTGGTTCAGTGCATTGTAAGGGTGCTGTGTCATGGCATTGTGAGGGTGCTGGTCCAGTGCAGTGTGAGGGTGCTAGCTTAGTGCATTGTAAGGGTGCTGTGTCATAGCACTGTAGGATGCTGTGTCATGACATAGTGAGCGTGCTGGCTCAGTGCTGGACCAGTATGGTGTAAGGGCTCTGTGTTGTAACATGGTGAGGGTGCTGGGTGAGCGCTGTAGGAGCTTTGCTCCAGGCTGCCTCGTCACACATACACAATAACTGTACATTCACCTTATCAGTTCATCTGATGTCTCTAAGCTTATTCTGGCAGTTTGCAACATGTATTGTGCCAATGAGTTACGTTAGGGAACATTCCCCAGCAATATGAGATGTCTGGGCTCTGTATATTGTTCTATAGAGAGGAAGCAGAGGTGAGCACAGGTGTGTCCCTGCCAGACTGAGCACAGGGGATAAGCAGCTCACAACACAGCAGCACAGCACTAGGACCTGGAGACAGCACACAGCCAGACCACAAGAGAGGGATAGCGGAGAGGAGGGGAAAAATGCACTAAAGCGAAAAGGGAACGAGAGAAGGAAACAGCAGCAGGGAAGAAGAGAAAAAGTTGGTAATTAGTTAGGAAAAGACATGAATGGAGAGAAAGAGAGGAAAAAAGCAATAAGTATGTAGAAATAGATAGATTTAATGGCTGAAAGAAAGGAGGGAGTGCAACAGAGAAAAAGAAAGTAAGAGAAAAAGTTTGAGGGGGCAGTGACCTACTAAAACAACAGATAGAGAGCGAGAGAGCGTCAGCAGGCCCTGGCCAGAGTAGGGAGAGGTATTTTGACAGACACAACCAGTTGCTGTGCTGCTGTGGGACACCCAATCCGTCTGCACTTAGTAGAGGAGGGGATTGCAGTTAAATTACCAAACTCCAGAGCTGCCAGCGCACACTGCCTGAGAGACAGCCCGGATAACAGGACACTGCAAGGTGAGGATACAGATGCAGCAGGTGTGGGAGATGTGCTGGATCTGATAGGTGAAACCTACTTAGAGCATCATCTCCTCATTCCAAGGGAGCTCTGGTTTGGGCAGAAATAAGGCAAAAATTCACCCACCCTAGCCTGAAGCCACCAGGATCCCATCGACCAGCCCTATGGCTCTCTTTGGGTGATTTTTCCCAAACAAGAGCTCTTTTGGAGTGCAGGACATGCTGTTTCAAGTACCAAAACTGATCAACTTCAAAATAAAGTTGTTGAAAGCTGACAGCTTTATATATATATATATATATATATATATATATATATATACATATATTTTTATTTTTGTTGATATATATATATATATATATATATATATATATATAATCATTAGTTAAAACACTCCTTCTTTTACAATGTGTGCATGTTGTGCAGTCTGGAAGTCTGTGTCCTTTTATATATATATATATATATATATATATATATATATATATATATATAATCATTAGTTAAAACACTCCTTCTTTTACAATGTGTGCATGTTGTGCAGTCTGGAAGTCTGTGTCCATATATATATATATATATATATATATATATATATATATAATCATTAGTTAAAACACTCCTTCTTTTACAATGTATGCATGTTGTGCAGTCTGGAAGTCTGTGTCCATATATATATATATATATATATATATATATATATATATATATATATATATAATCATTAGTTAAAACACTCCTTCTTTTACAATGTATGCATGTTGTGCAGTCTGGAAGTCTGTGTCCTTATGATGCTACAACTCTCCAAGCACCAATATTCACAGGGAAGTCCATTTGTTTTTGAGTTATTTAGAACCTAAATCTTGTCTCCAGATGTGAAGCAGAAGTTTTTATTGTGAAATCTCTAGTATTTGAATCCAATTTTCCTCAGATTTAGATATAACTTATTGTTCCTAAAAAAAACATGCCTCTGTTCCTTTAACATTCACATCCAAGTCCTGAATTAACACCAATTATACAGGCATCAGCCATGGAAGTGGAAATACTCTGCAGTATCTTCTAGTTATATGGAGACACTAAGCTGTGCATGGCAATGACGCTTTCTGCTATATGTCTAAATATTTGCATACTGGATTTTTTTTTTATTTTCCCATTTGTTACTTTTTAGTATATCTCTTTCATAGTACTGGGTCTGTAACGATCATGTCTCTCTCAGTCCTTTGTAACACTCTCTCTTTCTCTTCTTTTAATTTAATCGCTTATTAACTAAAGCTCTTTACCTCAAGCCAGAGAGAGATGGAGAGAGAGAGAGACAGAGCGAGGGGGAGAAAGAGGGTGATGACAGGGGAAAGAGAGATGGATAGGGGGAGAGAGAGTGAAAAATAGAGAGGGGGACAAAGAAGGAGATGACAGGGGAAAGAGATGGAAAGGGAAAGAGAGAAACAGAAAGGGAGAGAGTAAAAAAGAGAGAGGGGGAGAAAGAGGGATATGAAAGGGGAAAGAGATGGAAAGGGAGAGAGAGAGAGGAGAGGGAGAGAGATGGGGAGATGACAGGGGGAAAGAGATGGAAAGGGGCAGAGGGAGAGAGACAGAGAGAGTGAAAAAGAGAGAGGGGAGAAAGAGGGAGATGACAGGGGAAGGAGAGATGGAAAGGGGGAGAGAGAGAGGAGGAGAGGGTGAGAGATGGGGAGAGGACAGGGGGAAAGAGATGGAAAGGGGCAGAGGGAGAGAGACAGAGAGTGAAAACGAGAGAGGAGAGAAAGAGGGAGATGACAGGGGAAGGAGAGATGGAAAGGGGGAGAGAGAGAGGAGGAGAGGATGAGAGATGGGGAGATGACAGGGGGAAAGAGATGGAAAGGGGCAGAGGGAGAGAGACAGAGAGTGAAAACGAGAGAGGAGAGAAAGAGGGAGATGACAGGGGAAGGAGAGATGGAAAGGGGGAGAGAGGGTGATAGAAGGAAGAGAGAGGGAGAGCGAGGGAGAGAGGGGGAGAGAGCGCAAGGGAGGGAGAGAGAGAGAAGGAGAGAGAGAGAGGCACTACAGTACATGCAATACCTCCTATGTGCTTCCTTGAAGGTTTCCTGTCACTCCTTACCTCCGGTGTGTTTTTCTTCTTAAGTTATATTGGGGTTATTTTCCAAAGTCAGTTGCTAACTTCAATTTATATATTACTCTTTAGGCACTCAATTAGCCCCAATCTTTAACCACCTTTTATAAATAATGTATTTTAAAACTTTGCCAAATATACGACACCGAGTTGTGTAAAAAGCATTGCTTTATTTACTCCAACCCTATGTTAGTCTATGGAGTCCTTCCCCTAGATTTACTAAGCTTCACCAAGGCAGCAATAGCAATAATTCCCACAGTTATTGCAGTGTTCAACAAACTTCCTCACACCCCGGTGATGCTTTGAGTCCCTTCTGACAGAAAAGCTCATTATAAATTATTTATTATTAGTATTATGCGTAAATCTGCGGCTAATGAGTTTCATTTTAATAGGCGCTACAGAAAACATAGAAAGTGAGGCTAACTCCCCCATTTTTTACCAATATCTATCAAACAGGGCAAAAAGTGGAGTTGTGAGGTTAAGCAGAGCTAAGTGGATTAACTAGACAGGCTTAATAGGAAGTGGGGTGTTAAATATATATTCGGCCCCATTTGTCACAACTTTTACCTCTTCATAAACTTTCCACTTTCACTTTGAGTGTGCTTTTCTGTGTTCATGCATATTATTATTATTCTTATTATCTTTTATTTGGAACTTGCCAACATATTCCGTAGTGTTATAGAGGGGTTAATTATACGGCAAAATGAACACATTGCAAAAGACTTGAAAAGACTTGTATGTATGTGTTTCTGCTTTGCTAATACTAATGGGAACGTAGCTTGTTTATACCATAGTAAAATGATACCAGTGTGTGTATGGCTGTGTGTTAATGTGATGTGTCTGTGTCAGGCTATGGAAACTGGGCATGGTTAGGGAAAACGCAGCTGGCGTGGTGGGGCTCCAGAGAGACTGTGGGTCTCGGAGAGGCGTGGGTGAGCGTGCCAGGCTCTCTGTGATGCAAGACAGCTCCTTCATCCTTCTCATTAATAGACTCAGCTGTCTGCGGTAGGTGAACTCTCATAATAAATTCATTAGAGAATTTGGTGTTTAGTTATTGCATGCATGTGAAGTGTGAGGGGGGGGTACAACATGTGTACTGGTCTGTATTGCGTTAAGTATGTTGGGAAAAGCATTACCTCATTAGTTTAAAGTGTTACTTCCGTATTCTGTATAAAACTGACTCTACATTACACAATGCAGTATTTCTAAGCAAATTCATTATTATTATATTTACTTTTGACTATGCTAGACCAATGGATCTCAGTCTTTTTGGTTTGGGGACCAGTTGGTCAACATCCAGAGCCCATGGGCACCATATTTGAGATCCAAAATGAGGCACACTCAATTTTCAGTTAGTTTTACATGGATAGAGCACATTTTAATTGCCGATAATTAATAATCTATTACTATAACTTATTTTAATTGTATGATTAAATTGTGAGACTCCTCATTGTTCCTAAGGAGCGGCAGATAAGGTCTCAGAGATCGCTACTGGTGTCCTAGGACTGGGTGTTGAGTGCTAGATTATGGTGGACGAATATCCTAAATGACATGAATGGTAATGCAGTGGTGCAATAGATCAATTTGATGATTATTAAAACTGCTATTCCGAGAAAAAGACAGATATCTCTTTTTTCATTTTGAAAAAATAGTCTAAAATCCCTTTATAGCCCCATTGGGTTTAAGGAGTTCCGTTAATTGGGATAATTACATTTTCGGCAGATACAGTACAGTATGTGATTTATCTCGTTGGCCATATGGTCCACAGCACCCAAGCACATCTACATGTATCTGTGTTTCCAGTTGTACTTATCCATATGGTTTTCTTGGCAAAGATACTGGAGTGGGTTGTAAGTTACTTCTCCAGTGGACCGTGATTTGTTTGACCTCTCTGCTACGACCTGCCCATCTTGGGTGACCCTATATAGTATAGCTGACAGTTTCATTGAGGTACACAAGCCCTTCACCACGACAAGGTAGCAATCTAGAAGGGGGACTTGAATAGAGAACATTTTATCTACAGATAATTCGTCAATAATCTATTACTATAACTATATGACTAGTCCTAGGACTGGGTGTTGAGTGCTAGATTATCGTGGACGAATATCCTAAATGGCATGAATGATAATACAGTGGTGCAATAGATCATTTTGACTATTATTAAAAAATAGTCTAAAACACATTATAGCCCCATTGGGTTTAGGGAGTTCAATTAATTAGGATAATTAACTTTTTAGCAGATACAGTACAAAGGTAATTGAGTGTGTGATTCATAGGGCGGGCATATTATGCTGGTTATTATTTTATTAATATCCTTTATTTATAATGTGCCAACATGTTCCATAGTTCCATACAGGGGTTAAGTACAAGGCAAAAGAGGGCGCTGTGTTTGAGCTTACAATCTAACATAGGGCTTTTCCCAAAAGGACCTAACAAGATTGAAAACTAGCAAACTTGCAATATAAGTTTATTAAACAGCAAATTGCAACCTGGGAGGTTTTTAGACCTATGTGTGTGTATGTGATGTTCCTACAAAATATGTTGTCTGTTTTTTTAATGGTACTCTTGCATGTCCAGTGGTCAGTCTTTGTTATGGATATAAAATGTTGAATACGCTGTATCCCAGATCATATCTGCATGCAACAAATGCGTGATGTAATTATGCTGTTTTTAGATGTATAACATTGTCACTATCTGCTAATTGCAATGTCACCTCCAAGTGTGTGTTAAGTTAGTGGCATGAGATAATATTACTGCCAGTCACCGTCCCATCATCTCTCAGCTTTCACAGCTGACCTCTGTGTGGTGGGGGGGAGCGTGGAGGGGGCGTGTGGAGGGACAGCTAGCGTTCAGCTTACTCAGCACTCTATGATCCCTGACACCACCTGGCACACGCAATGCAGCATGGGCACATTTAGAATGGCTTTTAGCAGCCCACCAGCCACAGAGTATGGTGCCCATGTTAGATGAACGATCTGTTTAGCATAGCATTTACTTTCCAGCTCATATATTAGTCATGGATGGAGGCAGCACATTGGTTAATATTTTATTGTACTTTTCAGTACAGTGGTTTCTGCACCAGATACATTATACCCCATACACCTATATACAGCCATTTGTTGCTATAATAGATGGGACTACTGATCGTTTCTGGTTCACTACCTTATGAAGGGGCTTGTTTACATGAATAAACCCGAGAGCTAAACCATGTAGGGTCACCCAAAATGGGCAAGACGTAGAAGAGAGGTCAGATAAATCACAGTTAACTGGAGCAGGAACTGACAATCCACTCCAGTATATTTGCTAAGAAAAGCTAATGGATAAGCACAACCAGACGGAAGATGTGCCTGGTGTGCTGCAGTTCATAGGGACGTGGATAGTGGGACACAACTGAACGACTAAACAATAGTCGAGGTAGAAGGGAAGAAATAGTAACGCAGGTGATAGGGATAGAAGCAATGGGAAGGTAAAAGGGGAGGTAAAGAAAAGGCAGATGAGAAGAAGGAGAGAAGAGGCATATGAGATGCTGGAAGAGAAGAATTTGATACAAGGAAATTGATAGAAGTCGAGGTAACGATGGGAAGGAGTGAAAGGAAAGAGAAAGGAGGAGGGAGACAAACAATATGGTGGATATGTCTAAGAGAAAAGGTAGAGGAAAAGAAGAGTGAGAGGAAAAATCGAAGAAAAAAAAGAGTGTCAAGGTAGAGAGATGAAGGCAGGAGGTAGAAACATCAGAGAAGGGGTAAAAGAGAGTGTTAATAGGGAAGATAATGGTGCATAAAAGAGAAGAGAGTAGTAAAAGGAGGGGAAAGATTATAAGGATGGGAGAGTGATGAAAAAGAAAAGAAAGGGAGAGATGGAGAACGGAAAATAGTGGACTGGCAAATATATAGGGGGAAGAAGAATGAAGTAAAAGCTGGTGGAGAAGTGAAAGGCAAAGAACGGCACCCCGACTTTAGCAAGCATGGCATATGCGCGCAGACAACAGCGCGCTGAAAGGAGTGCGCAGTTGTAATGTGGACAGCCAATGGCGCAGACGAAAGGGCACAGGGGTGCTATAGCCCAACACCAGGAACCCTTCTAACCCTAACCCTTACACCCCACAGCCTAACCCTAACCCTTTCACTACCAAGAGAAACAAATGGAGTTATAATACAGAGAGAGAGGGTGCAAAAATAGAGGTGAATGGTAAAGATGAAAGGACATAGTATATGGAAGAAGTCAGGGATGGAAAGATGAACATGGCTGCTCATTGTAGCTTGCTGGCTATTTGTATTGGGTTCATTTTTTATATGTTACAATGGCCTATTATGGGAAGTATATCTGCCTTTCCCTGCTGTTCCTCTTTGTGCCCGGCTTGGTGCATATTTTAGGGAAGCCGCAGGTCTTGGGATGCATTCAAGTTGCAGACTTCTGTTTCTGAGTAACGTTAACTCCTTTCCTGCCATGCAGAACTGCACTTGAAGGCCCTTCATGCTTTTATTATGAGTCCTCCCCTTGGGATTTTTGGAAGGGCCTGTAAACAGATCAACACTAAGCCCTTCTGGTTTCTGGGAATCTCAAAAATGCTCTGTCATAATATTTCATAACAAATAATTGTGAAAGATTGAACATGTCTAAGAAATGTGGGGTATATCTTAAAATAACTGGAATATTCTGAGGTTATAAATCATTATTGCTCAAATGTATTTAAAGGGCCACTGTATTCCTTCAACATTTTGCTGTACACTGCATTAAGATAAACAACTTTGCAATATACTTTTATATATATATATATATATATATATATATATATATATATATATTTAAGTTTAACTGTGTATCTATTTACTTTTAAGTACTTTATTTTATTAAGAAGTGCTTAAAAGTTCTGATTTTACTGCGATGTAGTGTTCGAGCCTATCAGGGACCACATCTCAGCAGTGTGTTGCTGTGAAATGGTTTGTATGAGACACAGCACAGCAAGTACAACAGAGTCTGTGTCTTCATGAGCTGCAGAGGGCAGACCCAATCAGTAAATATTTGTTTAATTTTGAGAAGTAAAAACAGATCTTATAAGCACGTCTTAATGATATAAATACAATAAAGTAAACAGATATACAGGTATATTATACACCTATTAAAATCCAGACACCTTCCTTATCCCTTTAAGCAAGAAGTGTCTGAAAAGATAATCTGTCTCTATTAATAACCTTATCTGAGGTAAATGACATAGTGCGGGTGATAAACCAAAAGAACCAGCCAATATGGTTAAATCAGCTTAATCACAGTGGCTTATAAGTATTAATGTATTTGTCAATATTCTTATTTGTACTGGACATGTTTCTTCTGTTTATCACCTCACAGTGAAAGTTAATTAATCATCTTAAATAATGTTACTCAAGAGAGAATGGATCTTTTTCTTTTTATATAAGCTCTACTTAAACAACAAAACTTTCAAGCTCAATTATGTAACACTTCCACTCAAATTTTTTAATAACAAATAATTACATTTATTTATATATGGACTTTGCTGTGTCCTTTTAAAAGGTCTTAGAATTTTTTTGTTTGTTTATATAAATGTTTTAAGTTGGTGGTTTCATTAACTTTATTCTCCTCAATGTAATTGTGATATAATGTTTATAATATATAAATATCCTAGACTAACAGCTTTTCACCTTCTGGAACCTCCCCTTTTCTTCCTGTTCTCTCTCACGTAGGGTGCCATGTTTCACAGCTGTGACCTAAGGCCCCTAAGTTTCATATTACCAGTGTTTCTAGCATGTTATGCTTTTGAGCAGTATGAGACACTGGTAGCATGAAGCTTCTCCCAGTTGGCTCGGCCTTAAGTCACTGCTGTGAAACATGGCATTCTATACGAGAGAAAACAGGAAGAAAGGGGGATCAGAAGGCAATAAACTGCTATTCTGGAGGCTTCTTAGAAGTGTACATATTATATCACAAATACATTGAGGAGGATAACATTAATTCAGTCACCTAGTTAAAAAAAGAATATAAACAAATGTCAAGAGTCCCTTTAATGATAATAAAGAAAAAACAGGAAGCTCTATTGAGATTTCTGAAAATAGTGTGGTGTTCCCGGACATGGTTTATTTCAGCATCTACGGTATTTAAGTAACAAACAATGTGTTTTTGCTATGAATTCCCATTGTTTCTGTCAACTTTAATGATAATAAACATATTATGGTGAAGTTATGTTGATGCATATAATATCAGGGATTTTGGAGTTAGGATATTGGTCTTTTAATATTAATTCTAGTGTCTGTGTCTGGAATCACATAATATATTGGATTTAAATTTAGTGTCTGATGTCTATTTTTGGTGGATTGTTTTAAATATAAATCAATAGATGTACCTTTTCTTAAATATAGTTGTATTAATGATAAAGTGACATCTTATTAAAGGCCCAAAGCACTTAATATTTTTATATTTTATATTTTTCGTACTTTCACCTGAATGGCAATTTTCTTTGCATGAAACGAAGGCTAATGCTGAAATTTACCTTTTGGGTCTAGCCTGTCCTCGTGAAAGGAGTCACACAGCTATGGTCTAGGATATATAGTTTTAGAGCTAAATCTGGTTCAATGCAGATCATATTATGGATTTCTGTAATCCTAAACATAGACTGGTACAACGACATTTGCCCCATAAGAAACATACTGTATCTCAACCACTGTGATGCTTGGTGAACCAAGGCCTCTTACACTGAGTTTATTTAGTCTTTTCCGACTCTCCGTGACCTCATGGACTGTAACACATCAGGACATCTTTATGTCCATGCTGACCCAATTGGTTTTAATGGTAGAGATACTGGAGTGGGTTGCGAGTTCCTTCTCTAGTGGGTCACAGCAAACAGTTCCTGGTATTTCTAGGTGGTGTCCCATATAAGTACTGACCAGGCCCAACCCTGCTCGGCTTCAGGGTGGTGTGACCTCTTCGTTCCCTGACTGAAATTGAACCCAGGTCACAGTGGTGAAAGCACTGAATCCTAACCACTAGGCAACCTTACACTGATATAGTCTGAGCCTTGCAGTAAATTTCTCTATACGTGAGCTAAAAGTCATTTGAGACTGATCTTTGAGTGATTACTGTCTCAAAGAACAAGCTACTAATCTGTGCTTGTTAAAGGGTCACATATTTGACCTCTTAAATGACACTAAAACATATGGTTCAAAAGTACCTTCCCCTTAAGTCAGACACTCCTCTATATCTGTTGGGTAATATAAAGGTATATGTAAGTTTCCCTGTCTTTATTTTTTATTAGTTTTTTTCTAATCTATCACATGATGCTTATATCAGACACAAACATTACATGGAGTCATTTTACACACATACAAAGTTATTTTATTTAAAAATAAAACTTGTTTTCCACACCCCCAGAGCTGCTTACATAGGCACAGTGTACCTACCAATAGAAACACTGCATTTGTGTTCGGATTTTAACCCTTTACTAACCTTCAAGCCAGTAGCAGCACAATTCAGATCAGTGTCTGGCTCCTCCTGCTTCCTTCCACAGGGCCACTACACATCCCATGATTCCTTCCTGCACAAACGTCCGTCGCTGATTTTACAATGTATTAAAATGTATTAGCTGCCTCTGATTGGCCAAAACAAATGATGAATGTTATGCTAATTTTAGCAGAGACATCCAGGGATGTTAACTAACAAAAGCAATTGTTTTTAAACTCAAGAGCTTTAGCAAACATCAGAGTGAGTCTGCTAATTTTTATTTTGGTATTTTTTCATGCAAAATTTTTTTTCATACACTACTGATTCTCCTGTATCAGATGCATTAATAATCCAGGAAAAATAGATATGCCTTTACTAACCAATGCACTTCCATAACTCATAGTTGAGATCAGCGATACGCAATATGCATGCAATGGACCAGTGATTTGTTCACCTGTGCACAGCAGGAAAACCCTGGACTATGTTTGGCACTCAGAGACTGAATGTCCTACCCCTGCCATAGGTGGTACCTCATTAGGACAATTTTTTTAATTCCAGAAACATAATAATTTATTATGACTTCAGTTGCATGATATTACACAAACTTTGCACTGTAAACAGCAATGTGCCTATCATCTTAAAACAGCAATCTGAAACATAAATATACTATGTGGTTTATGGATGGATGGAGTTGCATCATTGGATAGGTGGTAGTTTGGGGTTAACATAGCCAAAAATTAGATAAAGGTGATGGTTTAAAATTCAAAATGATGTTCCAGGACAGTGATATATTTCTGCCTTGGCCGTTTCTGGTGGTAACAGGCTGCTTGTAAATATACCTTAAATGTTCTTACATGCAGTATACATATTCTGTGTGTTTTATATATATATGTATATATATATATATATATATATATATACAGGAATACTCCATGAAACATTGCTAAATGTTGCATTCTATTGCCATAGTGCTTCAGACAGTGCTATGGAGAATCGGAGATCGCTAAGCAAACATTTAAAGATGAGATTTGGCGCACAAAAACCAAGCGAGATTTAGCTCTTGTCAGGGAATAAGAGGCGAGCGAGTCAGCGCCCATTGTGGTAGCATTAAGAGGTTTCCCTGTATAAACATAAATAACAACACGTAACCTTATGCTTAAGTATGTTCTAATCTTAGAGTGGGAACATAGCAAAGGGAAAGAACGGAGGAGGAGTAATTGTAGTGTGGATGGCACACACATTTGAATGGGCCTAGGGCACCACAAAACTAAAGGGACACTGTCACCTAATAACAACTTTGTTTCTTCCTGAAAGAGCTTTTGAAACTGGCTATATTGAATTAGCAGTTTTCTCTCTAGTAAATAATTCCTGAGGTATTCTGCATTATTAAGCTACTGTGTGGCTCAGTGTGCCTGGTAACACCAGGATAGGGTCTGCTTGTTTGTGTGTCGTTTGCAAAGACAGTATATCACTTATTAACATATCAAAGCAGCTAATAAGTATTTGTGAGGTGCTCATCTACATATTAATGAAACACAAACAATGGTGATTTACTTTAGAAACAATGGCTACTACAATGTATAGCTATTTAAAAGCTGCTTGATTTTGGGGTGCCAGAGTCCCTTTTATTCTATCATAAAATACTACGTCAGAATAACCACTGCTTGTGAGGTAAAAATGAAAGCGCTTTAAATGAAACCAGATTGTTCAGTGAAATTGAACGGCCATATTGTTTCTCTCAGACAGGAATGCTTGTCTGAGGCGATTATAAAATTAGAAGTTGAACGGCCATATTGTTTCTCTCAGACAAGAATGCTTGTCTCAGGTGATTATAAAATTAGATTATCGTGAAGTTATCTAAAACCAAATTATAAACAGAACGGATTGCGTTCATCCCCTGGAAGGGATAAAAACCATAAATTTCACTCATAGATGAATCAATAGGATGAAAATGAAATGATTCAGACATTTCCCGACAGGATACTTCCCTGCAGTACTTACCCAGACAAGTCTTTGTTTGAGTAAGAGTGGGAGTTACCGGACTTGATGGTTTCTCAATAAACCACCTGCATTTAACCCATTTCCTATCCGAAGAGTTAATTTAAACAAACGCAGAAACCAATAAAATGTGTGGAATGCACAACCGGGTGTGGAATGTACTCGCTCAATACCAAGGACGGCTTTTATGTGAAGAAAAAACAAACTTGGAATCTGTTAATACTTCAAAAAAACAGTATTTTTTTTAGTTTATGTCTTACTCATAAAAAATAATTTGCCTCACATACATTGATGCTGACCCCATTTCCCCAATGATTCACATATATGGAAAACCAAGAGCCCCCTTAATCCTTCATTATAACGTTAAACTAAACTACTCCAAGCTCCGAGCAGCAAATTGCAGGATTTAGATTAGGATGGCTGCCATATTTAAATAGGCCAAACATTACAATTGAAGAGTATTCTTTTTCAAATGTATGAAAATAGCCAAGGAAAATACAGAGGTTTTTGGTTCTGACGAAGAGGAGGCGGAGAAATAAAGTTAATTTCAAAAGAACCATAAAAACCTGGTATTTTACATTCCTTGTGGTACTGTTAGAGCTTTTGCGCGCATACTTGAGGTAAAGTAAAGCTTTTGAGCAAACCATGTATGACTGTGATATTCTATAGCTTCTTGGTTTTGTTAAATAATGGGTTTGTCAAGTTAAAAAGGAAGCGTTGCATATCCCTTCTTGGCAAAACAGACGAGTCCTACTAATCATACAGCGCTGTATGTAGGCATTACCATGTTAATTAAGCCTTAGGGAGGATGTGAAAAAGATCAGAAATTCACATTTTCATCCGTCCTAATTTGTACTGTATATGTATGTAGGGATTGATTAACCCTCTGTGTTAGCCCTAGGCAAGTTTTCAAGAATTACATATGGGGGGTTGGTATTGGGAGGGGTGAGGTGGAAAGAAAAGGGGGCATTTAAGAACATTTGGAAACAATTTAAAATAACAGAAGAGATGGAAGAGGAGAAGCTAAGAGTGGTGGAACAGAGGGATGGAGAAAATAGACAACTGAGAGGTTGTACGAAAAGTCGGGATTGCTATCTTGTCCTGGTGAAGGGACTTGTCTACCTCAATGAAGCTGTGAACTAAACCATGAAGAGTCACCTAAGATGGGCAGGTCATAGCAGAGAGGTCAGGCAAATCGTGGTCCACTGGAGAAGAAACTGGCAACCCACTCCAGTATCTTTGCTAAGATAATATTATGGATAAGCATATACATATAACGATAGTTGTGCCTGACGTGCTGCAGTCCATGGGGCAACAGAGAGTCAGGCTCGACTGCATGACTAAATGACAACAACATTAAATGTCTGGGCAGGCAGAGAATCCTTGTTGCTTCCAGCTCTGATTTTCTATCTTCCAAGACCTTGTTGATTTTGTAATATCTCAACCAGTACATGTCAGATCTCAACCAGTATGTTTGGCATTTGTTATTTTATTCAAAATATCTTTTAGAAGCAAAGATTAAACACCACCTGAAACAGGTAGAATAATGTGATGCATGTACTAGTAGATGTGTATCTATCTATCTATCTTCATATATATAATCCACCTGAGCTTTGCTCAAAGCTGTGTAATACAGCAGGCATATGCTTAAAGGAAGCCATGTTTAAAATAGTACTGGATTACAAGAGCAAAGCCTTTGAGGGCACATTTGCATATCCCCGCCGAGGTTTCCAGAATGCAGCATAATAACTGTATTTTTTCTGAATTCTGAGCTGGAAAGTGTTTTAAAAAAAAAAAAAAACTATTTTTAGACGTTCAAGCGTGAACACAACTGTACTATTTATTTACTATATACAGTGGGGGGGGGGGGGAGATTTGATCCCCTGCTGATTTTGAACGTTTGACCACTGACAAAGAAATGATCAGTCTATAATTTTAATGGTCAGTGTATTTTAACAGTGAGAGACAGCAGATAATAAACAAAAAAAGAACAAGAAAAATACATGTCAAAAAAGTTATAAATTGATTTGCAGGTCAGTGAGGGAAATAAGTATTTGATCCCCTATCAATCAGCAAGATTTCTGGCTCCCAGGTGTCTTTTATACAGGTAACAAGCTGAGATCAGGAGCACTCTCTTAATCTCTGCTTTTTACCTCTATAAATTCACCTGTCCACAAAATCAATCAGTCAATCAAATTCCAAACTCTCCACCATGGCCAAGACCAAAGAGCTGCCCAAGGATGTCAGGGACAAGATTGTAGACCTGCACATGGCTGGAATGGGCTACAAGACCATCGCCAAGCAGTTTGTTGAGGTGACAATAGTTGGGACGATTATTCGCAAATGGAAGAAACACAAAATAACTGCCAGTCTCCATTGGTCTGATGCTGCATGCAAGATCTCACCTCGTGGAGTTTCAATGATCATGAGAACGGTGAGGAATCAGCCCAGAACTACACGGGAGGATCTTGTTAATGATCTCAAGGCATCTGGAACCATAGTCACCAAGAAAACAATTAGTAACACACTACGCCGTGAAGGACTGAAATCCTGCAGCGCCCGCAAGGTCCCCTTGCTCAAGAAAGCACATGTACAGGCCTGTACGAAGTTTGCCAATGAACATCTGAATGATTCAGAGGAGAACTGGGGGAAAGTGTTTTGGTCAGATGAGATCAAAATCGAGTTTCATCAACTCAACTCACCGTGTTTGGAGGAGCAGGAATGCTGCCTATAACCCCAAGAACACCATCTCCACCATCAAACATGGAGGTGGAAACATTATGCTTTGGGGGTGTTTTTTCTGCTAAGGGGACAGGACAACTGCACCGCATCAAAGAAACGATAGAGAGGGCCATGTACTGTCAAATCTTGGGTGAGAATCTCCTTCCCTCAGTCAGGGCATTGAAAATGGGTCGTGGATGGGTAATGACAATGACCCAAAACACACAGCCAAGGCAACAAAGGAGTGGCTCAAGCAGAAGCACATTAAGGTCCTGGAGTGGCTTAGCCCATAGCTTTAATCCCATAGAAAATCTGTGGAGGGAGCTGAAGGTTTGAGTTGCCAAACATCAGCCTCAAAACCTTAATGACTTGGAGAGGATCTACAAAGAGGAGTGGGACAAAAGCCCTCCTGAGATGTGTGCAAACCTGGTGGCCAACTACAAGAAACGTCTGACCTCTGTGATTGCCAACAAGGGTTTTGCCACCAAGTACTAAGTTGAAGGGGTCAAATACTTATTTCCCTTATTGACCTGCAAATCAATTTATAACTTTTTTTACATGCGTTTTTCCTGTTTTTTTTTTTTTTTTTTTTATTCTGTCTCTTACTGTTAAAATACACCTACCATTAACATTATAGACTGATCATTTCTTTGTCAGTGGACAAACGTTCAAAATCAGCATATATATCCAGAGCAAAGTGATCTGGCCCATGGACTGCAGTATTAAACAGATACCTACCTGGAATAACACGGCTTGTCTTGATTGTAAATCGAAATATCAACTACGTAACAAAAGAGCTTCATAAAATTCAACAATGTGAAAATGTTGCTTTAAAAAATAATTAAATAATATACAATCAACATTTTCTACAAGGAACAGTAGTAAAAAAAACATATACAGTGGAACCTCTATATTCATGTATATATTCATTAAATCCAATATTAGTCACATTTTGAAGGCAAAAAATATTTCACAGGATACCTAGGCTTAAACTTAGGGAGGCAAATGAGAAAGATTTAAAGACAAATGAACCAGAACTAACAATGGAAAAAATACTTTAGAAAGTAAAAGAAGTAATACAGCTTATACTAAATTGATAATTTACGGGAAACTATCCTGCACTGGTGCATTGTCACACACCTATCATTATATACCATAGATGTGTGTATGTGTGCAATAGATATAGATAGATATCAATAGGCTGGCTTGAATTTATATAGGGGAACAAGACATTGTAAGGGATAGATGGAGAAAAAGGGGTAAAGAAAAAGAGAGCTTGGTTTGGGTGGCAGATGGATAGAATGGGGGCATGAAAGGGTGGCAGATGGATAGAATGGAGTCATGAAGGGTGGCAGATGGATAGAATGGGGGCATGAAGGGTGGCAGATGGATAGAATGGGGGCATGAAGGGTGACAGATGGATAGAATGGGGGCATGAATGGTGGCAGATGAGCAAGATGAGAGAGTGACAGCAGGAAAAGATGAAGAGAGAATGGAAAAAAGTAAGAAGGGAAAAGAGTAGTAAATTGGGAAAGTGTGCATAGTGATGAATGGAATATTGGGGGCCTTTTACTGTCACTACTAGATTTAGATTTCCTATTGCCCTAGACTACTGCCTTGTGTCACATTTGAGAAATGTGACCCCGGCATTTATTTAGTGAGGTGTGAGCTCTTTAATTAGTAATGTGACACCAATATGGCCAGATTTTTGTCTGTTTGGTCTTTAGCTTCATTTAATAATGGCCAAAATGTTTTAAAAATGTAAATCAAATCTTCATATTGGTATTTTTTTGTTGTTGCAATCATTCTTTACTGAAGTGTCCCATGTTCTTTTCTTCAATGATTATGTTGAATACTTTCTTAGGAGGGCATGTTCATGACAATGAATGCATTTTCCTTTAGTTGGGCTGAAAATTGTAGCAGCCATTTGAGTAGAATATGTCAAAGATCCCATCTAACAAAGGTGTTGAGCAGGGGACATAATGGTAGACACAACTGGAGCATAATTGCATAAAAAATGAAATAAACTAGAGGCTATTTGCCTATTTTCAAGTATAGCTCATTTAAAAAATATGATAGCAGTGATCTCTTAAGTACCAATGCTATTAAAATAGTATGATCTATAATCTAGCATGATCTCTCCAAAAGAGTGACATAGGAATTGGAGAGGTTTTAATGACAAAATACTTTCTATACTACCCTTTACACTGACAGCTTTATATTTATATCACACTAGCGAATTGCCCGTCAAAAAATGACGGCAATGAAATTGTAAGTGAGCTAATGGTGTTTGGTGTATATAATGTGGCTGATGTAGCGTCGTTCGTTTTCTATGTCGTGCGAGTTTTTCGGAATATTCGTAGCTGTTTGGTGGGCTTTTTTCGGGTTGCGTCCTTGTTTTTTAATCTCGTAGGTGTTTTTTGGCAAATACGTAGGTGGTTGGTGGTTTGCGTCTTTAGACTGCTGTAGCCTCGTTTTCGTTTTTCGGCGGACATTTTTTCTCTCGCTTAGAGAATTTTTTAGTGTCTAAACTCTTTTAATTTGATTTAAATTGAGGTGTAACTTTAGTTTTCGAGGTCCTGGATGCTACCTCTTCCTGTAAGTAAGCTTTTTATGTATTTGTTGTGTGTATTTGTTGTATTTTTCATGTTTTCATGTGCGCCTGTTGCGCACGATTTTTGCGAGGTCGTAATGGGTCGTAACGTTTAGTTACGGCGTAAATTCTGCGAGGGTCGCAGTTGCTGGCAAGGAGCGCCAAAGGCGCTCCTTGGCAGCAACTGCAACCCTCGCTTTGGGAGGGCCGTAGGCTCGCTGCGCGAGCCCGCAAACATGAGCAACGGCTCATATGCTCACATTATATATGTAATTGCCTTTTCATGAACTAACTTGAAGCAAATAACCTAAATGTTCAAAGTCCTCTCTCAGTGAAAGTAATTAGAGAGAGTACTTCCCTTAAGAAATTAATTTAGATTTTTATGTCATGCAATGCCCTGTAGTTATTCTAATTGCACCATAAACATAAATGGGTTAGGTGCTTCTTATAGATTACAGCTCATTTTTTTTATCTCTGTGAACTCTGTAAATGAGGGTGAACTAGAAGAAAACATTATAGTTCTTAAATCATTCTCTAGGACAAAGGAGGTGCTTGTCTATCTATCTATCTATCTATCTGTCTGTCAAGATATCTATCTATCTATCTATCTATATGTCTATCTATCTATATGTCTATCTATCTATCTATCTATCTATCTATCTATCTAGCTATATGTCTATCTATCTAGCTATCTATCTATCTATCTATCTATCTATCTGTCTATCTATCTGTCTATCTATCTATCTATCTATCTATCTATCTATCTATCTATCTGTCTAGCTATATGTCTATCTAAAAGATGGCAGCGAGCTGCCAAATTATTATGGTAATGTGCATTATTACATTTTAAAAATACTTTTTAAGCAAGCCAGGTCTATTTTTAACAGAATTACTCAGTAAATAGTGCTTCAACAAGTGTTTTAGGAAATGTGGAGTGGCAGATCTACTGCTGGTGCAGCAGGTGCTAAGCACCTGGGCCTACAACAGGATATGCTTCCTGCAATGGCCTGGAGTAAATGGAGTCTCTTAATTTATTAGGGGATGGGGCAGATAATTATTTTTTATAGAAATGTGACTTGATCACTCTTGGTGTAATCTGACCAGCTACATATATTATTGGGCTTTTTAAGGCACCTGTGCAGTGTATAGAGAGGTTTCAAGGGGGGCCCCAAATTATTTTGCATCACGACCCTCCATTCACTAGCTCCACCGCTGATCACATTAGTACTTCCACCCAATTTATACATGCCAAATACATATCCTACTAATACCCACGTTTAATATGTATAGAGATATACATATGGTATGTGTTTCATGTTACTACCCAGAATCCTTAGCTGAGGTGGAAGCACTGTCTTTCTGAGGTATTTCTGAGGGAGACATGAAAGTGTAACTGTGTTTAAATAGGTTTCCTTTCATTAATTTAGATAGAGAAGAGATATATAATCCAGGGTAATTATATAACAAATGAATTTAAACTTGAATTAAAATGCCCACTTGTATTAAATATTATTTGAATTATAGTTAATACAATTTGCCCCGTGTATTGTTACAGTAGACACACTCACTGTAGTATATTACATTATATACAATAACATCATACCTATAGAATCCCTGTGTTATTCAGTTATTCTTCTTCACTTCATGTGTGATGTCTCTGACTGAAAAAAGAAACCCTGTAAAATAGCAAGGAACTGCTTTCTTATCACAGGTGAGAAAACTCTTCCTGAGCGACTGTAGCACTTAGACAGCTCAGCTCAATCTTATATTGTAATAGCAGTCATATTTGTGAGTGCAGTGTGTGTGTAATGGAGAGGAGAACACAAGGGGTGCATGAAACATCACTGGGTGCTATGTCCCACCTGGCATTCCTGGCATTCTTTGTGTCAGTGTGTATAGAAGTGCTCTTGTTTCTCACGTACCACCATTACTTAATAGATGTTTGAAAAATGTTTTTGTTGTAACAACCTTATCAGCAGTTACAGGCCTTACATGATTATGGTGCTATTGTAGATTATATTACTTTTAAAGTTACAGACAGGAACATAATAAAGGTTAAAGTTTACATACATACAAGATAGATAGATAGATAGATAGATAGATAGATAGATAGATAGATAGATATAACTATATATTATATACTGGAGTGTGTTGCCAATTCCTTCTCCAGTGGACCGCAATTTGTCTGATCTCTCTGCTGTGACCTGCCCATCTTGGGTGACCCTACATGGTATAGCTTCCAGTTTCATTGAGGTACATATGCCCCTTTACCATAACAAGGTAGCAATCCAGAAGAGGATATAAGTGTATATATATATATATATATGTATTTTGCATGTATAAATTGGATAGAGGTACAAATGTCATCAGCGGTGGAGCTAGTGAATGGAGGGTCGTATTGCAAAATAATTTGGGGTCCCCATGAAACCTCTCTATACATCGCACAGGTGCCTTAAAAAGGCCAATAATATATGTAGCTGGTCAGATTACATCAAGGATGATCACATCACATTTCTATAAAAATAATTATGTGCCCCCATCTCCTAATAAATTAAGAGACTCCATTTACTCCAGGCCATTGCAGGAAGCATCGGGGGCCCTATCCTGTTGTAGGCCCAGGTGCTTTGCATCTGCTGCACGTCATTAACCACAGCCCTGGTTGAAGCACTATTTACTGAGTAATTCTCTGACAAATAGACCTCCTGGCTTGCTTAAAATATCTTTTTAAGATGTAATAATGCATATTACTATAATAATTTGGCTACTCAATGCCATATTTTAGATAGATAGATAGAACTATATATTATATACTGGAGTGTGTTGCCAATTCCTTCAGTGGACCGCAATTTGTCTGATCTCTCTGCTGTGACCTGCCCATCTTGGGTGACCCTACATGGGGTATAGCTCACAGTTTCATAAGTATATATATATATATATATATATATATATATATATATATATATATATCGTTTATACTCAAGTATAAGCCACGTTTTTCAGCCCTTTTTTTAAGGCTGAAAAGGGCCCCCTCTGCTTATACTGGAGTCACCACCCCGGTGTCTCTCTTTCCCCCTGTGTCTCTCTTTCCCCCCCGTGGGCACAAGAGGGACACAGGGGGCAGCACATTTCCCACCCTCGGCTTATACTCGAGTCACTAAGTTTTCCCAGTATTTTGTGGTAAAATAGGTGCCTCAGCTTATACTCGGGTCGGCTTATACTCAAGCAAACTTAAGAGCCAGACAGACAGTTTTCTAAGAGTAAGAAAGACCTTCATAAAGATCTATTGTATATTGGAAAAATATCAATACACCTCAGACCTATACCAATCAGACACCTAAGTGTCCGCTACAGATGCTCGTCCCTAATTATGCAAAATGGGGGAGTTAAGCAGCCATAAACCTATAAAATTAAAAGCGTCATGGTTAACCTAGCATTACAAAGTATGAACATTGTATATCAAGTATATTTATGCACTTCCATTATGTACTTCTATTTTAACATCATCATTAAAAAAGGGTCCTTTTTCAGGAAGTGTAATTGTTATTGGTCAGTATTGTGTCTTAATATTACAAATGAGACTTTAGCACATAGGAAATGCACATGTTTTTGTTTTCAGGTAAACAGAAAATTTAAGTTGAAAGATTATGTCTTTTAATTAACCTTTTTCTGTTTGTTTTTTTATTTCTTTACAGATATCTCCAGAAGTGTCAGTCTCACAGAGAAGGAACTGAAAGAGGCACTATCTATTAGTGATAACAATGATACCCAGCTGAGCCCAGTGCAAAGTGGTTGCTCAAAAGGAGCACTGCTCTTTCACCGGCGTCGCCAAAGACTGAAATCCCTTGAGCAACATATTTCTCCAAGGAGTGTTCAGACACAGGGTAGCCAAGAGCTACTTGTTAACAAAGTCCAACATGGTGTAAGAAGTTTAGAGACTGAAGCAATAGAGCATCAAGTTGGGTCTGGATACTCAACAATTGAAAACAATATGGAAGATGCCTCATCTGAGGTTGGGTATGCCAGAGAATCAGGAAATATGTGGTCAGATGACATCAAAGAGGTAGAGTTTCCACCAATTGATAAAAGAGCACCTTCACCAAGTGCTTCAGAAGAAGACCATCAAGAACCTCTAAGTGCATATCTGAAGGAAAAATTGGTATTACCAACCACTAATGGGTTGAATATGCAGAATAATCATCAGACTGAACCAGATGTCAAAAGAGAACAAAATGGCATGCCAGCCAAGCAATATTGTGAAGTGCATCTAACGCTGGCTAAGCCTAAGAATATAATGAACAGAACAGCTAAGCCATTTGGTGCAGGGTCATCTGCTAAAATAAACCTCACAACTTCAGATAAAAGCCCTGTCATAGATCTTCCTCCCCCACCAACATATGATGAAACATTGTCAAGTCCTCCTCCAGTTACCCGTATTCGATCTCCACCAGCCTATTCTGCACTGTATCCAACACAGTCAGAACATATTACCCCTGTCCAGCAAGTAGTCAGTCATGGAGAATCCAGGTTAACACCACAGCCAAAGACAGGTATCTTAGAGTCAATGGGGGCAAAACGAGGACCTAGAAAATCAATGTTCACATTTATTGAAAAGCCAAAGATGGCACCAAATCCTGATCTGCTGAACATGGTACAAACAGCAGATGAGAGACGAAAGCAAAAAGAGCAAGGGGAGGTGCCTAGTGAGGAAGAGCCCTTTGCCCTTGGAGCAGAAGCCTCCAATTTCCAAAACAACAAGTCAACCAGAGAAGAAGACAATGTTGATAAAGATATTGATAAGGTTCCTGAATGGGTGACCTGTTTGAAGACATCAGGTATTAATGCAAAACCACCACCTGCTCCAGCCCAAGGTCTGACAGAGGCAAAAGGAAAAGGAGCAGAATTGTTTGCAAGGAGGCAAGCCAGGATGGAAAAATTTGCGGTTGAATCTCCATCACATCAAAACTCTCTTAGGTCTCCTTCCCCTACAATGTCACTGCCTCCATCCTGGAAGTTTGCCTCAAATGCTCAGGCACCTCCTACACCATCATTCAACTACCAAGCCAAAAACTATCAAAGATCACCTAAGCCTCCCCTGGTCACTTCAGTAAATAATACTTCATCAGAGAGTGAGCAATCCAAAAAAGAGCTGGAGATTTCTAAACGACAGCCATATCAACTCCAGTCTTCTCTGTTCATCTTCTCTCCAACCAAAGACCCTGTGAGTTCTCTACCCAAAGCAGCACCTCCACCAAAACCCATGGTGCTTGAAACTCATCGATATACTAGACAATCCTCATGCCCAACATCCCCTCTTGTGCCCTCCCCCACTGCATATTCTCCTGCTTATTTTCAGTCAATCCGATCCCCTTCTGCTACTCAGTCACCATCTCCTGTCAGTGACCACCCTATGGGCTATGGAAGAAGGACACCAACCAGTCAAGTATCTCCAGTACCATTCTCGAATGCCGGAGTGATATCTCCAAGAACCAAATCTGTGATACAGGCTCCACGCCCATCATTCTCTGCAAGAAACGCCGGCCTCGAGTCACAGGTGTGGAAGCCTTCCCCATATTACAAGTAATAACGCTGAGAATCCAGTTGCAACAATTACAACTGAGATCATCAGCAAGTGACGGTATTGTTGGGTGGGGTCAAATCATGTAACCAAGGTCAAGTTATGCTGACTGGCCTTATATCCAGATCCAAACTAATTATGTTAAGAACTAAAAGGGGCCTTGTAATGTTGTTCAGAAAAATATGAACAAATGATTGTCAGACACTTACATTGTGAATCAGCCAACTGAATCACCACAAGCTTAGATTTTCTATGAACTTAAAGTGCAGGGGGAACTAGAAAAGTCAGAGTAGAGACACCAAAGCATTTCGTGAACAAACAAGAGACACTGCTCACTCTTCTGCTCTACATCTGGAACTTTGAAGTTTTCCTGCTGTTTCCTGCCTTTCCTCAGCTCCTTATTATCTCTGCACTTTACTGGATACTTTTACGTTGGCTGTGACTCTGTCAATTCTTGCTTCGCCTCTTTCATTCACTGTGACAATGTGTGTAATTGGTACTCCAAAAAGTATGTTTGAGATTTCCTTGGTTGTGTAATGTTTTTGTGTCTTCTGTTTATTTAACATCTCAAATCACATCTGCAAAGATACATATACATATAGAGGTATTAATATAAATATAACAAGTCATGCAGAATACTAATGTAAAGGACAATTCTTATATGTCTGTTATATACTTCTGACGAAGCTGACTTGACAATTCCTAGTAAGAAAAACAGTAAAAAAAAAAAAAATGCAATTACTATCTCTGTCATTTCTAATGAAATGCTGCCACTGTGAAATAAGATTAAATAGAGGTTCATCTTGCATTATGATAACCCTCCCAGGTGGCAATTAATAAAAGCCAACAATGCAATGATTTCCCCAGTAAAGAATAATTGCACATACCACTCCGTCATTTTATCAAAATATTTTCCTATGTATCAAAAAGCATACTATAAATATGAGCCTTCAGTGGCCTTTTGAAATGACACTATCATATGCTGGTTCCGCACCATAGTTGCATAAGCCTTTTAAATACTTATCTACCTCATTTTGTATAATAAATTATATTCTGCACTACTCTCCAGGAAGGTATTTATGTTTGATGTTGCCATAGTCATCATTAGATGTGTAACTCCCTATGGGTGTAACACACATTTATATATATATATATATATATATATATATATATATATATATATACATATAAATATATATTGCCTATCAGATGAGAGCTTTTTGCCGATCAATTGTACTCTTCTACTTTTTTTAAATCAATCTACCTTTCTACCTTTGCCTCCCTAGTCTCAGGCGTTGTCTACTATTCCTTCAACTAATACTTTATGTTGTACTTCACAAAGAAAACAAACAAGTAAAAGGCAAGATGGAAAAGTTTTAATTATAATATATATATATAATATAGTTGAATTGGTAAAGTCCATTTATTTTCTATACAAGATCACATACAGCTTTATACAGTAAACTCCCCGTTATCCGGCACCTATGGGGACTCCCTATTGCAGGATAAGTTTAGTTTCCGGTTAATCAGGAATTCCCGAATTTAAGGATCTAAATGACCCTTAAACACCCCAAAGCCCCTTAAAATGCCTTAAAAAGGCATTAGCATCTAAACTTGGTCATTTAGACCGAGAAAAAATTATTAGAAAAAAAGTTAGCATTTTTTTTTTGCAGTTTCGAGTTGTAAGCTGAGTTGTACAAATACTCTAATATACTTCTGTTCTAAAAAACAGAATATGAAGACATTATAAGCATTAGTCAAATAACACGAGTTCACAAAGTATTAGACCCTTTACGTCTACTAAGTTTATGTACTGAAGATATGAGCATAGAGGCTTCATTGGTTACAAAGACCTGTGTGAGGGCAGTACAAATATAGGGGTTAAAATGACCCAGCAAGGGTCCAAGTGATTACTAAACTGTAAACTACACATATAAATAAATATATTTGATTGTTATGGGGGGAAAAATGAGTGGATGTGTTAGATAGATGAGCTTGCACATAGGGCATTTTAAGCAGAAATTACCCAGAAATGTTTCCCTCTCTCCTAATTACTTAATCTGACAAGAATACGGTAAATACTTCTTACAGTAAGGAGTAATAAGCAATAAGAGCATGCCTAGTTGTATAAATAATAATAGTGACATCTTAAGTTTTATCACTATCATTTTTAATATTAACTGGACATGTTGTCATGCTTATTACCCCCCTTTCAGAGATAATTAATCAGTCAGATAAGTAAATAGCAGAGAGAACGGGTATTATTATGCATTTTATTCTTAAAATAACTCACTTTTAAACCCAGTTAACACTTCCACTCAAAATGTTTAATAACAACCATTTACTATTTATTTAGCTGTGTACTTGTCATTTCTCTCCTGTGAGCTGTTAAGGTGTTTCTGTGTATACAGGCCTGTGTATTATACATATGGGGGTTGAGGCCTTCATGTTTACAAAAGCCTGAGTGAGCATACTTTACACAGGGCAGTTTAAGCCCTATGTTTACATAGATCTGTACAATGTGTCACATTTGTAAAGCTCATGTTTCCCTCCTGAATAGCTGCAGAAACCAAAATAGAACCCAGTCCAGACACAATAACAACAGGACGTGCTACAGAGACCATTTTACCTCACTATCATTGCTGACGTCCTTTTTTACTGTCCAAAAAAGCACCTAACTTCTGTCTAAATGTATTTTGCACTCTATTATTTTTTTGTAATACATTTTTTTTCACCAACCATGCAGGACGGGGATCATTTGTCCTTAGCTACGTAGTTTCCCCCTTCTGAAAACTGTCCTTTTGTTCTATAATGTAGTGCACAGTTTCATGGTATTTGAATTTTTGGCATGGGTAGTTGCAGCAATAAGCAGCAGCTATTCTTCTTTTGCAGTGAAGTCATGACTGACAACATTCACGCTGCTGGTATGGAATATGCAAAGAACAATTAGAAGTATAGCAATGTGACTTATCTGTCAATAATGACAATGGCTCAGTTACCACACCTTAATTCACACGTGTAGAACACAAGAAGTGACGATTTACAAGCCCAAGTATGTTTAGCAGCTTGTTCATGACACAGACATATAAACCTTATGTTGCTCCTTGGTTTAAACACATTTTTGATCCTTCCATCATATAATTATTAAAATAATCATTTAAGATTTAAAATGGTTCTGCATGAAAAAATAGTAAAATGTGGGCCTAGAAACCTACATAGAAACATATATAAAATCCACCAGGCCTTTTTAACATGTCTATTTTAACCACCAAAGAGGGATTGGCTTAAAGGGATATGTAAATTTCCTTGATTATGAATGAATCTGGTAGATGAGAATTAATAGTATACTAGAATATTGCCCGTCAAAAAATGACGGCAACGAAATTGTAAGTGAGCTAATGGTGTTTGGTGTATATAATGTGGTTGATGTAGCGTCGTTCATTTTCTATGTCGTGCGACTTTTTCGGAATATCCGTAGATGTTTGGTGGACTTTTTTGGAATATTCGTAGCTGTTTGGTGGTGTTTTGCGTGTTTATGGTAGTGTTTTGAGTGTTTAGGGACCTTTAGCCTCGTTTTCATTTGTTCGGCGGCCATTTTTTCTCTTGCTTAGGTGATTTTCGGGTCTCTAAACTACGAAATTTGTGCTTAAATGGAGGTGTAACTTCACTTGCAGAGGTCCTCGTGCTCCCCCTTGCTGTGAGTAACCTTTTTATGTGTTTGTTGTTTGTATTTATTGTGTTTGTAATGTTTTTGGGGTTGCGCGGGTTGCGTCCTTGTTTTTTAATCTTGTAGGTGTTTTTCGGCAAATACGTAGGTGTTTGGTGGTGTTTTGCGTCTTTAGACTGCTGTAGCCTCGTTTTCGTTTTTTTCGGCGGCCATTTTTTCTCTCGCTTAGAGAATTTTTTAGTGTCTAAACTCTTTTAATTTGACTTAAATTGAGGTGTAACTTTAGTTTTCGAGGTCCTGGATGCTCCCTCTTCCTGTAAGTAAGCTTTTTATGTATTTGTTGTGTGTATTTGGTGTATTGATGTTTTCATGTGCGCGTGTTGCGGCCGATTTTTGCGAGGTCGTAATAGGTCGTAACAGGGCTCGTATTTTCTTTGCGTAACAGCGTAAATTTTACAAGGGTCACAGTTGCTGGCAAGGAGGCCCGCGGGATCTCTACGCGGGCCCGCAAGCGTTAGCAACAACTTGCATGCTCACAACTATATATGTGATGGAAAAAAATGTTTGCATGAAAAAATACCAAAATAAACATTTAAATAATTTCTGACGATTTAAAATTAAGGTTAACACCCCCTCCATAATTTGTCTTGGCCAATCTGGTTAGATGAAAGATTTGAGACATAGCACTATGTTACTTGCTATGGCAACACCACACAGCATATACAGGAAGCAGGGATGAGTCATATCCCAGCAATAACTGGGAGGCTGACAACACTGCTCTACTATTGGCTGAGCAAGCAAGAGCAGGTAAATAGTGGGTTAATATTGCTTCCTAGATGCTGCATGCTGATTGGGTGGGGATCAGGAAGTTGTGTAGACACCTCCTGGGGGTGTCGACAGAATCATTAGAGGAATTTTTAGATATTAATAAAAATAAAATGTTTTACGAGATGTGCTGTATACATATACGCTGCTTTTTGCCTATAGAGTGCAGAAATGTATTAAACCAGCAAACTTAGATATCCCTTTAAAGAACCACAGTAGGTAGGTAACAACATAATATATCTATGCAGATGTCTGAGCCATAAGCATAAAATACTTTTTAGGTACAATCTTTATTTTAGCAAACAATGCTTGTGCCTGTAGGAATGTGTATCTTCTACACTCCCTGATGACTTCAAGCTTTCGGGGGGTGCTCTACTAATATTTCTTACCTATTCTGAAGTAAAAGGAGATGAGAGGGAGGAGAAAGGGATACTTGTTGATTCATTGGTGGAATATGTCTTTTTGAATTTAACATCGTACCCCTGCCCAGTAAATGCAAGAATACTTGCAAGCCCTTCTTGCCCTGCTCTGCAACTTCCCCTCATGCATTGAGAATAAAGTATTATGGCAGCTTCCATGCACTAGCAGAGTGTGCTAAAATTAAAATTTTCTTGGAAGATACTTGTATATTCATGGTTTATACAGCAGCTAGTGACTAGTTTGTAGCACATGCATATAATAAGATTTTCCCTATCTACAGTAGTCCTATAGTAGTCTCAGCAGACTGTCCTAGGTCCGGTGCCTTTTTCTTGAGACCTTATCTGTTGGTCCTCAGGACTCAGGATGAGGAGAGCCTAACACTCTTTATTATAGCTAAAAGGACCACTCTAGTCCCATATTTACAATATGCTCTTTGGAAGAACCTCACTTAATAAGGAGCAATAAATGTAAAATAAATATTGATTACTTGGGAAGACCGTTGTCTTGTATGGTTTTCCTGGATATGGTTGGGATACCATTGGAAATTGGATTCCATTGTGTGCCCATTTGAACCGGCTGTTTTGAAAAAGTTAGAAATTCTTTCAATAGAACTGGTGATAAGTTAGGAACAATACAAAAGTGGCTATCCATCACAAAGCATAATTTCATAGAATAGTTAATAAATTATTATCTTTTTTTTCCTTTCTAAATACACTTTATCAAGTTATATTATTCAATATAGCATACTGTAAATATGCAGATCACTTCTGCAGGGAAGTTATTCTTATCTATCACTATTTCTGTAAAACTAAACTTTCTCAAGTCACACCTGAATTACCTTCCAGCTTTCTTCTTGTATCCCTCTTTTTCCAAAAAAAAATGTTTCTCCTAGACATTATTAACCCTCTGTGAGATCTAGGGCAGGTCATAGTAAGACAACTTTGCTGTGTTGTTGATTCTTAGCAAATGTTGGTGTGGATCAATGTTGAGGCTGCCAGTGGACCAGATCATTTTGCACTAAAATCAGCTGGCTTACCTAAAAGGAAAGTCCACTGGACCTTATGAAAGCTCTTTTAGTTTTACTTTTTTTTTAATTAAAAATATTAAATCATAATGTTTAAGAAAACATTAATGAGTTGTAAAAAGGGACTTAATTATCCCTTTAAGGCAAGATAATATAGTGTTTTCAGATCTAACATTTAATTTTCTTTTTGTATGTGCATCTGCAAAATTAATACAGCTCATCCCCTACATTTTTCGTTGTTAATTGTGGTGCTTTGGGGATATTTATAGTCAAGTAGATTTTTGAAAACTGACAACAGGGAACAGGGAAATATCCTAATATATTCCATTGTCACAGTTCAGCAGAGGAAATGAGAATGGTCAGGAGATTCCAAGATATTTTTTTCCAACTGCAACTACGGTACTTAATTGGATTTATATCTATGTGTTATTTACATGCACATTTGCTCCAATCATAGATACGAAGCATAGATTGTCAAAACAGATTAGAACAAATAGATCAAGTAGTTGGATGGATGCATTTTAAGTTTAATTAATTCTCATAATATTCTTTTTTTCTTTTTTTTGCATATGACAGATCCAGACATTTTTGAACTCTCACTACCACTTCTGCTAGAAGTCTGTTCCACTTATTTACTTTTCTTTCTGGCAATACACCTCTGAGTCTACTCTGCAGAAACAAAAAGTACACATATATAAATAAATATAATTGCAAAAGGTTGCTAATAAAAAATTGAGAAGAAAGCAGTGGAAATATGACTTACTAAAAAGTAAGTTGTCAAGCTTTTCCAAGCATTTTAATTCAGTATAGGCAACAACCATCCCTTTTTGATAAGATTATTTTATAGAAAAAATATTTCCAGTGTCTCTTTAAGTGTATGTTTTATTTTAGTTTTTTTGTATAATAAATGAATGATTATGCACCTAGCAGTATTACCAATATTAAATCACACACTTGTGGGCCTATATATTTACATATCTCTGTCCAGAAAGAAAAAGATGCAAAACTGGCAAAAAATGTAGATGTCAGTGATCGACATTAAAATATTAATAACTAGCGACTTGCCCGTCAAAAAATGCCGGCAATAGGATTGTAAGGGCGGTAAATTTTGTTGGTGTTGCTTCGGCGCTCATTGCGAGCTCATTGCGAGGTTGTTGGTTGTTTGTGTGCTATGAGAATTGGTTTTTTTGGCGCCTAATGTGTGGTACGCGGCTGTGGCTGATTTGGCGTCCTTGTTCGTGGATGGTGTCCATCTTTTTCAGAAAATCTGTAGGTGTTTGGTGGTGTTTTGCGTCGTTAGAGTCCTGTAGCCTCATTTTCGTTTTTTTCGGCGCCCATTTTTTCTCTCTCTTAGGGGATTTTCGGGTGTCTAAACTCTTGTATTTCAAGTGAAATCGAGGTGTAACTTCAGTTTTCTAGGTCCTGGGTGCCCCCCCTTGCTGTAGGGAAGCTTTTTATGTATTTGTTGTGTGTATTTATTGTGTTTTTAATGTTTTCATGTGCGCAGGTTTTGGGCGGTAAAGTCGTATTTTTGCGAGGTCGTAATGTTTTTTTTTGTAAGTCCTGCGTCTTGTATTTGTTTCTTGTAAGTCCGTAAATTTTGCGAGGGCCACAGTTGCTGGCAAGGAGCGCCTTTGGCCCGCAGCGTTAGCAACGACCCGCCTGCTCACAACTATATATGTGATATTATGATATAAAACGCATATATAGTTACACTATTAGTTATAATAATGGAATATGCACTTCACCATCATCATCATGGCAAATGTGTATCGGAAGTTAGCATAAAAATCAAGATTCCCAAGTTTTTGTGAGTACCGGAAAAAAAAGGGTTTTATGTTCAACACTCTCCACAGCAAACCTTTGGAAAATATAATGGGGAACTTGGCCTAACGAATACTGAGAAGGCCGTGATACTGCATTGGCAAAGTATAATAAACCTGCCTAGAGAGTACTCGCAAACTACATACCTATTTCCCAGATGTTTATTATAATTAACATCCATTTTGTTTTTGAATTTCTGCCAATAGTAAAAGTCTTACCAGATGGATAGAAATGTTAGGGGGGGGGGAATAACTTGAAAGCTTTTTTTATGATAGAATCTCAGGTTGATTCAAAAAGTATTGACCAGATTAGTTTAGGTCTAAATTGGTACTAAAGCAGCAGCAAATATGATCTTTATGGTGAAGTAAGCTTCTCTATATTCACAAGGATATGCTATTCACCTATTTACTACCTTACCCATTCTCATTGGGTATATTATGTGTGTGTTTGGTCGTTCAGTCGTGTCTGACTCTCCGTGGCCTCATGGACAGCAACACACCATGCTGATCCACTTGGTATTCATGGCAGAGATACTAGAGTGGGTCGCCAGTTCCTTCTCCAGTGGGCCACAGAATACAGCTCCGGGTATTCCTAGGAGGTCTTGAATCCAAGCACTGACCATGGCCCAACCCTGCATGGCTTCAGGGTTGTGTGACCTATTGGTTCAATGACTGGAATCAAACTCAGGTCACAGTGGTGAAAACACTGGAAAACAATGGACCCAATGCCTCAGGGGCGTTGCAGTTAATAATGCCAATTATCTCTCATTAACAAAAGATTAGAATCTATTTGTGGGTGGATCAGAAAGGATGACTAACAGCTCAAAATCGTAAACTGCAATGTTCAATGTCCACTTCAATAGAAAAAAGCAATGTTTAAATAATATACAATTGTATAAGTACTTGTTATTACCTATAGTTTTAAATTATAGCACATGTGGAACATCAGCAGTGTCACTTTAAGCATTTCACATTGATAGAGACAACTACACCTGAACAGAGCTATCATTAAAACCTGGCCTGTTTATTGCTCTGGAGAACTGGAGTTTGACACCGCTATGAAGTGGTTGAGCAATATTAGAGACAAGCTACTTGCCCGTCAAAAATTACAGGAATATAATTGTAAGACTGGCAATGCTGTTTGCCACACAATGCAAGTCTATGGCATCTCTTTATTGCGAGCCTCTCCTTCCACGTACTTTACAGACCTTGCGATGAGCGCCAAAGGCGCACATCGCAAAACCCTGCAATAAGCGGCTTTGCCGCTCATTGCCGGTTTTGGCAAGCCGCAAATTTCCTGCTTTGCAAGGAACACCTTCGAGGCTCATTGAGAGCCCCATGATGAGCGCCCTCGGACTCATCGCATGGCTAACAATGAGCGCATTTGGTGCTCATTGCAAACGTCTCACTCTGTGTACTTTACAGGCCTTGCGATTGAGCACCTTCAGCTCTCATTGCGAGTCTCCCCGCCCCCCGTGTACTAATGCTGTTAGCCTCTGCTTCCGTCTACTTTACAGGCCTTGGCACTCATTGCAGGCGTCGCCCAATCCGTAAATTTGGTGCTTTGCAATGATCACCTTCGGGCCGTAATTTTGCGGCCGTCGCTAAGTCCTTTGGTGCTCATTGTAGCTAAGTCCCGCGTGTCTCGGGATGAGTGCCTGCGGCTCTCATCTCCACCGCTGCAATGAGCACCCTCTGCGCTAATTGCAGCTAAGTCCTGCCCCGCTTACAACTAGCGCCTGTGGCGCTCATCACAAGGCCGACAATGAGCGCTTTTGGAGCTCATTGCAGCCTAAGTCCCGCGGGCCTCGCAGTTGCGGCCCATAACGGCTCGCCTCGAGAGCCTCACAGTTATGCATTACCAACAACCCAGCAATTACGACAACTATATACAGTGGATATAAAAAGTCTACACACCTCTGTCAAAATGTCAGGTTTCTGTGCTGTAAAAAAATTAGACAAAGATAAATCATTTCAGAACATTTTCCACCTTTAATGTGACCTATAAACTGTACAGCTCAATTGAAAAACAAACTGAAATCTTTTAGGTAGAAGGAAGAAAAAATATAAAAATAAAATAATATGGTTGCATAAGTATGCACACCATTAAACTAATACTTTGTTGAAGCACCTTTTGATTTTATTACAGCACTCAGTCTTTTTGGTATGAGTCTATCAGCATGGCACATTTTGACTTCTTTGCAAAAACACTCCAAATCTGTCAGATTGCGAGGGCATCTCCTGTGCACAGCCCTCTTCAGATCACCCCACAGATTTTCAATCGGATTCAGGTCTGGGCTCTGGCTGGGCCATTCCAAAACTTTAATCTTCTTCTGGTGAAGCCATTCCTTTGTTGATTTGGATGTATGCTTTGGGTCGTTGTCATGCTGAAAGATGAAATTCCTCTTCATGTTCAGCTTTCTAGCAGAAGCCTGAAGGTTTTGTGCCAATATTGACTGGTATTTGGAACTGTTCATAATTCCCTCTATCCTAACTAAGGCCCCAGTTCCAGCTGAAGAATAACAGCCCCAAAGCATGATGCTGCCACCACCATGCTTCACTGTGGGTATGGTGTTCTTTTGGTGATGTGCAGTGTTGTTTTTGCGCCAAACATATCTTTTGGAATTATGGCCAAAAAGTTCAACCTTGGTTTCATCAGACCATAACACCTTTTCCCACATGCTTTTGGGAGACTTCAGATGTGTTTTTGCAAAATGTAGCCTGGCTTGGATTTTTTTCTTCGTAAGAAAAGGCTTTCGTCTTGCCACCCAGACCAGTTTTCTTCTCGTCTTTTCATAAATTTTGTAGGGAGCTCCAGTTCTTGGAAATGTCACTGTTGTGCCATATTTTCTCCACTTGATGATGACTGTCTTCACTGTGTTCCTTGGTATATCTAATGCCTTGGAAATTATTTTGTACCCTTCTCCTGACTGATACCTTTTAACAATGAGATCCCTCTGATGCTTGGAAGCTCTCTGTGGACCATGGCTTTTGCTGTGGGATGCGACTAAGAAAATTTCAGGAAAGACCAACTAGAGCAGCTGAACTTTATTTGGAGTTAATCAGAGGCACTTTAAATGATGGCAGGTGTATGCTGACTCTTATTTAACACGATTTGGAATGTGATTGCTTAATTCTGAACACAGCTACATCCCCAGTTATAAGAGGGTGTGCAGACTTATGCAACCACATTATTTTTCTTTTCTTTTTTTTCCTCCACCTAAAAGATCTTAGTTTGTTTTTTAATTGAGTTGTACAGTTTATAGGTCACATTAAAGGTGGAAAAAGTTCTGAAATTATTTATCTTTGTCTCATTTTTTTACAGCACAGAAACCTGAAATTTTAACAGGGGTGTGTAGACTTTTTATATCCACTGTATGTGATGTCCAATAATAACATATATGCTCCATAAGATAACATATGAATGGAGACGTTCTACAGCACTTAAAGCAAATATTGCCCATTTATGTAAGTGAATCACATAGACTCTTCTTTGGTTAATATTGTTACATGACCGATTGTTTGTTAAGATGCTAATTAGTCAATAACCACAATGCTTCAGTCCACTTATCAGGGTGGAGTACTAGATTACATGCTTTATGAGTCTCATTGTAACAGGTGCATGTTATAACCTATCTAAATTGTTCCATTGACACTCCCAAAATAAGGAGCAAAAGGAGGTGTAATGTAGCTTAGTTGTCTTGTGATGCACGCTAAATATTGGGATGAGAACTGTAATGATGACATTGCACTATCTGTAAGGGATGGACCATACAGGGAGTGCAGAATTATTAGGCAAGTTGTATTTTTGAGGATTAATTTTATTATTGAACAACAACCATGTTCTCAATGAACCCAAAAAACTCATTAATATCAAAGCTGAATATTTTTGGAAGAAGTTTTTAGTTTGTTTTTAGTTTTAGCTATTTTAGGGGGATATCTGTGTGTGCAGGTGACTATTACTGTGCATAATTATTAGGCAACTTAACAAAAAACAAATATATACCCATTTCAATTATTTATTTTTACCAGTGAAACCAATATAACATCTCAACATTCACAAATATACATTTCTGACATTCAAAAACAAAACAAAAACAAATCAGTGACCAATATAGACACCTTTCTTTGCAAGGACACTCAAAAGCCTGCCATCCATGGATTCTGTCAGTGTTTTGATCTGTTCACCATCAACATTGCGTGCAGCAGCAAACACAGCCTCCCAGACACTGTTCAGAGAGGTGTACTGTTTTCCCTCCTTGTAAATCTCACATTTGATGATGGACCACAGGTTCTCAATGGGGTTCAGATCAGGTGAACAAGGAGGCCATGTCATTAGATTTTCTTCTTTTATACCCTTTCTTGCCAGCCACGCTGTGGAGTACTTGGACACGTGTGATGGAGCAATTTCCTGCAAGAAAATCATGTTTTTCTTGAAGGATGCAGACTTCTTCCTGTACCACTGCTTGAAGAAGGTGTCTTCCAGGAACTGGCAGTAAGTAGAACTGGGAGTTGAGCTTGACTCCATCCTCAACCCGAAAAGGCCCCACAAGCTCATCTTTGATGATACCAGCCCAAACCAGTACTCCACCTCCACCTTGCTGGCGTCTGAGTCGGACTAGAGCTCTCTGCCCTTTACCAATCCAGCCACGGGCCCATCCATCTGGCCCATCAAGACTCACTCTCATTTCATCAGTCCATAAAACCTTAGAAAAATCAGTCTTGAGATATTTCTTGGCCCAGTCTTGACGTTTCAGCTTGTGTGTCTTGTTCAGTGGTGGTCGTCTTTCAGCCTTTCTTACCTTGGCCATGTCTCTGAGTATTGCACACCTTGTGCTTTTGGGCACTCCACTGATGTTGCAGCTCTGAAATATGGCCAAACTGGTGGCAAGTGGCATCGTGGCAGCTGCACGCTTGACTTTTCTCAGTTCATGGGCAGTTATTTTGCGCCTTGGTTTTTCCACACGCTTCTTGCGGCCCTGTGGACTATTTTGAATGAAACGCTTGATTGTTCGATGATCACGCTTCAGAAGCTTTGCAATTTTAAGAGTGCTGCATCCATCTGCAAGATATCTCACTATTTTTGACTTTTCTGAGCCTGTCAAGTCCTTCTTTTGACCCATTTTGCCAAAGGAAAGGAAGTTGCCTAATAATTATGCACACCTGATATAGGGTGTTGATGTCATTAGACCACACCCTTCTCATTACAGAGATGCACATCACCTAATATGCTTAATTGGTAGTAGGCTTTCAAGCCTATACAGCTTGGAGTAAGACAACATGCATAAAGAGGATGATGTGGTCAAAATACTCATTTGCCTAATAATTCTGCACTCCCTGTAGATTACCATGGACACAAGAAAGACATTACAATGCAAACTGAACCATATTCCATTGCTATCCGTGAATTCTAATCAGTGTCATTTTGCTAGGAGGTGACCCAGGCAACCTCAATATGCTATATCATGTAAGTGTAACTAGATTTTGCAGTTAGTCCTGTATATATACTCTTTTTCAATGAAGTTTTGCAATCATGCAGGTCAATAGTTTGCTATCTTTGAAGATGGGCTACACATGTGTGCAGACAATGTAATATGTTACATGTAGGCATTGCTTACATTAAAGGGATTGCGAAATTACTCCCATTTCTATTAAAGTTACGGTATATGGCAATATGTAACCGTTTACCTTTATGTACTTTAATTTATTACAAAATAAAAACTCTGTTATTACTGCCTAACATTAAACAAATAGTGCTTGTAAGGGTTTGCCCTCTTCAGCCACTATTTTTGCTTCTGTTCATCTGCTGCTACAGAAGGGAGGTCACTTTAAATGAAGGATTTCAGCTACTTCAATTTAAATGTGGCAATGTAAAGTGCCAGCAAACTCAATAAGAGTAATGTAAATCTAACAAATCCAGTTCCCATCTGGAAAGCTGTTTAGTCAATTAATGTAATCAAGACAATGTCTGCTCATAATAAAGAATAATTGCATAAAATAGTTAATACATTAAAAACTGTATTTTGCGGTCCTAAAATTTGGACCACTATCAACTCTAGTTCTTCAACAAAGTTTAGTGTAAATGTGAGTCCAGTGGTTCTTTAATATAAGTGAGAGATAACCAAGAAACTTGATGGTCTTTAATCTGTTTGTGGTGCACTATGGGTACACCTGACAACACAAGGTTAAAAACATGTCAGACAACCAGCTGTATGTGATTATAGCCATCCTATATATTATGCAATGATTGAAATCAGGAGATTGGTACATATGTGAACATCTAACGTACAGTGATTTCAGCTTCAAAGCAATTTCCAAAAGTTATTTTACCCTGGTGCGTAGCACATCTTGCACAGCTGAGGATGTTCCTAGGACTTTATAGCTCCTACTACTTAATGATCATTTTCTTATCTATTTGTCTGTCTATGAGAACTAGTTGTGTGCAGTGTTGGTCAGAGCTCTGTGTATTCATGGTGCTTCTCATATACTGTGTACTCCATGGTCAGTGGCTATGTATGTTGTGCTGGTCCTCCCTGTATACTCCATGGTCAGCTGTGTACGTTGTGCTGGTCCTTCCTGTCTACTCCATGGTCAGTGGCTGTGTATGTTGTGCTGGTCCTCCCTGCGTACTCCATGGTCAGCTGTGTATGTTGTGCTGGTCCTCCCAGTGTACTCCATAATCAGTGGCTGTGTATGTTGTGCTGGTCCTCCCTGTATACTCCATGGTCAGTGGCTGTGTATGTTGTGCTGGTCCTCCCTGTGTACTCCATGGTCAGTGGCTGTGTATGTTGTGCTGGTCCTCCCTGTGTACTCCATGGTCAGTGGCTGTGTATGTTGTGCTGGTCCTCCCTGCGTACTCCATGGTCAGCTGTGTATGTTGTGCTGGTCCTCCCTGTATACTCCATGGTCAGTGGCTGTGTATGTTGTGCTGGTCCTCCCTGTGTACTCCATGGTCAGCTGTGTATGTTGTGCTGGTCCTCCCTGCGTACTCCATGGTCAGCTGTGTATGTTGTGCTGGTCCTTCCTGCGTACTCCATGGTCAGCTGTGTATGTTGTGCTGGTCCTCCCTGTGTACTCCATGGTCAGTGGCTGTGTATGTTGTGCTGGTCCTCCCTGCGTACTCCATGGTCAGCTGTGTATGTTGTGCTGGTCCTCCCTGTGTACTGCATGGTCAGCTGTGTATGTTGTGCTGGTCCTCCCTGCGTACTCCATGGTCAGCTGTGTATGTTGTGCTGGTCCTCCCAGTGTACTCCATAATCAGTGGCTGTGTATGTTGTGCTGGTCCTCCCTGTATACTCCATGGTCAGTGGCTGTGTATGTTGTGCTGGTCCTCCCTGTGTACTCCATGGTCAGTGGCTGTGTATGTTGTGCTGGTCCTCCCTGTGTACTCCATGGTCAGTGGCTGTGTATGTTGTGCTGGTCCTCCCTGCGTACTCCATGGTCAGCTGTGTATGTTGTGCTGGTCCTCCCTGTATACTCCATGGTCAGTGGCTGTGTATGTTGTGCTGGTCCTCCCTGTGTACTCCATGGTCAGCTGTGTATGTTGTGCTGGTCCTCCCTGCGTACTCCATGGTCAGCTGTGTATGTTGTGCTGGTCCTTCCTGCGTACTCCATGGTCAGCTGTGTATGTTGTGCTGGTCCTCCCTGTGTACTCCATGGTCAGTGGCTGTGTATGTTGTGCTGGTCCTCCCTGCGTACTCCATGGTCAGCTGTGTATGTTGTGCTGGTCCTCCCTGTGTACTGCATGGTCAGCTGTGTATGTTGTGCTGGTCCTCCCTGTATACTCCATGGTCAGTGGCTGTGTATGTTGTGCTGCTCCCCCCCGAGTACTCCATGGTCTGTTGTGTATGTTGTGCTGGTCCTCCCTGCGTACTCCATGGTCAGCTGTGTATGTTGTGCTGGTCCTTCCTGTGTACTCCATGGTCAGTGGCTGTGTATGTTGTGCTGGTCCTTCCTGTGTACTCTATGGTCAGCTGTGTATGTTGTGCTGGTCCTCCCTGTATACTCCATGGTCAGTGGCTGTGTATGTTGTGCTGGTCCTCCCCGAGTACTCCATGGTCTGTTGTGTATGTTGTGCTGGTCCTCCCTGTGTACTCCATGGTCAGTGGCTGTGTATGTTGTGCTGGTCCTCCCTGTGTACTCCATGGTCAGTGGCTGTGTATGTTGTGCTGGTCCTCCCTGCGTACTCCATGGTCAGCTGTGTATGTTGTGCTGGTCCTTCCTATGTACTCCATGGTCAGTGGCTGTGTATGTTGTGCTGGTCCTCCCAGTGTACTCCATGGTCAGTGGCTGTGTATGTTGTGCTGGTCCTCCCTGCGTTCTCCATGGTCAGCTGTGTATGTTGTGCTGGTCCTCCCTGTGTACTGCATGGTCAGCTGTGTATGTTGTGCTGGTCCTCCCTGTATACTCCATGGTCAGTGGCTGTGTATGTTGTGCTGGTCCTCCCCGAGTACTCCATGGTCTGTTGTGTATGTTGTGCTGGTCCTCCCTGCGTACTCCATGGTCAGCTGTGTATGTTGTGCTGGTCCTCCCTGCGTACTCCATGGTCAGCTGTGTATGTTGTGCTGGTCCTTCCTGTGTACTCCATGGTCAGTGGCTGTGTATGTTGTGCTGGTCCTCCCTGCGTACTCCATGGTCAGCTGTGTATGTTGTGCTGGTCCTCCCTGTGTACTCCATGGTCAGCTGTGTATGTTGTGCTGGTCCTCCCTGTATACTCCATGGTCAGTGGCTGTGTATGTTGTGCTGATCCTCCCCGAGTACTCCATGGTCTGTTGTGTATGTTGTGCTGGTCCTCCCTGTGTACTCCATGGTCAGTGGCTGTGTATGTTGTGCTGGTCCTCCCTGTGTACTCCAAGCTCAGTGGCTGTGTATGTTGTGCTGGTCCTCCCTGCGTACTCCATGGTCAGCTGTGTATGTTGTGCTGGTCCTTCCTGTGTACTCCATGGTCAGTGGCTGTGTATTTTGTGCTGGTCCTCCCTGTGTACTCCATGGTCAGCTGTGTATGTTGTGCTGGTCCTCCCTGCGTACTCCATGGTCAGCTGTGTATGTTGTGCTGGTCCTTCCTGTGTACTCCATGGTCAGTGGCTCTGTGTTTTGTGCTGGTCCTCCCTGTGTACTCCATGGTCAGCTATGTTGTGCTGGTCCTTGTTTGACAATGTTGTACTTGTCAGTGACTAGGTGCTTTGGGCTCCTCCGTAACTGTGTATGTTCTGCTAGTCCTTGTTCATTAGTGCTGTTCCTATCAGTGACTGTGTACTGTGGTCAGGTCTGTAGATTTGTGCTTTTGGTTGTGTATGTTCTGCTAGTCCTTGTTCGTTAGTTCTGTACCTATCGGTGACTGTGTATTATGGTTGGGTCGGTAGATGTGTGTTCTTGACTGGTCATTGGCTGTGTATGTTCTGCTGGTCCTTGTTCATTAGTACTGTACCTATCAGTGACTGGGTACTATGGTCAGGTCTGTAGATTTGTGCTTTTGGTTGTGTATGTTCTGCTGGTCCTTGTTTATTAGTGTTGTACCTATCGGTGACTGTGTACTATGATCAGGTCCGTAGATTTGTGCTCTTGGCTACACATTGGCTGTGTATGTTCTGCTGGTCCTTGTTCATTAGTACTGTACCTATCGCTGACTGTGTATTATGGTTGGGTCGGTAGATGTGTGTTCTTGACTGGTCCTTGGCTGTGTATGTTCTGCTGGTCCTTGTTCATTAGTACTGTACCTATCGGTGACTGTGTACTATGGTCAGGTCCGTAGATTTGTGCTCTTGGCTACACATTGGCTGTGTATGTTCTGCTGGTCCTTGTTCATTAGTACTGTACCTATCGGTGACTGTGGGCAGGTCCTTAGATTTGTGCTCTTGGCTACACATTGGCTGTGTATGTTCTGCTGGTCCTTGTTCATTAGTGCTGTACCTATCGGTGACTGTGTATTATGGTTGGGTCAGTAGATGTGTGTTCTTGACTGGTCATTGGCTGTGTATGTTCTGCTGGTCCTTGTTCATTAGTACTGTACCTATCGGTGACTGTGTACTATGGTCAGGTCCGTAGATTTGTGCTCTTGGCTATACATTGGCTGTGTATGTTCTGCTAGTCCTTGTTCGTTAGTGCTGTACCTATCGGTGACTGTGTACTATGGTCAGGTCCTTAGATTTGTGCTCTGGGCTACACATTGGCTGTGTATGTTCTGCTGGTCCTTGTTCGTTAGTGCTGTACCTATTGGTGACTGTGTACTATGGAAAGGCAGGAGAAATGTGCTCTGGTCTGTGTATGTTCTGCTGGTCCTTGTTTGTCAGTGCTGTGCATGTCACATCTGTGCTTTGGTTTGGGTAGTGTAAGTGAGTTCTACACTGGTCCACAGACGTGTGTTGTGGGATCTTTAACGCTTTATATACTATGCTGGTCATCACCTGTGTTTGTTATGCAGGTGGATGTGTGTGTTAGGCAGATCAGCAGTTGTTTGTGCTATGCTGGTTAGCTTCTGTGTATGCTATGCTGGTTAGTGGCTATACATGCTATGTTGATCTATTACTGTGTGTACTCTGCTGGTCATTGGTGAGTTTGCTATGCTGGTCAATGGCAGTATGTGTAATGGTTGTCAGCTTCTGTGTGCTCTATGCTGGTAAGTGTGGCTTGCCCAAAGAATCATGGGGGTGTTTTTCATGCAGATACACTAAATCATTATGCCACATCATGTTAATTGCTCCATTATCCTTTGCCTTCCTCTCCAATGTAATACAAATATATCATTTATTTAAAAGTACTGTTGATTTTTTTTTTTTATTACACTATAAAGCTAACCTGATTATTTTTCTTTCCTCCACAGAAATCTAGGGAGTTTGTCCCTACATTTTCAAACCAAAGAGCTCTACAGCACCAAGGATCATTGGATGGATGGGGAAACTCGACAGTATCATACTTGCCAGGCTATGCAGAAGAGTCAGGCATTCAGAGCCCACCACCTCCTCGATCCATGTCTCCTGCTTGGAGTGATCGATCCCCCTCTCCCTTCAGAGTGGAGAATGACCTTAAGGCCGGGAAGCAGATGAAAGCTCTCATCGCTCGCAATATCATCAATGCTGCCAAACGCAAGAGCGGGTCTCCATGGGGCCAGACAAGCCCTCAATCCCCTATTTATAACAGTGGAACCTGGAGCCCAAGGATGGGCAATGGGATGCCCCTTCCAGAAACACCAAGAGGCAGACGTTCTCCAACAGGCTCTGATATTTCACTGGAATCAGAAGATTCTGGGGCCAAGTCACCAGGCTTCCGTAACTATCCTCTCTCTCCCAGGGGGTGGTATGGAAGCTTGAGGGTGAAGAGGGGCAGCCTGCCTAATAATCCATCCTACTCCTAAACCTTATGTCCAAGTCTAGCCACAAAAATTCTGAGCAAAATCAGTCCAAATAACTTGGCAGTGATTACAAACCATGTTTATACCTTCCAGAGTCAATAAGGCAGAGGTTTGAAAATTATGGACATTACGAAACATTATAATGGGATGATCAGTTCTGGCTTCAGTGAGACTCTACTGAAGTGTTAGAAGCCGCTGACACTAAAAATTATTGAAAGGCTTGAGACCCGGCAAGTGATACACACCAATAATGGCATTTAAAAAAATCTTTCTAAAAATGTCCTTGTCGCATACTGTAGATTTTACCTTGTACCAACACACTTTAAATTTTTATAGCAATTTATAGCATAAATATTTAATCACAATTTTAATCCAAATCTTGCTTTATGTGAAATGTGTGTTTTGTTTGATTGAAAGAACAATCCATATGAGTAAATATCTCCAACATACGGAAAAGGAAAATACAAATCACCGCAAAACAAATAAGATGATAGATCACAGTAATCCTCTTGCCTCAACAAACAATAGCCATTTCCTTGACATTATGATGGTCACATTAGTGATCAGCAATAATTGCCTTCATGCTCCTGGTAACCAGGGCGGAAAAGCACAAAAGGACATGTGATAATGCCTGGACTTTTCCCAAATCCACTGATCTGATTCTTCAAGACTAGGCCTGTCCAGGACTGATGAGAGCTGTTGACACCTTCTGTGCTGGAATTCAGAAGGTGATGGGGTGCAGATCTGATTTGTAGTTCTCTGCATAGTGTGGGGGGAGGTCTGAGACTGGTGACCCGTCCACAGCTGTCTTTGCACTGACAAAACCTCTCAGTATTTTATGCATAGGCTTTGAAGTGGCACAATTATAAATGCACTATAATAAATGCTTTCAGCTTTCCACTGCAGGGGGAAACGCAAAGGTGTATAGTAATACTAGTCTTATAGGATAGCATGGGAAGGGCAGAAATATGGACTAACATGAGTGAGGTAGTTAGAAGGTACTTGATAATGTGCTCTAAACATATAGTAAATGTATATTCTGCATGCTGACATAAAGCAGTGTCTGCTGGAACTTTTACTAATGTGGGATATAAAGAAAGTGAGTGTTGTATACAAATGTACTGATGCAGTTTTTGATGTACTGTGCAATTTTGATCCAAAAGCTGGTTGGTGACAAGAATAACTACAGCAGAGGTGGATATAATCCTGCCATACTCTTGGCGTGGGGAAAACATAAATAATGCTCAGTATTTTTTTAGATTGAAGTCATATGGAAACTAGCAAAGAAGTCTCTACACACAGGATCGGGTAAAAATGGGCCGGTAACCCATTTAATGTGCAATACCACTTATCATAATGTTTTAGGGAAAGAGCTTCCTTTGTCAGGACTAGATAGTGGGTAAGATTTCAGTTAAACAGTTGTTATATTTCTAAGGTACATCTGAATTTAAAAGATTCTTAAACAAATTGCTCTCTGACTTCAAATTCTTATGTAGGATTTGAATGGTTAATAAGAAGCCAATAAGAAGAGACGGACATATACCATGGAGACTGGAAAGGGTTAAATAAATTGAAAGACTAATAAGATTGTTCAAAAAGAAGAATAAAATCAGCTGTCACAAATAAATATATATAAGGTTTGAGCTGCGCAGACAGGAAGTGTGTACATAGCAGCAGATGACATAGGAAGGGCTGGTCAGGAAAGGGTTTATATATCCATGTCTACTGCCAATTACACTGCGTTTCCCGAGCATGTGCGCACTGGTCAGGCTGTGCTGTGATTGGGTGTCGGGTGTAGGACAGTTACAGGTGTCGTTATTTATCTGTGATGAAATTTCTACTTTCTATTTTTATCCCACTAACCTTTAAAGGCTGAGGAGAGTCTGTTAAGTTTCCATACTGGAGACACAGTATAAAACATAGCGGGATATTGTACTAAAATAGTACAGCACAACAGCTATTTATATATTTACATATGTTTTTTTTTTTATATTTTCAGGTATTTAGTAAAGGGAACACAAAACATATGCATGTGTGTGTCTGAAAAGGCAGTAGTTAGTTTTGTTTGTGCTGTTTGGAGTCATTCTTCTTTACTACTATATTGGGTCGAACAAGATGGGTGTGATGTCCTATTATCTTATTAGCATGGAACGTCAGTGTATGGTGCAATATGACATCCTAATATTTTTTTCCGTGCCTCAATGACATATGTGCGCTCTGTGTGCACAACTACCTGTGACAATGTCAGTTGTTTATTGGATCTTCCTCTTAGATATAAGTAATAATTGACAACATCTTCACAAGTCTGTACTTTCAAGTGTTGTTTATTATGTTTCTCTTCAGTCCAGATCCATTTATTTAGCCTATTTACTATGCATTCTAAGTGGAGAGTATGAGAAAGATGTCACCATAATTCGGGTCCTGCCCCAGTCCTATGACTGCCAGCTCCTTGTGTGCCCAGCCCTTTGACTTCTATATCTTGCTATGTGCCTTAACCTTTGACTGCTATGTGCCTTGACCTTTTGATTGTGATCTGTCTTTATATGCTTTGACCTTTCAACAATCTCCCTAAGTGCTTTGCTCATTGACTGCCAATGTGTGTCCTGCAAATTGACTGCCAGTGCATTGTGTTTCCTGCCCATTGACTGCCAGTCCCTTGTCAAATGAATGCCAGGTTACTATGTGCCCTGACCCATGGCTAAGTGGCCTACCATTTATTTCTCATTCGCAATTTGCCTAGTTATCTTCTGCCTTCTCCTTTGATTGAGATTTCCCTAAACGTCTTGCACTGTTGTTACCCTATGCCTGGGTGCCCTTATCTCTGACTTCCCTTTGAGAGCTGGTTTCTATGCCCTGTATACTCTTTTGCAAACTCCCTATGCACACACATTCACATTGCCCTCATCCATTTGTGTGCTATGTCCCATCACCCTGTGTGCACTGCCCATTGACTATTAGTCTGTGATGCAACGAGTAATGACTTGCTCTGTAATAATAATGTCCAATAAACCTCCCAAGACAAAATATGTTTTCCTCTGTCATTACCTCCTACCCTACATTATTCTGTACCTATGTTTACTCACCATTTATAGCTTTCTGAGCAGAAAAAGACAACCAGTGTAGAAAAATTGTGAGAAAGATCATTACAGCCCTCTTGTGGGAGAATGGAGTTAGCATGTTATGTACCACCAGTATGACAGCAATTACCGTAATATTAGCTTATTATCCCTAAAATAGGCAACATATTACAATATATTCCAATGTATGGTAAAATATGATTACATACATACATTATTATTGCCTTTATCCAGTTGAGTCAATTCTGATAGCACTATTCTAACATGTGAAAGGAAAGGTTGTTTTTTTTTTGCCAGGGATTTATATTTCATCAGACATGAAATTTGTATATTATCTGGCTTTTAGATTAAGTTATTTTATCAATTTTCATACATGGTATATTGAATTCTAAGAAAAGATTGTTATAGCTATTTGGCTCCCTCCTGGGAACAGCTTTCTGTCTAGTACAAATGTGGTCAATAACTCATGTAAAAGTTTACCAGAATATTTTTGTCCAACTTAATTTCTAATAATCAAAAGGTAAACTGCAGAATTATATATATATATATATATATATATATATATATATATATATATATATATATATATATATATATATATATATATATATATATATATATATATATTAAAAATGCAAGTGTTAAAATAGGAAGAGCTGATGTCCCCACCCAGTGTATGTTTCAGTTTTATAATTATTTCATAAGTGGACCAAAAACTGCTAACTCGATTGATCAAAAGTGGTTCAGACATAACTAAAATTTAGTTTGTAATACTAAATATATTACTTTAAAACTTTCATACAGTTTACCTGCTGCCTACATGTACCTATAATAAGTGGGAAAAAATAAGTACTTTTATATCGTGCAAATCACTTTGGTGCAACTAAATATAGAGAGAGAAAAGTGAGAAAGGAATATGGTATATTGAGAGTGAAACTACAGAGTGGTAGAGGAGAGAAAAAGAGAGAGGGAGAAATGAATACAAAGACAAATGAGAGGGAGAACTACAGAGTGGAAGAAATGGAGAGAGAGGGTGAAAGGCATACACTAAGAGTGAGAGGAAGAAATGAATTGAGAGAGAGAGAACTACAGAGTTGGGGAAATGGAGCGAGAGTGAGACAGGAATAGTTTGAGTAAGAGCGAGAGAGGAATAAATTAAGAGAGAGAGAAAGAGAAAGAGAACTACAGAGTTGGGGAAATGGAGCGAGAGTGAGACAGGAATAGTTTGAGTAAGAGAGAGAGAGAGAGGAATAAATTAAAAGAGAGAGAAAGAGAGAGAGAACTATAGAGTTGGAGAAATGGAGAGAGAGGGAGAATAGATTGACAGTGAAAACTACAAAGGGAGAGTAAACGAAGGGGATACATTAAGACAGAGAGAACTACCGAGTGAGACAAATGGAGAAAGTAAGAGAGAGATTAAGAAATGAATATTGAAAGAAAGAGTAAGAAAAAACAGTGGGAGAAATGGAGAGAAAGAGAGAAGGCAATAGAGAGAGAAAAAGTGAGAATAACAGAGTGGGAGAAATGGAGCGAGAAAAAGACAGAGCGAGAGAGCAAAAGAAACTGATTGTGGAAGCTGTAGAAAAAAATAAAGAATAAATGAAAAGTAAAAAGAGAAGTGTGAAAGTGTCTAGGGTAGAAAATGGAACATAGGGGAATAATGGTTTGAAAAGAGGGATAACAAGAAAAAGAGAGAGAAGGGAAGGTAACTAAAATGTGTGTGTGACGCATGGGACATTATAAATCATTATTAGAAATCCTTAGTTGGGTTTACATTTGTGGGTAACAGAGTACATGAAGTATTAGTTGGGGTTCAAAGTCTCTGAACAGAGCGTGGAGACATTGAGCATAATTGTGTTACCTATGAGGAGGGTTATAGGATTATATGTAGGGATGGAGGAATATTTTACGATCCTGTCAACAGGAATGTTGGTTCCATGAAGCCATTTTGTGGAGCTGCATTTCTATTAAGTCTTTTGTCAAAAAAGATTTTCCCTCGTTTAATTGGTTTAAGAAAAACGGATGTATGGATATACAATTAAGAAAGTGATGAAATTAGAGCAAAAGAGCAAGAGACAATCATAAAGGGAATTAAAGAATGGGTTGGAAGGGAAAATGAAAAAAATTAAATTATATAAGAAAAAGGTTTTAAGAGAGACAACATAAAAACAAGTACAGAGAATGATTCATTTACTGCAATGCACAAATCAGTACATCACATATTGTATACATTCATTGCATCACTGTTTAACATAAGACACCCACTCGTCATTGTTTAGCCATTTCTGTGGAATACATATGATCCCTGCATCACTTATTCAGATCCACGCTGAGCATCATATAAACATGCCAATACAAGGCTGGGGGTTGCAGAGCATCAATAAACTGCAGCATGACCAGGCATGGACCACGTGTTTTGTATGAGAGAGAAGCAGAGCATTAGTTAATTGCTCTATAGACAGAAAGATTAAAACCTGAGGCCCGATTTACTTAAGGGCAGAGTGTTATTGCACCTCTCTGTGCCTATGTTATGCTATTGGGCAGATCTACTAACATTTTAATTCTCCAGCACTTCAGTATATACGGCCTCTGCTGTTTACTTGTTTACCTGTATTATATCTGATTTTCTGTGTTATGGGATTGATATCTGTGAACTATGTGCTTGCATCCTTATGTTTACTGTGTATAGCCAGCTCAAAAATAAACAACAACAATATTTTAAACTTTCTGTGTGTTTTATGCATGTTTGGAAAGTTATATATTTAACGACATCCAGAAATTTATTTAAATGAGTTATTTACGTCACAGGTAAATGTGAGTCCCCATGAAATAACCTTCCAGACAATTTGTAGCAGATAAAGAAAAACAGTACTTTGTGCAGCTACATAAGAAAAACATATTTAGAGAAAATCTTTAATTTCGCAGACATTACTTGTCTCTGGGAACATCTATATTGGCCTTGTTATCCATTTTATGTTTGTTACATCATATCCTGTGAGATGGATGATCAGTGGGGGATGGGTTTGTAGCTATTAGTTGAAGGAGTGGTGGAGGATGTGGAAACCAAATTAGTCCAGATCCTTTGTGTTATAACTGGATAAAAAATTTAAATCAAAGGATGCCACCATCAAACTCCAGAAATGCAAACTCCACTCACACTTATACAACTTCCACCAATATATCATGGATCCCTCCAGGGTCCTGCAGAGGCATCATCGTTTATTTTTTCAAATTAAGAATTAGGTGTATGACTTTTTTCCTTATCAAAGTTTTCAAACACATATAATGCTTTTAGACACAAAAAATCTAGTACAGTGGTACCTCAGTTCCCAGCTGCTCTGGTTTCATCCTTTTTGGTACTCGTTTTCGGTACTCAACACATCTCATAAGGAAGAATATTTCTTAGAACTCAATGCTTGCTTGGTACTTGACGCGCGGGACTGATCAATTGCTCGGAATGTGCCTCAATCGCGACATTCTGCATCCCGACTCTGCCTACAAGAGCCCAAGTGCATGTAAGTGCCAATGTACATCCTGTGCCTGTAAGTGCCAATGTACATCCTGAGCCTGTAATTGCCAATCTGCATTTTGTGATTGTAAGAGCATGTGTATGTAAATACCAAAGTGCAGTCTGTGCCTGTAAGTGCCAATGTGCATCCTTTACCTGTAAGAGCCAATGTGCAGTCTGTGTCTGTAAGAGCTAATCTGCAGCCTGTGCTTACAAACACCAAAGTGTAGCCTGTGCCTATAAAAACCAAAGTTCCAAGCAATAACCTCTGTCCTCCTTCTCCTCTACATCGCCACTATCCCATTGAGCCCATAAGTGGTCTCAGTACAGTTAAAGTGTAGTTGTTAAAGCAAGATTACTTTCATTGCTGGGACAAGCGCACCCCGGGGTAAAACCTTTTATCACCTTCCTCATGCACTCTCCTCTTGGCTCAGCTATCTGGGAGAACCAAATGATACACTACACACAAGGGATTGGTATCAAATGATCTCAATTTATTGAATATTCAGGGTAGCTTATAAAGGTACCTATGCCCATACCTTGCATTAACAGAGGTAAATGCTGAGTCATCTTTATGCAGGTTCAAGAAATACAGGTCATGACAGGTTTAGGTATGTGTACATAGATACCTGTTTTAGATTACATTAGTTATAACTAGAAATACAAGTCCTCCAGAAACTATTTATGGAGTATCAAAGGGTCTTGTTGATAAAACAAGGGGAATGGCTCTAGGCATCATTGTAATCAGAATTGTAGAAGGTACAAAAGGTCAAATCAAATATTAGTAGGATCATGAGGCCAAATAAAATATTAATAGGGATTAACATTTTTATTATACCTCAACAATCCCTTCAAATTCTATGTCTGATGTAATTATTGTTTTTTATTTATGTCTGTTTAGTTTTAAGGTTTTGTATCCAAAAAGCCCATCAGTTCAAACTAAAATGTGAAAAATCTGCAGTCCAGAATGGATTTTATCAATTCTTCATTGATTTCTATTGGAAATGCTTGTTTGGAACTCATCCTGCCATCCACAATGGATTAAGGATGAGAATCAGGGTACCACTTTAGTTCATTAAGCAGATACATCATACAAGTTGTTTATCAATGCGTATGATTACATTTTAAATGCTTATTTTAATTATGTGCATATAATGTTGGAAGATAATGTATTGTAGTAGTCATAGATGCCAATACTAAAAAACAATTTTCAGAGATGCTTTGTCACTTAAGTCACTTTGCCGAATAAGTTCAAGGGTTGATCAAAGTAATATGTAGTACAGAACAGCTTTAGTTCTACATCACAAAATAGACCTAACAATCCACACCCAGATACTATAAAGAACCATCCATGTGAAATAAAATGAATGCACACAATATGTAGGACATCAGTCAAATTGCATCATACACTATAACACACACACACAGCGGTCATTCCTATGCACATATAGGCTTGATATACAAGATTTTTCACATTTGTAAGTTTGCACATAAATGTTTTAAGGTGTTACCGTGGTCACAAAAATGTCTATATTGCCTTTTAAATAATAAATCGTGATAGTGGCCAAAATGTGTTAAAAAAATACAAATAAACACATTAGAAGCTGTATTGTTATTGTTTCTTTTACCTTCGAAAACTTTTACGTTCTAAGTTTGGTTCTTCAAAAAAGGTTATTTAAAATGTTTGACCAGTGGGCCTTCAATCATAATAAATTGAAATGTTGGTTTACAGATATTTACTACTTAAGTTATGAATGCTGGAACAATACACAGGGACGTTAAATCCCACTAAGTGCTGTCAGCAACCCAAAATAGACAAATAAATAAAACTGGAACTTCTTTAAACTTCCATGACATTCAAACATTCAAGCAGACGAAATATAAGTGACACCATTGCCAATAAAAATGTATATTTATATAATTACATCTAGTCTTTATCTTACCATTTTATTGGCATATTTCATATTCCCAGTGTTTTTTTAGGTTTCCAGCTTCCTGGTCGTGCAAATTATCCTGAAAATCATACCAATAACAGAGAAATAATTATTACAGAGGACATAACATTTATATTACAACTAGAATATTGCCCGTCAAAAAATGACGGGAATGAAATTGTAAGTGAGCTAATGTTTGGTGTATGGTAATGAACGAAATAAGACATTAATAAAGGAATATACTTATATTTGGAAGTAATAAATGCAGGAACTATATATGTGATAAGATAAATACATACATAAAATATATTTTAGAAACCACAGCTCGCCCATTCATATTCATCCCAGTTTCAAATTTGCTATCTCTTCAGTCCCCTTTCACCCCTCATCTTATTTTTGTTTTTAATTTCTGCTAAGGAAAGTTTAAATTAATCACATATATAGTTCTCAGCAGCGCGGGCTTGACAAAATCTGTTGGTAACACAAAGCGAGGGTCGCAGTTGCAGCCGCAACGGTGGACCTTGCGAAGGCGCTCCTTGCGCTCGTAGAGATGAGCGCCCAAGGTGCTCATCGCTACGACCCCGCAGGACATAGGCAGGGAGCGCCAAAGGCACTCACTGCGCCGGTGGAGAGGAGCGCCATAAGCGCTCATGCATACAACCCCGCACGCGTTACGCATCATACCTACGACCCGCGGGACTACAGAACAACAAAAATCTCAAATACACAATTCACAGTGCAAGACCCGTAGCACTTTGAAAAAAATTGCCTGAAAACATTACGGCCCGGTAACACTTTGAAAATGAAATACATGACCCACAAAAAATACGAACTTAACGGCCGAACCGCGCACATCCAAAAACAAAAACATACCAAAAACATCACACACAGCACGGGGGGACAGCCAGGACGTCTGGGAGTGAGGTTGTTCGCGAATTTAAGTCGAATTTGCAGTTTCGCCACTCGAAAATCGCCTAAGCGAGAAAAAAAATGTCATCCAAAAAAAAACAAAAAACAAGGCTACACGAACCCTAAACACGCAAAACACTGCCAGGCAAATACGACTTTTAGCCAGGAACGTACAAGGTACAAAATACACTATTAGGAAGGATGGAAATTGCTTGAGACCCGCGTAACACATACACACTCGCTGCAATTTTACAACACTGCCTTAAAACTAATAACATTACAAATCTAAAATACCGCATTACACAGCTAAACAAACGGTTTAGCCTCGCGCACGCAGCCTATTTACACTGCACACTTGCCACATTGCTGACGCTTTCTCCTCAGATCATCAACAGTCCAATTTTACATTGTATGCTGCAGGAAAAACAACAGCGATTGTTAGCTCTTCAGGCTATTGCATCCTCTTCACTATCAGCATTCACCCATTTTCCTCTTTCATGTCTCCGTCACACCCATCACTCTCTCCTTAGCTTGCATTACTTTCATCACCCACCCTTTCCATTCCTGTGCTCTCTCCCCCTCAGCACCCTTCCCTCTCAATTTATCTCCTCCCTCATCACCAATTGTATAGCTAGTGAACGGAGGGCAAATCGTTAGGGGTCCTTCCCTGCAATTTTTCTATTTAAGGTAGGTGCGTATAGGGGTGCAACAAAAAAGTAAAAGATATGTGGTTGATCAGATCACTGACCGACTTGCAATAAAAATAATTATCTGTTCTTCTCACAAAAAGTCCTTGGTTACTCCCGGTAACTGACAGTAGCAAAGGGCCCTTACCACATTGTGGGCCCCAGTGCTTTGCATCTGCTGCACCAGCTCCTAATCAGCACATATCCCTCTCTCCCCTCTGGATCCATTTCTCTTAACTCTGTACCAATCTCTCTCCCCTTAGTACCCATCTCTCTCTCCCCTCAGCACCCATCACTCTCCCCTCAGCACCCATCACTCTCCCCTCAGCACCCATCACTCTCCCCTCATCACCTATCTCTCTCTCCTCAGTACCCATCTCTCTCCCCTCAGCACCCATCTATCCCCTCAGTACCCATATCTCTCCCCTCAGCAGCCATCTCTCTCTCTCCCCCCTCATGACCAATCTCTCTCCCCTCAGCACCCATCTCACTCGCCTCTGTACCTATTTCTCTCCCCCCAGCACCTATCACTCTCCTATCAGCACCCATCTATCTCCTCCAAGCACTCATCTCTCTCTCCCCTCAGCACCCATCTCTCTCCCCTCAGTACCCATCTCTCCCTCATCTAAGCACCTATCACTCTCCTATCAGCAACCATCTCTCTCCCCTCAGTACCCATCTCTCTCACCTCAGCACCCATCTCTCTTCCCTTAGCACCCACCTCTTTCCCCTCAGTACCCACCTCTTTCCCCTCAGCACCAATCTCTCTTCCCTTAGCACCCACCTCTTTCCCCTCAGTCCCCATCCCTCTCCCCTCAGCACCCATCTCACTCCCCTCAGCACCCATCTCACTCCCCTCAGCACCCATCTCTCTTCCCTTAGCACCCACCTCTTTCCCCTCAGTCCCCATCCCTCTCTCCTCAGCACCCATCTCACTTCCCTCAGTACCCATCTCTCTCCCCTCAGCACCCATCTCTCTTCCCTTAGCACCCACCTCTTCCCCTCAGTCCCCATCCCTCTACCCTCAGCACCCATCTCACTCCCCTCAGCACCTATCTCTCTTCCCTTAGTACCTACCTCTTCCCCTCAGTCCCCATCCCTCTCCCCTCAACACCCATCCCTCTCCCCTCAGCACCCATCTCACTCCCCTCAGTACCCACCTCTTTCCCCTCAGTCTCCATCCCTCTTCCCTCAGCACCCATCTCACTTCCCTCAGTACCCATCTCTCTCTCCTTAGCACCCACCTCTTTCCCCTCTGTACCCATCTCTCCCCTTAGCACCCACCTCTTTCCCCCTCTCCCCTTAGCACCCACCTTTTTCCCCTCAGCACCCATCTCACTCCCCTCAGTACCCATCTCTCTCCCCTTAGCACCTGCCTCTCTCCCCTCAGCACCCATCTCTTTCTCCTTAGTACCCATCTCTCTCCCATTAGCACACACCTCTTTCCCCTCAGTACCCATCTCTCACCCCTCAGCACCCATCTCACTCCCCTCAGTACCCATCACTCTCCCATTAGCACCCACCTCTTTCCCCTCAGTACCCATCTCTCCCCTTAGCACCCATCTCACTCCCCTTAGCACCCATCTCACTCCCCTTAGCACACACCTCTTTCCCCTCAGTACCCATCTCTCACCCCTCAGTACCCATCGCACTCCCCTTAGCACACACCTCTTTCCCCTCAGTACCCATCTCTCACCCCTCAGCACCCATCTCACTCCCCTCAGTACCCATCACTCTCCCCTTAGCACACACCTCTTTCCCCTCAGTACCCATCTCACTCCCCTCAGTACCCATCTCTTACCTCAGCACATACATTTTTCTCCTCAGTTCCCATCCCTCTCTACTCTAAATCACCTATCACCCTCCCGCTCTTTTTTCTGTCACGTTTCTTTCTTTTGCTCTCTCCACTCATGCCCCTCCTTAGCCCTCATCCCCTCCTTCCTTTGCATGCTCTTCCTTTCTATTTCAGCACCCATACACCTCTCTCAGCATCTCCTCACCTCTCTTCCCTGGCAGTTCCCCCCGCTCCCCCTTCCCCTCCTTCTTCCTGTCATCACTATTTCAAGTCATCCCCTGAGGGTTGCAGCGCTTAAACATTAGCACCTACTTAGAGAGCTGCATATGGTGTGTTTTTTTCACTAAACTTTATTTAATACACATATTAACAAGCACATCACAGAGGCCTACAAAACTCAGAACATCGACAGCAATAAACAATTCGTTATGAGGTATTAAATGACACCTGACACTTATCTCGTCAAAAGGCAATATATATAAACAGTATCATAGTCTTTTACATGCAACCTACACAGGAGCATGGTGTGAGAGCTGCCATCCCTCAGTTTGTGTGACACTGTGCTCTGGGCCACCCTCATGTTATCCAGACAGGGCTGGATTACCCATTAAGCAAAATAAGCACATGCTTAGGGCATCAAGGGAAGGGGCACCACAGAAATGTTCCATTGCAGGATTTACCATGGACCATATGGTGCAAAACCGTAAATGGTGCAGCTGAACCAGGTTTTACAAATATGGGCTCCAGCAATAAATAAAAAAAATGGACCTTTCCTGTTTTATGCTAGCACACGTGCACACGCATGCACGCCACTGGAAGCCTCTTGTTGCCGGGTGCGCTGGCTTCCTAACCCTATACATAACCCCCTAACCCTAACCCCCTCAACCCCTGCAGGTCCTAACCCCCTACACCCCTTGCCCCCCCAATCCTAACGCCCTACTCCGCTTGCCGTCCCTAAACCTATCCTTAACCCCCTACACCCCTTGGGAGCCCAAACCTTTACCTCCAAACCCTCTAAGCCTAACCCTAACCCCCTAAAACTAAGTCCCTAACCCCCTACACATCTTCCCGACCCTAAACCCTAACCCTGTAATCCTAACCCGAAAACCCCTAACCACTTACCGGCCATAAGGAGACAGCTTCATTAACACAGTGCAGCATGCATGCCTACACGTATCAGGTGCACGTGTGCTGGCTTAAAACAGGAAAGCACTGAACAAATTATAAATATATATATATATATATATATATATATATATACACAGTAGGCTCTCAGTTATCCGGCACCCACGTGAATTAGTAGATGCAGGATAAATGTAGTTTCTGGTTGTTTGAGAGTTACTAATAAAATAGGCCTAGATTAGCTGCACATGGGATGCTCTCCTAAGTATATTTGTCAGTGAGGGCTGTTCTAGCAGCAGCAGCTTTCACTCCTCACTTACACACAGGTACATTCAGCTAGTAATAATAGAGGTGAATAATATATTATAAAATTTTATTATTGTTAGATTTTGAATTACCTTTAGGACCTCTATTAATCTGGCCGTGTACCCAGACAACAAGAACTCCATGTTGGGAGCTGTGGTGACAATGAGTGCTCTTCATGATCATCTCAGAGAGTAGTGGAGAGGAGACAATTAGTCCCCATCTTCTGCAGAGATACAAGGACTTCGCTAGTTATAAGACTAGCCTCATATTTATACCACAGCCTTTTGACAATCTTGACAATGGTAACATTGTTTTTAAAAGGTTAAGCATTATTACTTGCTGTATGTAATTATTTATTGATAGTCTCTCTTTCTCCTGAAATATTATAGACAACATTCAGAGAATGAAAGGACAAAGTCATACTAAAAATAGTATATAATATTAAAAAAAAGTAATTTGGCTTTATATGTGGGTGTTTCACTTAAAAAAGGGGCACACCAATATATGAGGGACATGTATGGGCTAAAAGGTACACTGCAATTTTCTCTTAAAAGAAGTACTGCTTGCGGACTGCTGGCAGATGTTTTATTTGTGAATTGGTTCCACAACATTGTGACAGCCATTCAATAGATTTGAACAGAGATCTTATCTGCATCGAAAGACCTTCCCCTCTAATCAGATTATGGGAAAAAGCAAGTGTTTCCCTCAGTGAAGCAATACTGAATAGAATAGTTAAACATGTTGTACTTATTTTTTCCCTAAAACATTTTGCACAATATCAAGTCAAGTTCTTCAAAGAAGCAGACTGTAAATACACAAGTAATTTTTATTTGACTTTGTAGAGCTTGTGACTTTGGCTTCACACGTTATATGCAAATATTTTCTTGCTCCAGAAATGCCTCCTGTTGTGTCCTGATTTATATCAGTTGCCAGTCACCGACCATCTCTATGCTGACATTATCATTCACACTTCATACAAATTAGACTTGGGGTTTTATCTGCATATTTTATGCATATGTATAATTACGCTATATTATTCAATATATTATAAGTTGAAAACAATTATCCAGCAGCAATTTTCATTGAAGTTCCCAGAAACCATAGGAGTTTTCGAGTTACTATTAAAGCACTCCTTTCAAAATGTTCAGGTTACTTAAATAGTTTCACACTATATCATACTTTACACATTATAATGAAATCATCATGATATTTTATTAATTCTGACTGGTTTTCCTAAAAATGTCTCAATGTTTTAAACAAACCCACTGTTTTATATTGCATGTTGTGAGCATGAAAACTATAGTATGAGTCCCCCATGCTAATTTTAACACTGCTATTAAAGGGACAGTTCATTCCGTACAACTTGGAGCATACCGCTGCAAAGTTCTCATAAAACCATGTTGAAATAGTTTTTGAATTTTTGAAATACATTTTTACAGAGAAATGTATAAATTAAATGTCTGTTTAGACTCTGCCAAACCCCCAGATAGACCCATGGCAACAGCTATGTGCAGAGAGTATAAGCAGAAATAGAGTTAACCCTTCACAAATTCATCTGTGCAAAGGAAGGACTGCTGCCAAAAGGTAAAAATGACAGTTGGGGTTAACATCTCCTGCTGCACTCCTGAAGTTCAGGGAGAAACTATAACTCTTTGTGCTCAAGGAGCATTCACCACTCTGTGTCGCAGATGTTAATCATGGAACAGTCAGGAGTGTGTTTGAAAACAGACATAAGACCTTACATTTTTACCTGTTATTAGAAGATTAAGAGAAACTATAGATCATTTAGACCTATCCTGTTTTATGTGCGCATTTGTTGCAGTGCTGGAAGCGCGCCGACGATGACTGAAGGAACGTGGGCGCGCTCGCGTCCCCATCTAGCTGTGATGAGCTACTATGTCCGGTAAGTCGTTAGGGGTTTCGGGTTAGGGTTAGAGGGTTAGTGGGTTAGGGTTAGGAAGTGAGGTTTAGGAGGTTAGGGTTAGGAAGTGCGGTTTAGGGGTTAGGGTTACAGGGTTAGGAAGTGAGGTTTAGGGGGTTAGGGTTAGGGGCTTGGGGTGTACTACCTAGTTTTCACAGCTAGATGGAGACGGGAGAGCGGCCGCGTTCCTACTGTTGTCGTCGGCGCACTGCAACAAATGTGCACATAAAATAGGATAGATCTGATCATTTTAACATACAAACTTGTGCTCTTTCACACAATTAAGAGCACTTATAGTGAGGTAATTTACCCTTAAAAATGATATTGTCACATACACTCAGGGTACATCTGCTATTATGCAATGGCACATTTAGCTGCTTATCCTGGGATATTTTCGGGGATACTTTTCTCCAGGGAACAAAGGTCTAAATCTGGGGACTGTCCCTTGAAAACAAAGACATCTGGTCACGCTATTCTATAATGTGGTAAGCAGGAAATTAGCCATGGTACTATAATACAAACACTGCAAAGTTCAGCAAAAATAAAATAGTACGTCAGCAAATACAGATAAAAAGCTAAATTTAAAAAAAAGCATTTATATTTAATTTTATATAAAAAACACATTGTGCATGGAGATAGTTTATATTCAAATATCACATTTCCTTTCAGAAATGTTATTCAGCTCACATTACATGTTCAGTACAGTCTGACTTTAACTTATCATATACAGTTTTAATTGAAAGTAATACTAATTTCCAAGAATGCTTTAGGAAAGAAAGGTCAACTTAAAAATGTCACCTCACACAAGCATGCCTTGGGTCAGCTAGGGTGGGAGGGCAGGGATGGTATTAGCATTAAAGCGTGCCATGTTTTGCTAACTTTACCCCTACCAGCTAATTATAGTGTTATTATGTCACCCGAAGAAGACCCATAACATTTTATTCTAAGACATAGCCAGGGATGTAAAGGGAGAGGGAACGAGACACAGTGAGAGCAGAGGAAGAGAGAGAGTGACAGTGAAAAGAAAGGAAGAGAGAGGAAGGAGGCAAATAGAAAGAGAAGAAGGTGAAGAAAGATAGATAGAGACAGCTGCAAGACGCAGTAGCGAAGACAGTGTGTTGTAGAATTGAAAGAAAAACAAGAGTAAAAAATACAAATATAGACAAAAAGGGAATAGTGAGAAAGTGGATGTAAACATAAGCAGAGAGGAGGGATAAAGCATAAGAAATAAAGACTACATTATCAGGATCAAGGAACAGATCACAGTCAACACTGTACAGAAACAGGTGAGTGACATGATAATCTTTTTCCACTTGAGACATTGCAGACAACTCCCTGTATAACAGGCATCTATTAAGGAGGATTATGTACATGGACTGACTGCTACTGTGGAGTAAATACATCTATCTGTCCATGGAAATGCTATAAATCGGTTAATAATATAAAAATTATTGTTTTAATGTACTGTATGTGTACTACTGTACTTGTATGTTATTCAAATGCATCTAAGAATATCAATATACAGATATAAGTTTGAAGATGCAGACCAACATACAGTCACATATTACTGATATACAGTATAATGTACAAAATGACCATTTGGTTGACTGTCCTATAGTATATTGGCACAATGACAAAGCCTATAGAGTACCATAACAAAATTACTGTTTTGCTACACTTTAAAGGAACTCTGTCGCCCAAAGTTATTCTTAAAGAGCATGAAACAATTGACAATGCATTTTACTAGTAAATCCAGAGATATTCACCATTGTTTATGCTGCCTTATTATGTATATGATAGGCTCCCAAATACTAATGAGCGGGCCTGATGTGCTAATCATGTCTTGGTTTGTTTCTGTGATGGCAAAAACAATCTACCCCAATATTGTCAATCAGATCCACTCTCCCATGCCAAGCACTCTGAGCTACAAATTAATTTATGGAGTCTCATATAAGCATAATGGAGCTGTACAAACAGTACAAAGTATAGTTGTAAATGTTTGTTAAGATGAGACTGACATGTTGTTGGGGTGACAATGTGCCTTTACATTTTCTATATCACAAGATGTAGACCTTGGTTACTTTATTACTGATAAACTCACTATTAGAAATGGCTGTGATTAAAATAGAAACCTCAGCCTTCAGCAATCTGCTTTCCAACCAATGCAATGGTTAGTGAATCTGGAAGATTAAGTGAATCACTGGGGCTGGGAGAAATTTATGGTAAACACTTTTATAAGTTATATATAATTAAAAGGCATATTTAAGTTTCCTGGATTATGAAGGCATCTGATAGAGGAGAATCAGTAGTGTATGCAAAAACTATTTTGGATAAAAAATACTAAAATAAACATTTACAAACTCACCCTGATATTTGCTAAATCTTTTCAGTTTGCAGGCTGAGGGTTTTGTTAGTTTTCACCCCCGAAAATCCCTGCTAAGATTAGCATAAAATTCATAATTTATTTTGTCCAATCAAGAGAAAGCTGAGGTTAGCTGATACATTTGTTTCATACTCTAGGGTTACTGTGCTGCAAAGCACCCTGGGATATGTAGTCTATATCTCTCTCTATCTTTGTGCTCTGAATCAGCTGTGAGCTCAGACCCCAGCCCACCATGTGATTCCATCCTGCAGCAAGTACTTCCTTTGAAAGGTCAAACTTTGTATCTGGCTGTTTTCCTCTGCGTACTTCATTATGCAAGCTCCCTATGGGCGTGCAAAGCTGGATTTTACTTTCCTGCCTGTAACTTTGTAAGTACACTAAACTTTTCTATGTAACACATATTATTCTGATAATCACTGCCTGTTTCTTACCAACGATCTGAAACCCAGGAAACTTATTGTGACCCCTGTTTTTGGGGTACATCCAGAATGTGGTTAAAATTGTGTCTGTTTTAATTGTGTTACCTGTTATCTGAGGGGAGGAGACGTGGGGGTTGAACCATGTATAGAATTGGCTGTTGTGATAATTATGTGGGTGTAGCCCTTCAGAGGGCACCATTGCATAAAAGGAGATCCCCTGTCATTAAAGAGAGTTCTACTTGACCCTTCAAAACGTAGTCTCATCTCGTTCTTGGAGGGGATTGCTCTATCATACTGGGGATTGCCATGCTTTTGCATACTCCCTTGAGCTGTAACTACTGAACGCTTGTTCCTGATGTACTATCCTTGAAGGAGAGGTCTTCCCCACACGGTCCTGGATGCTGGAGATTCATACAGGGTGGAAGGAAGACGGCGCGGCTCCAGCTAAGCTACGGCGGTTGTGGAGTCTGTGGTGGTTGTGGAGTCCGGTGCGGTGCTTGTAGGCCTCGACGCAAACTAGGACGCGTCCATCAACGGAGGTACCCGGTAGAGGGGGGGCAGTAGATCCGTTACATTGGCTGGCAGTGGTGGGATGGCGTCCTAGTGAGAGGAAAAGCAGCCCGGAGACACTGGTAACGTTTGGAGTTACAAATTGAGGGCAACGCTAGTATCCGTACAGCGCCCCTGGCTACAGCAGGATGGAACCAGCTAGTTTTCGTACAGCAATCCATGATGAGGAGGAGGAGGAGGCCGCGGACTACAGGGATGCAGACAGAAAGGAACTCTGGTATAATGCCCTGGAAGATGTCCAATGGCGGTGAGGTGAGAGTCTCCGCAGTGATGAGCAGCGGCTACAGAAGCGTGTGGCAATGCGGATGTATCTATTGGGAGAGCAGCCCCTGGATGAGTGGGTGACAAGACTAGAGATCCTGGTACGGCGAGAGATCTGGCTAGACAACGCATACCAGGCCCTCTGGTGGCATAACGTTCGACTTACCCCCTGGACGGCTGAACACGACTTACCAGAGGGGGATGATTATGATGGCCCAGGTTTATTATGGGATGCCTTGGAGGACGACATTGATCTTGGCAGCACGGAGGAGTCTAGGTTTTGGGACATCTACGACTACCGGATGGGCATGTATGTCTGGGATGACGAAGGCAAGGTGAGCAAAGACATGACCCACCTGGTAACGAGAGAGTGGGAGCTGGAGCAGGACTACCAACACCTGCTCAGCTTCGTGCATACTCGACAAGCAGAACCAGACCTCATTGACTGGTCCTGGGATGATCTCCAGATGGCAGGTAGAGATGGGACCGAGGTCTCTCTACCGGCCCTACAGGGGGCAGAAGGTGTCGTCCTTCCCCCCCAGCGGCAGTGTGAACCCCAGGGGGCAGAAGGTGTCGTCCTTCCCCCCCAGCGGCAGTGTGAACCCCAGGGGGCAGAAGGTGTCGCCCTTCCCCCCCAACGGCAGTGTGAACCCCAGGGGGCAAAAGGTGTTGTCCTTCCCCCCCAGCGGCAGTGTGAACCACAGGGGGCAGAAGGTGTCATCCTTCCCCCCCAGCGGCAGTGTGAACCCCAGGGGGCAGAAGGTGTCGTCCTTCCCCCCCAGCGGCAGTGTGAACCCCAGGGGACAGAAGGTCTCATCCTTCCCCCTCAGCGGCAGTGTGAACCCCAGGGGGCAGAAGGTGTCGTCCTTCCCCTCCAGCGGCAGTGTGAATCCCAGGGAGCAGAAGGTGTCGTCCTTCCCCCCCAGCAGCAGTGTGAACCCCAGGGGGCAGAAGGTGTCGTCCTTCCCCCCCAGCGACAGTTTACCCTAACCAGGGGAGACACCAATCTCCCAGACGGCACAGATGGGACCGTGGTCTCTTCGCCCACAGCCTGTCCAGATCCCCAACTACCCTCACTGGGACAACCGGAGGAGGGGGTAAGTACAAATTCCCCTCCCCAGCTAACTTCTAATGTGGCCCCAGGGTTAACAGAGGAAATGTTAACCCCCACTGACCCCCACGTTTCCCTGGCTACTGAGCCGGAATATGTCCCAAGTACCCCAGCAGAAGAGCTGACAGCGGGGCAGAGTGCAGTCGGCCTCTGCCCTCCCTTTGTCCCTTGTACAGAGCAGGATGTCCTGCAGGTTATACCAGCAGAAGAGCTGGCATCAGGGCAGAGTGCCGCTGGCCTCTGCCCCTCAAGTCCCCTCAGCGTGTTGCCCCATCACCACAGCGAAATATCCAGGTGCAGTAACGGTTTGTTGTGGGTGGGCTGCTCTTGCACTTTGTTGTTGTGGGGGGGCTGCTCTAGCACTGGTTTATTGTGGGTTGGTGGATCGTCTAACGGAGGCACTGACTGGCAGAAGGTCAGGTGCCTGGTTAGACTTCCCCCCAAAGGGGAGATGTGTGACGAAGTGCCCTTCGCCACTTTGTCTTGGAGAGGACTGTTTGCCAGCCTCCTGCCTTTTGACTATGGACCGGCATTTAAATACTTTATTTTCCTATTCAGAAAGACTTTGGTTCCATGGCCATTGAACTGTATGTATGTGGTCTGAGCGCCATTCAGTAATAATGTGTGCTCAGACCTAAGCTATCTGCAGATATATTCTGGGTTATAATATGTTGTGGTTATATCTGTAAAAATATTGTATTGTGTGGTATGCCGTCAAATATCTTTGGTCTCATACACTTGGTCAGGAGTTGCCCATCTGCCTATTAATAGTATCTGCTAAAACACACAAGAGATAGCAGAACAAAAGGGTTTTAGCAGACATGATGGCACCATGAACAATGGGGGTAGGGACTCTTGAATAATGAGGTGACCCACCTATTGTCCCTCTATGTGTATTGTGTGGTCAACTATGAGGGATATGTATTGCCTGTGAAATGTCTGTGTGTTATGGGTAAAAGATACTTTTACAAACTTTTGAACCCCTGGTCTGATTCATGCCATTTTTTAATATGTTGTTCCCCTGGGTGAGAGCTATTGAACGGTGCTGGACTTAAAGGTGTACCCCCTGTTTTTGGGGTACATCCAGAATGTGGTTAAAATTGTGTCGGTTTTAATTGTGTTACCTGTTATCTAAGGGGAGGAGACGTGGGGGTTGAACCATGTATAGAATTGGCTGTTGTGATAATTATGTGGGTGTAGCCCTTCAGAGGGCACCATTGCATAAAAGGAGATCCCCTGTCATTAAAGAGAGTTCTACTTGACCCTTCAAAACGTAGTCTCATCTCGTTCTTGGAGGGGATTGCTCTATCATACTGGTGATTGCCATGCTTTTGCATACTCCCTTGAGCTGTAACTACTGAACGCTTGTTCCTGATGTACTATCCTTGAAGGAGAGGTCTTCCCCACACGGTCCTGGATGCTGGAGATTCATACAGGGTGGAAGGAAGACGGCGCGGCTCCAGCTAAGCTACGGCGGTTGTGGAGTCTGTGGTGGTTGTGGAGTCCGGTGCGGTGCTTGTAGGCCTCAACGCAAACTAGGACGCGTCTATCAACGGAGGTACCCGGTCGGGGGGCCAGTAGATCCGTTACACTTATATATACCTTTAACAGCCACAGTGTATTTATTTAATATTGCTGTATTGAAAAAATTGCACCAAGATTAATCATATGTTATATAAAATACAACAATAGTGTTTTCCTTTCACTGCAGGTGTGTAGTAGAAGTCAGAAGCTTCTGAATTCAATGACTCCTAGTGCTAGGGCTGATGTCACTGTTGGCAAAGCTGCTTGCTGATCTTTTCACCATATGATGCACACTCTTTATATAGGAACCTGAGTTTGCAGTGTTTGAAGAATGGAATACCCTGTTGAATGTAAACATTGCAATTTAATACGAGCATAGGGAAATAACAGCTTCATTCATATATTGCATGATAAATGATGTTGTAGATTGTATGCCTAATTTCCTCATTTAGCCACAAATTATTATCTGAAAAATGTTTACACTCTTGTATGTACCATACATGTGATTCATGGAGAAGGTTTATAAATCAGGGGCATATTTAAACCTAGATAACTAGGCCATAGCCTAAGGCGACAAACATGGAGGGCAGCATAGCTTTATATGAAAACAGTTCCCAAAAGGAGGTCGAAGCATTTGAAAATAGGAAATAACCACGATGCAAGATACATCCTATTTCTCCTATGGTTTTCCACTATGTGTGTATGTATACATATATAGGTGTGCCATATCACAAATTATAATTGTCAAATAGCGAGTCGTCATCACGCTTTGCGAGCTCAAGGTGGAGGCTCCAACGTCGGCTGCAATGAGCCAAAGGCTCATTCCAGGCCGCAAATGTGGACCCTCGCAAAGCAAGGGGCCGCATTTGCGGAGGGGGACATGTTCTGCAATGAGCCAAAGGCTCATTGCAGGCCTCAAATGCGGACCTCGCAAAGCAAGTGTCCACATTTGTGGAGGTGGAGGCTATACGGCGCCTCACTCGAGGTTAAAAACAACCCAGAGAAGCTGAACTTTGAAAAAAAACAACCACGCCACAGGACTTAGAAAAAAAATAATAACGCGCAATGAGGAAATACGGACTTAGACCAAAAAAAATTACGACCCTTGGGACTTAGAAAAAGCAAAAATACGGGGTTCCAAAAATACAAAGTTAACGGCCGAAACGCGTACATCAAAAAACAAGAAAAACACTTAAAAATAAGAACAAAACATAACAAAAACATCACACACAGCACGGATGGACAGCCAGCATGTCTGGGGGTGAGGTTGTACGCAAATTAAAGTTGAAATTAAGGAGTTTCTCCACTTGAAAATCGGCTAAGCAGAAAAAAAAATGGCGGCCCGAAAAAAATTAAAACGAGGCTACACAACCCCGAAGCACAGAAAACACTGGCAAGGACGTACGACTTTTACAAACAATAATTACGACCCGCGGAACTTACAGTAGTAAAAAAAAAAAATGAGGTCGCAAAAATACAAAGTTAATGGCCGAACCGCGCACATCCACAAACACCAAAAACACAACAGAAACAAAAATATGACATAAAACAAATATCACACACAGCACGGGGGGACAGCCAGGACATCTAGGAGTGAGCTTGCACACGAATTTAAGTCGCATTTAAGAAGTTTGCCACTTGAAAATCGGCTAAGCGAGAAGAAAAATGGAGGACGAAAAACATGGAAACGAGGCTAAAGGACACAGAGCCACCAGGCACATACGAGTTTGCCAGGAACGTAGTACATAGAAAATATACCATTACAACGGCCGCAAAATGCTTGCGAGCCAAGTAACACATAGAAAAAAAAACGCCATTTTACAACACTTACTTACATAGTTACATAGTATTTAAGGTTGAAAAAAGACTTTCAGTCCATCAAGTTCAACCTTTTAAGATCTCCTCTGATCTGCAATATGCGGATTAACTATTAATTCATTAGTTGTTAATTAATTATTAATCAATTATTTAATGTTTTTTTTTTTGTTTGTTTTTTATTATTAACTAGTCCAGAGGAAGGCAAATAGAAAAAAAAAAAAACAACTCATAACATTAGGATTCTAAAATTCCGCTTTACCAGCCTAAAACGGTTTGGTCTCGCACACGCAGCCTATTTGCTGACATTTTCTCCTCACATGATCAACACTCCAGCTGTCCATTTTCAGATACAGGAAAATCCAAATAGATTGTTAGCTCTTCGGGATATTGATTGCTGCATATTAAATATAAATAGGTAAAGTATATGAATTTATTACTTCATATTACTTTATTAACTCACTGTACTCACATTTTTTTCACATTTTACACTGTACTTATTTATCGGTCTTCGCGATGACCGCCAAAGGTGATCGTTTCAAAGCCGGACAATTGGGGATAGGCTCACAATGAGCGCCAAAAGTCCACAGAGGAGCAAAAGCCTTACATTGTGTGGCAAACATGGCTTAAAATTGTATTGCCCCGTCATTTTTGATGGGAAAGTCGCTAGTAATATGATAAAAGGCCTATCATGAGATTAATACCAAATATGATTGGGTTAGTCAATAAGTGGACCTCGGTCTGCATCATTACCTCTGGTCACTTTCTTCCAGACCTCTTAATCATATTTCTATTTATCCCTCCTGAAGCTTGTTTAAATAATCAGTGAAACACACAGTTCTCTTTGTGGCTCAACTACAATACATCCTTCCTGTACCCTTCTGAATGCAATTATATTATAGTATTTGTGTGCATAACCATAAAAATATCTAGATTTTATTGTACCTTGGACCTTGAGGAATTTTGGCGAAAATAACTGGCTACCCTTGAAACACAAGATATCTATAGTCATGGTGAAGGGGCTTGTGTACCTCAATGAAGCTGCAAGCTATACCATGTAGGGTCACCCAAGATGGGCAGGTCAGAGCAGAGAGGTCAGATAAATAGCGGTCCACTGGAGAAGGAACTGGCAACCCACTGCAGTATCTTTACCAAACCTAATGGATAGACACAACCAGACACAAGATGTGCTTGGCGTTCTTCATCCATAGGGTCACAGAGAGTCAAGCAAAACTGAATGACTAAAGAACAACAAGAATATAATTTAGTACCAAAGACCTATTTCTTATTAAAGTTCTTTCATTGTATTGATTGTCAGATTTAACCCCTTGTGTACTGTGTATCTGACTTAATGTTTCCCCTAACTCTCTTTATATTACACCCCATTGACCCCCAATATCCTGAAATAAGCCACAAAAGAACTGTCCGTGCTAATATACAGTATTTCTCTATCCAGTATCTTTGCCTAGATAATCTCATGGATAAGTACAACCAGGGCCATGTGCCTGGAGTGCTGAATGTCTAAACAACAAAATAGTCACAGAAGAAGATAGGATAAAACAATTATTGTCCGTCTAAACAAAAAAGAATGCCATCAAACACTTGGAGAACTTTTGGCAATCCCTTATAGAGAAAATTTGGCCTAAACATAGGTTGGTTTTATACAAACAGAGAATATGTCTGTATTAGTCTGTATTTTAGAGGTGACAAATGGTATTAGAGAGAATAATGTATCATGGGTTTAAATCTCAAATGTTGTTGTATGGCTTTTGGTCTTTTGAACCAATCAGATTATACAGCCCAGGGTCAGAGGTACAATCAGATCAAAATGTGTAATGCCATCTCCCTGTCTCCTCAAATGTGGAAGAGTGAAGGGCAAATTAGATAAACTCTTTAACTTTTAGCTTTTTTAGATTTCTCTACTATTTTATATAAAGAAGCTTGTCTTTAGGTGGAATTTACCATCTAATTAGGTACATGGAAATACAAGAGAACCAGTGGCAGAGCTAGTGATTAGAGGGCCAAGTTGCAAAATATTGTGGGGGGCTCATTTACAATGTATATGCCTATGAGGGACAATAAAAAAATGAAACAAAATATATGTAGGTGGTCTGATTGCTACAGGATCAACTTTCTGTTGAAATAATAATAATTACAATTATCTGCCTCTATCCCCTAATAAATTAATCAGGGGTGTGTTTCTACCTAGACCAACGAGGCCCAGGCCTCGAGCAACACATTTTCAGGGGGCAACAAGTAAATTGAAATATGTTTGTATATGCGCAGAAATGTATATATTCAGTGACATTTCTGTCTATAAGTATATTTGACACTTTCTGACATACCATATATTTCAAATTATGATTTGAGATATAGAAAGAAGGAGCTGCAAGTTGGTTTGAATCTAAAAACGCCCTTAAAATGATTAGTCCCCTTTTACCATAGGCTGTTGCTGGTAGAAGTGGGCACCTACCCTATAGTGGGCACAAGCAGTAGATCCACCAATACAAGACACAGCCTTGCATTAATGATGGTACAGATCATTCCGTCTAGTCTCTTTACTGAATGGAAATATATGGATACAAATATGTAGTAGCAAATATTTCATCTAATGATCTTACTTCAATCCCTGTTATAAAATGACATCAAAGAGCAATATATTAATGCTCCCCTTTCTAATTAATCTTTCTCTTCCCACAGCTAGAGAATGTTTCCCTCCCACTCAGACATGGTGCGTGAGCACAAAGGGCAAGCAGCGGCGATAGTGAGAGAAATTACAGGGGAAGGTGAGTAATAAGAGCAAGAGATGTACTTAGTGTTTATGTTGTTTTGGGTCTAATCAGATATTATTATTCTAGTATCTTAATTACTACATATCCTTCGCAAACTCTCTCCATTTCCATCACTACAGGGAGTGCAGAATTATTAGGCAAATGAGTATTTTGACCACATCATCCTCTTTATGCATGTTGTCTTACTCCAAGCTGTATAGGCTCGAAAGCTTACTACCAATTAAGCATATTAGGTGATGTGCATCTCTGTAATGAGAAGGGGTGTGGTCTAATGACATCAACACCCTATATCAGGTGTGCATAATTATTAGGCAACTTCCTTTCCTTTGGCAAAATGGGTCAAAAGAAGGACTTGACAGGCTCAGAAAAGTAAAAAATAGTGAGATATCTTGCAGAGGGATGCAGCACTCTTAAAATTGCAAAGCTTCTGAAGCGTGATCATCGAACAATCAAGCGTTTCATTCAAAATAGTCAACAGGGTCGCAAGAAGCGTGTGGAAAAACCAAGGCGCAAAATAACTGCCCATGAACTGAGAAAAGTCAAGCGTGCAGCTGCCACGATGCCACTTGCCACCAGTTTGGCCATATTTCAGAGCTGCAACATCCCTGGAGTGCCCAAAAGCACAAGGTGTGCAATACTCAGAGACATGGCCAAGGTAAGAAAGGCTGAAAGACGACCACCACTGAACAAGACACACAAGCTGAAACGTCAAGACTGGGCCAAGAAATATCTCAAGACTGATTTTTCTAAGGTTTTATGGACTGATGAAATGAGAGTGAGTCTTGATGGGCCAGATGGATGGGCCCGTGGCTGGATTGGTAAAGGGCAGAGAGCTCCAGTCCGACTCAGACGCCAGCAAGGTGGAGGTGGAGTACTGGTTTGGGCTGGTATCATCAAAGATGAGCTTGTGGGGCCTTTTCGGGTTGAGGATGGAGTCAAGCTCAACTCCCAGTCCTACTGCCAGTTCCTGGAAGACACCTTCTTCAAGCAGTGGTACAGGAAGAAGTCTGCATCCTTCAAGAAAAACATGATTTTCATGCAGGACAATGCTCCATCACACGCGTCCAAGTACTCCACAGCGTGGCTGGCAAGAAAGGGTATAAAAGAAGAAAATCTAATGACATGGCCTCCTTGTTCACTTGATCTGAACCCCATTGAGAACCTGTGGTCCATCATCAAATGTGAGATTTACAAGGAGGGAAAACAGTACACCTCTCTGAACAGTGTCTGGGAGGCTGTGGTTGCTGCTGCACGCAATGTTGATGGTGAACAGATCAAAACACTGACAGAATCCATGGATGGCAGGCTTTTGAGTGTCCTTGCAAAGAAAGGTGGCTATATTGGTCACTGATTTGTTTTTGTTTTGTTTTTGAATGTCAGAAATGTACATTTGTGAATGTTGAGATGTTATATTGGTTTCACTGGTAAAAATAAATAATTGAAATGGGTATATATTTGTTTTTGTTAAGTTGCCTAATAATTATGCACAGTAATAGTCACCTGCACACACAGATATCCCCCTAAAATAGCTAAAACTAAAAACAAACTAAAAACAACTTCCAAAAATATTCAGCTTTGATATTAATGAGTTTTTTTGGTTCATTGAAAACATGGTTGTTGTTCAATAATAAAATTAATCCTCAAAATTACAACTTGCCTAATAATTCTGCACTCCCTGTATATTGTTTCCATCATGGTAACAGACAATACTAAAAGTGAACCAGCACAGTTCATAAAGAAACACCCATCATGGCCATTCCAACATCAAGTAGTTACTTATGGAGATAAATAGACAACATGTAGTATTTTGCACCTTTTCTGCACTTTGCTGTAGTTTTAACACAAGTTATGGCCATTTAAAAGTAAAAGCAGCAACTTGCACACTAAGCTAGCTCAATTATATCATGCTATTAATTATTATTATTTGTTTAAGTTCCATATCTTTTCTAGTAGACTGCCATATTGGGTTCACTTCTTCTCCCACCCTTCAAAGCATGTGTGAGGTGGGCAAGGAGCTAAAAGTGAATCTCCACATTGTATCCTCTAATGCATACTCAGCACAACTAGCAGATTCCTATTGGTCCACACAGCCATGTGGTGTGGCTTCTAGTGCAGGAAAAGTACAACATCCACATAACTTTGTTGACCAATAGAAAGCTGCTGGCAGTGCTGTGTGCATTAGAAGATGCCATATGGATCTTCACAGCTTGCTGCCTGCCCACCGCTCAGAGTAACTCTCTGAGGGAAATTGACCAACATTGATTCACCTTGAGATGAGCAGAAAATAAAAAAATACAGTAATACATTCGAAATTCATATAATTGGGTTAATAATGCTTTCATTGTACTAGATGCAGCTTATATTTTTAAAACATCCATTTAAAGATATTATGTCTGTTACGATCTGCTTTCTTCAGTTGGGCTTGATAAGTCTGTTATGGCCAAACCTACCCAGCAGATGTTTCAGGTTATTTTAAGCCCTTCACCAAGGCAGTGGTGGAAACCTCATGACAGATACACCTTTGTATGTATCAAGCACCAGATCCAACTTTAATAACTGACAGCTTCTCAACATGACAGTTATAGATTACATCACTACATTATAAATTAGTTAACCAAATGAACCAAACATCCAACATACAGATTCTAGCATCATAAGTCAAACACCCATAGAGAAGCAACATAACATACAGTAAATAACATACACAGGGTAATCAACATAACATAAACACATATTAAATAGCTATAACAACTACTGAGCCCAATTCCTGCACAGGTGCTTCAGACAAGGCACAGTTTTCCCCATATGCATGACAACATACCTCATATTTATAATAGGGAACATGGCCAGGCTGTCATGACTATAATAGTTCAGTGTCCATGGCCCCAGTATCAGGGCAACAGGGAAAATTAAATCAGCCCATAGCAGTATCATGTGGGATTTATCTGCCGCCAACCCGGAGCCCATAGCATTTTACTAAAGCTATAGAACAGGGCCCCCCTTGAGCATGACAATGTGCCTTACCAAAACAGGGATAAAATTGCTTGAAATAACATGTAGCCGATACAGGACCATAATATGTGTTGTCATTGCAATATTCTGTATCTTTGTACAAAAAAATTGGATCATCAGTTCAGTTTTTGAATGCCCTATATTTAGAATTCCTTCACACCACATCAGACGCTCCCAAGATCTTTAAGCAGATATATAAACTCATATATTACAGGACAGGAAGTGTTTAACTCTCATGCCCACACACTCCTAGATATACTAGGTCCTTTTCTCTATACACAACAGCTACTTGTACATCACTCTCAGATGACCAGAACACTGATCCTTATTAAGTTGTTTTTATGTTTGGTATTTAAACTCATGATCAAATTATAAAATTTAATGTACAAATATTTGTATATAAACACTTTTTTGTGGTTTCTGATTTAATAGCTATGTTGAAATCTAATCTTTTAAAGTGCTCACATCTGCATATGTTGCTTTTCTCGTCACATAGGTGGAATTTTCACTGTCTTTCATTTGCATGTTCTAGCTCACATAAGAAGACCCTGGCAAGGGTGATCTGCCTAATACGTCAAAGGCAGTGACCAAACTTTAAACACCTACTCTATACTATTAAAAATATGCAGGGACAAGAAGAAGGTCTGGTTAGCTGAAATAAAACCTTCAATATGTGATGAAGCTATAATACACTATATTGCAGTCTGGAATATTGTTGAGGTCACTCGCAAATAGCAAACACAGGGATTTGAAAATCAGAAGCAGATAACCTTGGAATGAAGAATGTGTTCCACCTCATATTCGGGGCGACCATCAACTAAGAAAGTGTAGGGTGGGTAATAAACTATAATTAAGCAGTTCTTTACCCATGGCTTGAGGAGTGAGGTACAGGGGTGGAGCTGCCAGTGGTGTGGGTGGTGCAATGCAATGAGGTCATCCTCTTGCCCAGTGCTGTGTAATTTTTTTTTATTTTATTTATTTATTTTATTTTATTTAGTGTACCCCCCCAGCCCCCATAGAAGGAGGGCCCCTCTTTGGTCACCCCCCCCCCCCCCAATGGAATTTGGTTTATGCCTGTTTTAAAAAAAAAAACTTTAAGAGGTGACAATGTGGAACAGTTCAGCATGCTGGGGATGTGTATCAGGGAAGAGGTGAGAAAGTGCAAGGGCTGGATGGCAGCAAAGTACAGGGGGATGGGATCTGTGAGGGGGGCCAAAGGAGATAGGGATAGGTGCTATATGAGGTGAGTGCTGAGATGGGTTGGGTGCTGTATTGGAATGGATGCTGAGAAGGGATGGCTGCTGACAAGAACTGGGTGCTCCCTAAGGATGAATACTAAGAGGGGTATGTGCTGAGTGGGGTGGATATTGAGAGGAACTGGCTCCTATGTGAAGAACGCTTCTCAGAGCTGTGGTGCAGGCAGAGGAGCTTCGCGCAGGCAGGAGGGAAGCGAAGGTCAGCCCTGAGGGGCATTGTATGAGTTGGTACCAGGGGGAGAAGCAATTTTTTTTTTTTGCACCAGGGCCCTACTTTGTCTAGCTCTGCCACTTGTGAGATATAAAAGATTTTTTGTTAATTTGAAGTGGCCTAGGACTAATATGTTGTAGGGACCAATATAATAAAGGTGTTGGGTGGATAAACATACTGTGTTAACCTTTTGATAAATGTTAGACGATAGACTTTGTTCTACCTTGCACATTTCTTTTGATGTGCTGCTGTGTCAGTCAAAGAGAATGAGACAGAAGATCACACTGATGGGCCCCGAACCTTCAATAACAAGCAGAGGAAGCTTAAAACAAGTTTGAAAGAAAGTCATAATGGCAATAGAAAGGCAACACTTTAGAGGAATCACACAACTTCTGCCAAGAGAAGCCAATCTGCACACTTATTCTTATTCTTGATATTGCTCCATTGACTAAGACACTCAAGTTCCCCAAATAGCAGAAGATAGTATTTAATTGCCGGTTGGCCATGCTTGAGTGGTTTGTAATGCACATGATATGGCTAGTGTATTAGCGGCTTTAGAAGATAGAATAGGAGCATTACACGTAATGGCTCCAGAGCTGCATGTATGAGTTAAGAGTAACTAGCTCTCATAGGTTCTCTGTAACTATATCTCATAGATAGCTCCACCTGGAATGTAACTTCGCTTGAGCAAGTATTTTTGTGGCGCTTTATTTTATGATCTCTGGTAAGAAAAAAAAGCTTAATGAAAGTCAGTGTTCCGGTCATCTGACTTTTTTGTGGTTTCTGATTTAATAGCTATGTTGAAATCTAATCTTTTACAGTGCTCACATCTGCATATATTGTTTTTCTGGTCACATTGGCGGAATTGTAACTGTATTTCATTTGTTTTAGCTTGCGTAAGAAAACCCTGGGCGATCTGGCTAATACTTCAAAAACAGTTACCAAATGTTAAACACCTACTCTATACTATTAAACATATGCAGGGACAAGAAGAAGGTCTAGTTAGCTGAAATAAAGCCTTCACTATGTGATGAAGCTATAATACACTATATTGTAGTCTGGAATATTGTTGAAGTCACTCGCAAATAGCAAACACAGGGATTTGAAAATCAGAAGCAGATAACCTTGAAATGAAGAATGTGTTCCACCTCATATTCGGGGCGACCATCAACTAAGAAAGTGTAGGGTGGGTAATAAACTATAATTAAGCAGTTCTTTACCCATGGCTTGAGGAGTGAGATACAGGAGTGGAGCTGCCAGTGGTGTGGGTGGTGCAATGCAATGAGGTCATCCTCTTGCCCAGTGCTGTATATATATATTTTTTTTATTGTATTTATTTTATTTTATGTAGTGTAACGCCCCCCCCCCCCCAGCCCCCATAGAAGGAGGGCCCCTCTTTGGCCGCACCCCCCCCCCCCCCAATGGAATTTGGTTTATGCCTGTTTTAAAAAAAAAAAAACTTCTACTAAAGCGGTGACAATGTGGAGCAGTTCAGCATGCTGGGGATGTGTATCAGGGAAGAGGTGAGAAAGTGCAAGGGCTGGATGACAGCAAAGTACAGAAGGATGGGATCTGTGAGGGGGGGCCAAAGGAGATAGGGATAGGTGCTATATGAGGTGAGTGCTGAGATGGGTTGGGTGCTGTATGGGAACGGATGCTGAGAAGGGATGGCTGCTGACAAGAACTGGGTGCTCCCTAAGGATGAATACTAAGAGGGGTATGTGCTGAGTGGGGTGGATATTGAGAGGAACTGGCTCCTATGTGAAGAACGCTTCTCAGAGCTGTGGTGCAGGCAGAGGAGCTTTGTGCAGGCAGGAGGGAAGGCAAGGTCAGCCCTGAGGGGCATTGTATGAGTTGGTACCAGGGGGAGAAGCAATTTCTAGCTCTGCCACTTGTGAGATATAAAATATTTTTTGTTAATTTGAAGTGGCCCAGCACTAATATGTTGTAGGGACCAATATAATGAAGGTGTTGGGTGGATAAACATACTCTGTTAACCTTTTGATAAATGCTAGACGATAGACTTTGTTCTGCACACTACTTTTGATGTGCTGCTGTGTCAGTCAAAGAGAATGAGACAGAAGATCACACTGATGGGCCCCGAACCTTCAATAACAAGCAGAGGAAGCTTAAAACAAGTTTGGATGAAAGTCATAATGGCAATAGAAAGGCAACACTTTAGAGGAATCACACAACTTTTGCCAAGAGAAGCCAATCTGCACACTTATTCTTATTCTTGATATTGCTCCATTGACTAAGACACTCAAGTTTCCCAAATAGCAGTAGATAGTATTTAATTGCCCGGTTGGCCATGCTTGAGTGGCTTGTAATGCACTTGATATGGCTAGTATAACAGCGGCTTTAGAAGATAGAATAGGAGCATTACACATAATGGCTCCAGAGCTGCATGTATGAGTTAAGAGTAACTAGCTCTCATAGGTTCTCTGTAACTATATCTCATAGACAGCTCCACCTGAAATATAACTTCGCTTGAGCAAGTATTTTTGTGGCGCTTTATTTTATGATCTCTGGGTTGTTTCACATGCTATCTGTCTTGATTTTGAATTAGACAAAGTGTTAGATTTGGAACAACAGAAAACAATTTGAGAGATTATACCTTTTAATAGCTAACTGAGTAGGATTAGATTGCAAGCTTTCCTTTCAATAGAATGTTCCATATTGTCTGTCTTTAGTACTTCCCATTACAAGGAACGAGAGGGGCATGCTTTTTATTGAGCAGTTAAGGCAGATTTGCTATATCATTGGAATATGAGTTCAGCCTTCAGGACCCGCACATGCTCATAAATAAGTATCTACTGGCTACTAATAAACAGCCAATTCTCATTAATCCAACAACACTGAGTCATAGATTAAATATAATTCACTGGGGTTAATAAATGTTCCAATATGGAGAGGGGGATTCACAGCATATTAAATATTTAAACGTCACACCAAAAATACCAGAACGACAAGTTGTCACCAAATTTGGGAAGTTCCCGATAAGTTTATGATACTGCGTCTAAATGTGGCACAACTGGAAATTTATGGATGTTCAGCTGGTAAAATAATTAGATGGGTCACTGACTGTGGAATTTACTGTGGGGATGCTTATAAAGAAAGGCAGCTAATGCCACCTAGTGGGAAGATTGGGGATTAGCAAGACAAGATGGCTGTTCTTGTGTACTAGTTGAGTTATCCCTTTCTTGTTTCTATCAGCCGCACACTTGGACCTGGGTAAAAAAGTGAGCATCCCGCAGGACCTGATGATGGAAGAACTCTCCCTACAGCGCAATCGGGGATCTTGTATGTACTTGGAGAGACAGAAGCGGGTGCAGAGGTTTACTTTTGAATACCCATCAAATCACATCAATGTAAGTAGCGTTTATAAGAACCAGTAGACCTTTTGAATCAAGTGTAAGACTGATAGGAGACACGGATAACACACATTACCTTTGTAAATCTAGGGTACGAACCATTGTGATGCATTTAATACAATTACCATTCAATGGTTTAAAAAAGAACACACTGTAAACCTCCAATGAAGGTGATTGTCTCCACCTTATATGATATCCTCAAGGGTTGGTAGCAGGTCCTACTAGGAGGCTGACCTAAATGGAAAGACACAAACTTATATTTAGACACATGAGCAAATGCTTTACCTGGATGTGTGTTAAATTGGATAACCTTGGAAAGGACACAAGATTGTGTGTAAACAGTCAGGACTGCCTCCCAGTCAGAGTTGCTCCCACTCCTCGATAACCATGTAAGAGTTCAGACAAGCAGCAAAAGTGGATATTTATATATTGATGTTTAAAAGTAAGTTTAATAATGAAAAATGTTTTTCAAAATAATTGAACAGGGATTGTATAGAAGGTGAACAAAGCAATGCTGAGTTAAAGGCAAATCTAAGTTTCCTGGATTATGAATGCAGCTGATAGCAGTGTATAAAAAATACCAAAATAAACATTAACAAACTCACCCTGATGTTTGCTAAATCTCTTGAGTTTGCAAGCTGCAGCTTTTGTGAGTTGACACCCCTAAAAATACCTGCTAAAATTAGCATAAAATGTATAATTTGTTTTAGCCAATCACAAGCAGTTAATACATGTTAATATAATGGAACAATCAATGATGGCAGTTTGTGCAGAAAGGAATCATGGGATGTGTAGTCTCCCTATAGAAGGAAGTAAGAGGAGTCAGACACTGATCTCTGCATTGAGCTGCTGCTGCCTTGAAGGGTTAAAATCTGTACCCAAATGCAGTGTTTCTATTGGGAGGTTCACTATGCCTATGTAAGCAGCTCTGGGGTGTGGAAAACACATTTTATTTTTAACTAAAATAAATCTGTATGTGTATAGGATGGATCAATGTAATGTGCGTGTGTGATATAAGCAGCAGGTGTTAGATTAGAAAAAGGGAAACTTAGATATGCCTTTAAAGGACACCTGAACTAATGGATGCTTTTCCATACCATCGTATTGATGCAGCAAGCACAGTCCTCACAGTATCTTCTCCTTAATAGTGATGTGTAGTGAATTTAGCCAATCATAACATGAAGCAAAATCCTTCCAGAGAGTTTATAAAGAAATTAACGTGATAGTACGGTATATAATTAGTAAAATAAGATTATAACATTAGATTAAGAATTCATGTCTTGGACTCTTTGGACTGTAGGGAATTCTTCCCATTGAGTCAATAGTTGAAACATATCACCTTCCCTTGGTGACACCGCGATTCACGTCACTTCCAAACAGGGAATATTAGTGCTGCGATAAAAAAATGGTTTTATTTGATGTTTTTTTTTTCATTAAGGAGAGATCTGACATTTACAAGTTGAGACAAAGCCTTGAGAAGTTATTATAGAAACACAAGGTTATTTGCATACCAACTTTTTTGTGTACACCACTAATAAGACATTAAATGGACATTAAAGTGTCAATTTTAAGTGCCATATATTTACAAGATTATCAATAAAAAACATTATATTACAATATACAGTCCCAGTCTCTCTTGATTAAATAAGCTATGTTGTTCAATCATTCAGTCGTGACTGACTCTCTGTGACCTATGGACCGCAGTACGCCAGGCAACGAGTGGGTTGCCAGTTTACCTTCTCCAGTGTACTTCAATTTGTCTGACCTCTCTGCTATGACCTGCCCATCTTGCGTGAACCTACATGATATAGCTCACAGTTTCATTGACGTACACAAGCCCCTTAACCACGACAAGGTAGCAATCCAGAAGGGTAAATAAACTGTGCTTTCAGTTTTTTCAGCCATTCAAAATCTCAGCTTTTTCTGAGACAGCCATCTTGTATACCACAGTACACTTCGAATATATAGTGCATGTCTACATAAAGCATTCTTTTTAGTGGAGGATGGTGCAGAATTTCATACAGAAGTTCAGATACATGCCATGGTAAAAGTATGATTTTTAAACTATTTATATGCATACAAAAAAAAAATATGAGTATTATAAAATATGCTCTTTCACATGAATGATGGAACGTTTGAGATTGTAAATTCCTAAATTTTAAGGATTTTTCATAATTAATTTATTCATCGCCTCTCTTCCCCTCTCAGGCACGTAGCAATGTGAATGCATCCCAATCTGGTCAGACAGCTACAGGTAACACATCTGGCAGTGAAGGAATTGAAGGAGTTCATGGCTTCCGTTCTGAGATTCATATAGGCCCAGGCGGCAACCGAACCCCACCCAATATACCCAAGAAATCTGCCAAAGTTTTACAGATGAAGATGTCCTTGAACCCCGGGGCAATTGCTCCAGGTATGGAATTTAGTCACTGGGAATATTAAAAGGGGAATTGTGAAGTAGGTATAGTTTGTTTGTAGACAGTATGAGCACAGGGGCATCAAAACAAGTCTGCTTCCCTTATTCACTCTCTTGCTTACATCTTACTTATCTACTAATTACAAGATACTTTCTCATCCCATTTCCTTCTCTCTCTACTCTCTGCTTATTGGGCTCAATCTGCAGGTCCTTTTCTATCAGTCTTTCCTATTTCAATTCTAATACTCTCCTCTGTCTTTTATACTGTATCTCACTCCCCATCTATCATACTCTCTCAGTCTCTTATACTCTCCCCACCTATCAAACTCCTTCTTACTCTTCTCTGTATACTCTCTCAATCTCTTATACTCTCTCTGTCTTCCTTTACTCTCCCCATCTCTCATACTTTGTACATTGCTTGTACTCTCTCTCATCTTTTACCCACCTTTCATACTCAATATTACTCTCTCTGTCTGCATTCAGTCTCTTATACTCTCTCTGTCTTCCTTTACTCTCCCCATCTCTCATACTTTGTACATTGCTTGTACTCTTTCATACTATCTCCCGCCTCTCATACTCTTTCCCATCTGTCATATTCATTCTTACTCTATCCATCCCTATATCTCTCATACTCTCTCCCTTTCTCATACTCTTTTCTGACTCTTACTCTTTCCTATTCTCTCCATCTCTCTTACTCGCTCCTCTTTCACCCTCTCTCTATATTTCATATATTTTCTTACTGTTTTAATCAGCATACTGTCACCACCTCTTGTAGTCTCTCCCATATCTCATACTCTATCTCATCTCTTACACTCTCCTTCTCATACTCTCTCCTCTTTCACCCTCTCTCTATATCTACTTGCCCACTCATACTTACTCTTCTTATTTTCTCCTGTTTCTCATCCTTTTTTCTGTCTCTTACTCCTCCTTGTCTCCCATATTCTTTCTGTCTCACCTATCCCTCCATCCCTCATACCCCCTCCCATCTTTTACTCTTTCTTACTCTTTATCTCTCATACTCTGTTCAGCTTTCTTACTCCCTTGGTTGTCTCTTATTTTTTCCTGTCTAATACTGTCTCCCGCCCCTTAACCTTTCTTATTCTCTACATTTCTCATACTCTCTCTGCATTTCATACTATTTCCCTCATTTAATGTGTCTCTTCGCTTCTCTCTATTTTGTCAGCGACACACTAACCAACCGGATAACTGCTTGGATATTTTCAAATACATTTAGATTGCTTCCATCCAATTAGGAGGCATCGCTAGCTCTCTTCTGCATCAGCTGTGACCTAAAGCTGAAACCTCTTTTGTACTAATAACACATTATAATAGCTTGGAAAACACCCCCTTTAATGGCACTGACTATTTTTCTCTGTGAATATCATTAGTTGCTTAATTTACCATTAATAACATTGAATAAGGAATCTAGGCATCTTATATATGTAAACATTCATTTTTTCTTTTCCACTCTCATTTAAAGGTTACTCTGGTCCCTTGAAGTCGGTTCCTTATGAGAAATTTAACAGCACGGCCATACCCAAATCTTACAGATCCCCTTGGGTTGATGAGCAGTACATTGAGCCAGTTACATCTGTTATTGAATCACTTCCTGAACCCCCGCAGACACCCCTAAACGTCACTTACCACTGCTACAACAGGTATGTACTGGGCTCTCCTGCTGTCTTAAATCAGAATGATTTAAACCTTGCTGTTATCTATGATTCAATTGCTCTTGCATCCTTTTTACCTTTAAATACTGTTTTTACTTAGCTGCCTTCTAGTCTCTTCCTTTCTTAAATTCACCCATTCCTATTTATTTATTTAATCTATCTTCCTTGTTATTTTCCTGCACTTTCTCTGAAGTAAATGTAGTAACTCAATTTATCATAAATATGAGATGATGCATTATGGGGAGTGGCCTTGGTAATTGGGGTCAATATTAAACTATAAAATGTGGAATGCAACCAAAGATGTTTTTCTATCCTCTTTCTTTCTTTGCATCTTTTCTGCCTGTGCCTTTACTACACTTATGGCGCTCTTCCCTCCACCATTTTTGTCCAAAGACTTCCATCAGCTCTATTAAATTCGAAGCCCATAGTGGCATCGGGAAGCCCGCAAGGGCTACGGGCTTGAAATTCGGCTGCATTACATAGCTATTAAATTAGAACAGGCCGTGAGTTACGGGCTTGAGAAATAAACCCGTAAACCATTATGAGAATGTTGGATGCGAGGCAGTGAACATGATCAATTATTTTAACCCAGAGTTATGGGTTTAGATGGAGCCAATGGCAAATGAGATCGTCATCATTACAGTACTGAAAAATGGAGCTTGGATTTCAAAGTCTTACGGGGTTGAATTACGAGTTACCCACATTCCAGATATAATGCAATATTGTTAAAGCCGTAAATACGATATTCTATTACATGCGAGTTCCATTATATGTATTAACACATTGATTGCCGGAATTGTTATAACGTGGAAATTAAACATGAATATATTTTTTTACCGATTTGCGAGTTGGAGAATGTTGTGCTATTAATTCTAAGACCTAACATCACTTTCCCTTTTATTATATGTACAGTAGTGTGTGTATATTTGCATTTACAGTGCTACGGATTGGTCTTTACCCCTCTAGCGGCTCCTCTCTAGTACCCGTTGGCTTTTGGGCTCCATTTGCAGGTTACGGGCTTGAATGCCAGTGAATTTGTTGCAATTTAATAGGATTTGGACACAACAGTTACAGGCTTGACACATCAAAGGATTTGCAGCTGCACAGTTCAAATTTCCACGTCCCGTAGACCTTCCTAGGCCCTACCCCGCAAGTGGTTGACAGGTTGCTTTACGGGTCTAATTTAATAGCTGTAAGTCTTGTGGGCTATGTTACGGGCTACGGTTTTTCACATTGAGCTAATTTAACAGGGCTGTAAGACATCTTACTGTCTGTCTTCTCTTCCTTAGAGCACATTGTTGTTCTTAAATTGAATGTTGTTTATATGGGAAGGTGCGATTGGCAGACCTTGGCAGGGTGAAGTATTTGGTAAGGGTGAAATGTCAAACTCTTGGAGACATGACCCCTTGACTGAAAGACGATCCCAAAAATGCATGCCACTAACTACTCTGTGTGACAGAATAAAATAACTTCAAAATGGAAATAATCAGCTTTCTTAGGTATCATTGATTGTATGTAGCACACAACATAATGGTATATGGGACATTACTTTTGTTAATGCTAATTTATTCATAAGCCTATGAAATCCATGTTTAAACCTACAATTACTATTTTCTAGAGCTCCAACCCCCTTTGGAAGTTTATCTTTCATTGGCAGGACACCAGCTCCAACCATATTTGACGAACTACAGGCTCAAATAGAGGAGGCATCTTCTGGATTGGAACTAATGTGCCAAAGGCCAAGCTTCAATCGGGCACCACGTGGGTGGACTATGAAGTTTGTACCAGAGTCTGTAGACCTGTAATCATCTTCTGTAAACTTCTCCACTTTGACATGGTTCTAATTTTAGAAGATCATTCTTGTGGTCACTAATCTCATTCATGGTCACAGAAAAGTGGTCACATGCTTTACATTGCTTTTAGCTTATAGGCTTATGTATTGGGGAATTGTACTATATTTGTATCAATAAATGTAGCCATAATGTTTAGGAGCCTTAATCTCCATTGTCGATACCCAATTTACCATAATTATACCTGATTAGTATTATCAGTTACTGATTATTACTTTTCACTATATAGTGAAAATGAGATATCTGGCAATGTGCTAAGTAAAATAATTATTCCATGGGGTCATTTTTAATGTCATGTGGATTTTGACAGAATACAATGTACAGTGCCTTGCTAAAGTATTCACCCCCTTGGCATTGTTCATGTTCTGTTGCCTCACAACCTGCAATTAACATGGATTGTTTGAGGATTTGCATCATTTAATTTACAGAACATGTCCACAACTTTGAAGATGTTTTTTTTTTTATTGTGAAGCAAACAACAAATAGGACAAAATAACAGAAAAAGTCAATGTGCATAACTATTCACCCCCCTAAAGGCAATACTTTGTAGAGCCACCTTCTGCGGCAATCACAGCTCCAAGTCGCTTTGGATAACCACAGATTTTGTAACTGATTGAGTTCTGGGCTTTGACTAGGCCATTCCAACACATTTACATGTTTCCCCTTAAACCACTCAAGTGTTGTTTTAGCAGTGTGTTTGGGGTCATTGTCCTACTGTAAGGTGAACCTCCATCCTAGACTCAAATTACGAGTGGTACAGGTTTTGCTCAAGAATATCCCTGTATTCAGCACCAGCCATCTTTCCCTCAACTCTGACCATTTCTTTGGGTGATGTGATGTGTTGGGTTTGTGCCAGACATAGAGTTTTCTGTGATGGCTGAAAAGTTCAATTTTAGTCTCATCAGACCAGTGCATCTTCCTCCATACATTTTGGGAGTCTCCCACATGCCTTTTCGCAAACTCAAACCGTGCCATTTTGTTTTTTGCTGAAAGTAATGGCTTTCTTCTGGCCACGCTGCCATGAAGCCCAACTCTATGGAGCGTACAGCTTATTGTCGTCCTATGTACAGATACTCCAGTCTCTGCTGTGGAACTCTGCAGCTCCTCCAGGGTTACCTTAGGTCTCTGTCTACCTCTCTGATTAATGCCCTCCTTGCCCGGTCCGTGAGTTTTGGTGGGCGGCTGTCTTTTGGCAGGTTTGCTGTTGTGCCATGTTCTTTCCATTTGGTTATGATAGATTTGATGGTGCTCTTGGGGATCATCAAATATTTGGATATTTTTTTTATAACCTAACCCTGACTTGTACTTCTCAACAAAATTGTCCCTTACTTATTTGGAGAGTTCCTTGGTCTTCATGGCAGTGTTTGGTTAGTGGTGCCTCTTGCTTAGGTGTTACAGCCTCTGGGGTTTTTCAAAAAAAATATGTATATGTAATGACAGATCATGTGACACTTAGATTGCACACAGGTGGACATCATTTCACTAATTATGTGACTTTCTGAAGGTAATAGGTTGCAGTAGAGCTTTTTATGGGCTTCATAACAAAGGGGGTGAATACATACTCACATGCCAATTTTCTGTTTTCTAGTTTTATGTATATATTTTTCTCATTTCACTTCACCAACTTAGACTATTGTGTTCTGATCCATCACATTAAATTCAGATTAACAAAACATTGAACTTAAAGCTGTAATGTAACAAAATAGGTAAAAAGTCAAGAGGGGGTGAATACTTTTGCAAGGCAGCTATTTCCCTAGAGGTAATTCGCAGTTATTGGTAACTAAGACCCATATGAATAAGATAACAGACTATATATATATATATATATATATATATATATATATATATATATATATATATATATATATATATAAATATTGTTAAGGACATAATTAGTTAGGGAAAAAAGCTAGTTTTTAATTAGGAAAAAATATTTGCTGATACCTTTGCTGGACCCCACAGTTATCCATTATACTTTGGTGAAGATAGTGTGAGTGAGAAATGGATTTATATTTCTGGAAGGCAGCACATCTTTAGATGCAAATGGTCTACTCCTGGGCCTGTTAGGGGAGATTTGGCAGTTGTCAATTTCAATATTGTAGGAAATTCACTTTTTTTAGGAGAGAGGTTGTTGTTTCAGTTTATAATATGATCTCACATATAATAGAAAACTTAATGTTATGAAACCACGTGCCAAAACTACACCAATAACAATAATTATTAAAATAATAGTTAGAGAGAGAGAAGGCCTACTACAATACTATTATATACACCCTACAATAAGAGTGCAAGTACTTTTGACATAAAAATAACTGTGTTAAAAAGGGTTTTAAAGTTTATAAAGTTGTTTTTAATGGCTAAATGATGAGAACAATAAAATAAGCTTTTAAAACACTATGGCCCTTATTCAATGCCTTGAAATTTGTAACAGTTACAGAGCAATTCAGTTGAACAAGTCCGCAACTACCTGGCCAAAAGAAAAAACGTAAACCATTCAGTCGTAAGTAGCATTTCAGAGCATGATCATGATCAATTAAGCAATGCCGTAACTACAGATTTAGAAACAGCCAATAGTAAATAACATAATTGAGTAAAACATGGAGGTTACACGTCAATCAATTAGCGTTTAAAGGTACGATATGCGATCTGAATCCTAACCCCTGGGATATAGGCCGTATGTCTGCAGGCCTACTTATGGTGCTATTCAATTGATCAAGCCCGCAAGTTATGGCCCGAAAGCCAAAACCGTAAAGCATGCCATCGTAAGTAGCATTTCAGGGAGTGATCATGATCAGTTAAGCAATGCCGTAACTCCCGAGTTACAAACAACCAATAGAAAAGGAGCCGTCATCATTAAGTCAGTAAAACATGGAGGTGACATGCCAATCAACTAGAGATTTGGGGTCCGGTATGCAATCGGCCCCGCAAACCCGCAATCTCAAAAATAATAAAAATAAATGAAGGCAATGTGATAGTCCATGTGGGTGGCCTGATATGTATTAACTCATTGATTCCCAAGATCGATCTAACCCTGAAATAAAAAATAAATTATTTTTGCTTGCCGATTTGCGGGCTTGAGACCGTTGTGCAATTAATCTAAGGTCTTTTATCCCTTTCCCCATAGTTGGAAGTACAATAGTGATTTTTTATTTGCATTTAAAGTGCTCTGGACATGTCTTTAAGCCCTTTGTGAGTCCTCCTTGGAACCTGTAATTTGTGGACTGTCTCTTGCCATTTGCGGCCATGGCGGGGTGGTTAGCGAGGGGGAATCAGAGCAATTGAATAGCAATTTGCGATTTTAGCGTCCGGAACTCTTGCGGCTGTGAAAGATCAAAGGCTTGGAGGGGCATTAAGTTGCAATGTGAACCATCGCAAGGAATCGGGGGCCAAAGCCCGTAACCTAGTCAGAGCCCGTAAAACAACACGAATTGAATAGCAAAATAAGTTACAGCCTCCATTACGGAAGCCCAGATCTCCCCAGATGCCTCAATTGAATGAGGCCAATTGTCTCTGGGTTTTTCACCTTTAGGTAATGGTGACAATCATTAATAGGATGTCAGGATATATTGATACAACTGCTGCAGAAGAATGTAAAGATTTTTCTGTATAATTAAGGACATTCTGCTTCTTGTTCCTCCCTTTACCTTCCATTTACTAGTGTTTCTAGGGGCACTGCATCTTTAAGGCGGTTCTTGTTAAGTAATAATCAAAGATTTTTTTTTAGAATTACTAAATTATCACATACAGGGTTCCCTGATGGTCCAGGGGTTAGGATTCAGTGCTTTCACCACTGCGACCTGGGTTCGATCCAGTCACGGAACCAAGAGGTCACACCACCCTAAAGAGAGCCTGGGAGACCACCTAGGAATAACAGGAGCTATATGATGTGGCCCACTGGAGAAGGAACTGGCACCTCAATCCAGTATCTCAGCCATGAATACCAAGTGGATCAGCATGGCCATGGACATAAAGTTGTGCCTGGCGTGTTACGGTCCATGAGATCACAGACAGTCGGAAACGACTGAACAACACAAATTAAAAATACCTCATGGGCTTGAATGGGTTCAATGGCCATTTTACCCATAACCTTTGCAGTCTCTGTGATGCTTAGTAAATATGCCCTTTGTTTCTATCTCTGCTGATGTGTCAGCCCTTTGGTGCTTTATTGAATTTACCAATCAGTTACAATATACCCCACTTTTGTACACATTTAATTGTATGTCAGATCAATTACGGATATAACCCAACTGACTAAATGAACCCTGTCATTAATGAGGGAATTAAAATATGTATCTTTTGCACTTTAAAAATACTTAGAGGAGGCGGAATGATGTTACTGTTTGATGTCACTCCAAATACTGAAATCATTTGTTCTATAATGAAAGACATGGGAATAAAGTCTGAAGATACTGTAAATTACACAACACTCAGAGGCAGTGATTTAGTTTTGTGTTTTAAAGAACTAGACTGGTCATTTATGGTACGTTTGTGATAGAACTAGTCTTGTTAATGTAGAAAAAAATATTTTTAGAAAGTAAAAAAAATACTTTTATTTATTAACTAGTATATGCAATTATTCTTTACAATGAATGTCCATTGCTTTATTTACTTTTCTGAATTGTCATCTGGGAGTGTTATTCTTCTGTGACTTGCACTACCATTTAATCCTATACTAATTTTCACAAGATTGTGGACGGATTTCAAAGGAACTCAAAATAGATCTTATCTGCATCCATATATGCCCCAGGTGACTAAACTGTATTTTTTACCGTCAAAAATATTTTGCCCATTAGCAAGTCAAGTTATACTAAAAGAGCATACTGTAAATAATAAACTTTGTCTTTTCAAACAAAAATTCCATAGTCCACATAGAAGCTTCTTGGGCATTCAAATTGTCCTCATACCAGTGGAAACTAAAATGGCAGCTTCCACTCCAGCATATTTGCATATAAAAGGTAATAAATTGAAAGCTGTATTTAAGTTACTATATTTAAGTGTAATTTTTCAGAAGAGTATATTTGAAGTATTTGATTATATATATATATATATATATATATATATATATATATATATATATACAGTGGACCTCTGGTACTCGCCGTTAATTGGTTTCAGAAGGTACAACTAGCGGTGAGAAGGACGAGTACCAAGTTCCCATAAGGAGCAATGTAAATTGACCCATACAAACGTGATGAGTACCGAGGAAAACGACCAGTGCTGAGGCATTTTTCCTTGTCAAAATGCATTGAATACAAAATTCGATGAGTTTCGAGGTAGACGAGTGCTGAGGTACCACTGCATATATATATATATATATATATATATATATATATATATATATATATATATATATTACATAGTTACATAGTTACATAGTAATTTAGGTTGAAAAAAGACTTTAGTTCATCAAGTTCAACCTTTTTAGATCTCCTCTGATCTGCAATACGTGGATATATATATATATATATATATATATATATATATATATATATATATATATATATTTATATTTATTTATTTATACAATGTAGAATGTTTTATGAGTTTTGTCCATACAAATAATGTATTAATAGTTTATCAAGCAGCCATTTTTGTCAACTATACTCAATAAAAGCTTTTTTTGTCTTGTGGCTCCGTCACGATTCTGTCTATTTCAGTCCTGTTATAAATATGTGAGAATATCTTGGAATAATCTGCAATGCCTTCCAGGCTTCTCTTACAGTAACAGAATTAATAAGTACTACTGTATATTTTTGGAGACATGTTCAGATCCCTAAAGAAATGCAGCATCTTTTCCTACCCTGGTAAAAAAAATAAGTCAGTTCCTCCTGGAATATCCTATCTTGAAATATATGATGGATCTGAGTATATAAACCCAGCAGAAAATACATTTACTCCACAGAGTAAATTTACTGTCATATATTCCTGTGTAAGGATTGCTGAGATGTCCCTTCGTGGACCTATTTCTACAGGGCGACTTTTAATAGTCAGTGTTATTATATACTGCTGCATGCACATTATTTGGACATAAAAGGATTGCAGATGCTATTTAAAATATCAGCATCATTAAATAAAGTGCTGTCATCGGTGGCTTGTAAAAAACAACTTGTGGGGAAATGTCAGTTGTAAACTGGGCTTAAAGGACATTGTAGAATGAAAAATATATATATATGTCTGACTAAGAACATCATTAAAGGACCACTTAGCATTCAGCACAGTTTGGACCAAATCACGATAAAAATCTCCTAAAACCATGTTGAAATATTTTTTGAAATATGTGCAATTCAAAGGAATATCTGTGTTTACATGAGTCACTGACATGCCCTCTGCCAGACCCACAGTTATAACTTGGTGTAGTGAGCTTAACCATTAACCAATCCATCTGTGCAGAGCATGTAATGCTGGAATCTCTTAAACAGCTCAGTTATGAGTTAACTTTTCAATGCATTCCTGAGTGCAGGGAAAACTATTATCAATCACTGTCTTCACCGAGTGGTTCAGCCAGTAGGCAGGATAGACTTAACACTTTATATTTTTTAGCTGTTATTAGTGTAATTAAAAAAAATAGATAATTTAAATATATAATATTGTGTTCTTTCACTCCATGAAGAGCACTTACAGTGAGGTAAATGACCCTTTAAGTGGGGAAAAAGTTATAAAAATAGTTTTTAATTATAAAGAAAAGATTGGTGCCTCTGCTGGACCCTGGATTCAGCCATGATACATTGGTGGTCATTGTGTATGTGGGAGGGGTGTTTATATTTCTTGAGAGCAGTTTTTGCATTTATTAATGCAGAATTCCTATTCCTGGGCCTACGAGAGGGAAGGGGGATGTGGTCTCAATTTCTCTATTATCCAATCTTATAACAAACACTACTACTGACCTCCATGTTCTCCCTTCTCTCACTTTCCCTCCACTTTTAGATAAAGGAACACACCCTTATGATCCAACCCTCAGGAAGTGATGCAACGAAGACAAAAATTCTCATTTTCTCTAAAAAGTGTTTTTTTTATGTCCAACTGCTGTTGTATTTTTATTCTATACTTTACAAAGAAGTGCCTTTTTTCTTGAACTACTGTGGTCCTTTAAAGGTGCACCATAATCTCAAATAGTTATCACCACAACATATTGGTTTATCACAGTGAGCTATGTTGATCTGACCAATGTAATGTATTAGGTGTAAAACTTGCCCAGTGTTGGTATCCTTGAAAAAGGTTCCAATTGTGGGAAAGAAATGTTTGCCAAGTTTTACACTCAATAAATCAAATCGAGAAGACTTTTGGAGTGCTGTCGTGTCTGACTCCCCATGTCCCTATGGACCACAGGCACATCTTATGTTCTAATCTATAAGGTTTGTCATGGCAAAGACACTAGAGTGGCCAGGTCCTTCTCCAGTGGACCAAGATTTGCCTAATAACTTACAGCCTTATTAAATTGCGATTCGGCCAATTGAAAAGGGCTCTATATAAGCACATAGCATATTTTTTTTATAGAAGTTTTTAGTTAGTTAAGACCTTGCTTTTGGATAGAAGTTCACTAACTAAAAACTTCTGTAAAAAACATATGCTATGTGCTTATATAGAGCCCTATGCAACTGGCCAAATTGCAATTTAATAAGGATGTTATTGTTTAAATCCAGTGTTACCGTAGTTTATTCTCCTAAAATGACCTTTGTTATCTCTGCAATGTACTATAGTCCAAAATATGATCAATATAGATAGTGTTAGGAAGTAAATATTTTTCTCAGTGTCTAACACCTCTTAATATACTAAACTCAAATGACTGAGAAAAATGTACAAATTTATTAACTTTTATTAGAGACAACAAATTAAAAACTTCTGTAACAAAATATGCTCTGTGCTTATATAGAGCCCTATTCAATTGGCCGAATCACAATTTAAAAAGGCTGTTAGAGTGTAACATTTTAAGGTAAGGTAATATTTGCGTGGCCGGGCTTTAATAATTCAGAAAAGTTCAGAAATACTTTTTTCATACACTTAACATTTTTTATATGTGTATGTTAATGTTCCCATAGTGTTGATCAATATAGCAATCAAAATCTTATTACCGCGTTGGTCCGAATATAAGCCGCACCTTTTTTCCAATTTTTGAGTTTGCGCGTTACGTGTGCGGCTTCTATTCGCGAACGTAAAATTACTGCCGTATTGCGTGCTCGAGACTGCGGTATTGTAGCAATTAAATAGCGATTTATGGTTTTAGTGATTCTAACATCTTGTAAGGCCTGTAACCTGCAAAAGGAGTTACAGTACTAATTAGAAAGCCTATTTCTTGCAATGGCTGATACCCTTGGAGATAGTCTTTCTCTCTCCAATTTGAAGGGTGCGGCTTATATTCGAGTACTATCTTTTTTCTATTTTTTCCTCTTGAATTTTACAGGTGCGGCTTATATTCGGACCAATACGGTATTTACAAGGAGATACTTTCTCCTAAGATTTATTATACGGTTGCTATAGACATAGAGTCAGTTTGAAATCTTTAATATAGTAGCTATTATCTTGTTGAACAATATATCCTTCAGTAAAGTGCGATCTTTATATCCCTTCAGTGGTTGTGTATTCTCACATTATTACTTGGTCAGACCGTTTATCAACCTTATTCATTTTATGCTGGTCATAAATTCAACAATCTTATTTGCAAATAACTTCCATTCAATGCATTATATGCTCAATACTTCTCCACTCTGCTTATCTATTTTATGATGAATACTTAGAGAGAATTAGATAACATCATTGTGTTATAATATACTGGGTTAGCAATACTTTGTGTTGTTTAATATATCTTAACACATATTACTTGATCTTATGACATAATTTTTTTTTTTTTTTTTTTTTTTATAATTAACTTTTTTATTGAAAGAATAAACAAATAGATCATCGTAAGTTCAGCAAATCATATAACAAATCTCTCAAGTATCAACAAGATATATCAGAAAGTTTCTTTCAAAGTTTTTCTTTTTTGGTTAGAATAACACATGAACATGTAAAACATATATATAAAGTCACACAAGGTCTTGAACATATATACATTCCTCAAAGCAGACATGTGTCCAGGAGGTACAGTAAGATGAAACCATAGATCAAACATCAGGTCAACCCATAAAAGTAGTTCACACGAACCTTATTGTGGACCTCGTAGAGTCCATAAGTCCCAGCAGGAGGCCCATCGACGGTATCTTTCATCAATTTCAGCTAAAAGTGAGCTCATAGCCCGAATGAACCTGATTTTGTGAAGTACTTCAATGTGCGTAGGGGAGGTAAGTTTCCAGTGTTTAGCTATGATGCATCTCGTGGCCAAAAATATCTGTGTTGTTAAACATTGTTCTGATTTGAATAGCCCCATAATTGGAAGACCTAGCAAAGCTTCCTCAGGCTTTTGTGTTACTGTTGTCCCCAAAAGTGTTTCTAATAGGTCGTATGTTGCTGTCCATATGGGTCTTATTTTCGGACACTCCCACAGCATGTGAATCAGTGTACCAGTGTCTGTGCAGCCCCTAAAACATGTGTCAGGGTGTGTTTTGTTCAGAAGATGGAGTTTTGCTGGTGTAAGGTACCACCTCATTATTGTCTTAAAAGAGTTTTCTTTTAGTGTCACGTTTAGTGGAGAGGTATTGGCTTGTTTGAGGATCTTATTCCATTGGTTGTCGTCTAGAGTTACCTGCAAGTCAGCCTCCCATGCAGTTTGGTAATGTGGTTTAACCCTGTTGGTGAGAGACACCATCTGATTGTAAATGATGGCTATATTGGCCTTACCTCCGGGATTGTTGATACAGCATTTCTCAAAGGGAGATTTGGTGTGATATTTGTTGATTTTCGTAGAGTGTGTTAGTGTCTCATTAATTGCCATCAGATTAAGCCACTCTCTATGTGGCACCTGAATTATGTCAGTGATAATTGACGATGTGTTGCTTTGTGAGGTCACCCAGGTATCTGCCACAATTGTTATTTTGTTCTTTATCCACCATTTCATCTGGGTAAATTTATTGAGGTGCTGACCTTTGTGTGATTGCCATAGTGGAATCAAGCCAGAACCCACGCTCAGGAGGTCCACCCTTCTGTTCAGGTCTTTCCATAATTTCAAAGAGTGGCTAATACAAATTGGTAACTCTCCTGTTCGTAGGTCCCGACCTAAGCTAAGCCATAAAACCTGCGATAGTACCCAATGCTTGTCTTCTAGAAGTTGCCTCTCTATGTCTGCCCACACCGGTATGGCCTCTTTTTTAAACCAGGTTGTGGTTTGAGCTAATCTAGTGGCCTTATAATACTTGATTAGATCAGGGAAGGCTAGCCCCCCTTTCTGTTTAGGCGCACACATTGTGGTTCTATTAATTCTTGGTTTCTTGTTATTCCAGGCGAACTTAAAAAGTGTTTTTTGCAACACTCTAAGGTCGGGTAACCTGATCGGGGTTGGGATTGTCCTAAATATGTATAATAATTTGGGAATCACATTCATCTTGATGGAATTTATTCTGCCCAACCATGAGATATTAAGGAAGGACCACTTGGAGATATCTGCCTTGATTCTGTTAAAGACAAGAGGAAAATTTGCCTCGTATACCAACGCTATAGACCGCGGAATATGAATACCCAAATAAGTTATCTGTTTGGGGGCCCATTTTATGGCAAAGCTGTTTTCTAAGTTCTGTTTCATCGTTTGGGGTAGTGTAATGTTGAGGGCTATGCTCTTGTTAGTGTTGATTTTGAACCCTGACACTCTGCCAAAGTCTGTGAGCAATTGGAATAAATTAGGCAGGCTTGGTATTGGATTTGTAAGTGACAGCATGATATCGTCTGCAAAAAGGTTGAGCTTATGCTCATTAGGGCCAATTTGCACTCCTTTAATATTTGGACAATTTCTAACTGCCGCTGCCAATGGTTCAAGACTAAGGGCGAAGAGCAAGGGGGAGAGTGGGCAGCCCTGTCTAGTTCCCCTAGTAATATTAAATTGTTTGGACACAAATCCCTGATATATAATACATGCTCTGGGATCGCTGTATAAAGGCATAATGCCCTTCAAAAAGCCGTCCCCCAGACCAAACTTCGCCAATGTTTTCCACATAAAAGTCCAGTCTATCCTATCAAATGCCTTTTCGGCGTCTAAAGATAGGAGCATTAGCGGGATATCCTCTCTGGTAGCCAAGTCTATCAGGTTAAAGATTCTCCTGGTGTTGTCGGGTGCTTCTCTACCTGAGATGAAGCCTACCTGGTCCGGATGGATCACGTCCGGCAACAATGGGGCCAATCTGTTTGCCATTATTTTGGAATATAATTTGAGGTCCGTGTTGATCAACGAGATCGGTCTATAACTACCGCACTGTGCTGGGTCTTTCCCCTCTTTGGGTATTACGACAATTTTAGCCTCTAGAAATTCTGGTCTGAATGAAGAACCAGAAAGGAAACTGTTAAATAATTCTTGGAGGTGCGGTAGCAAGAGATCGATGTATTGTTTATAATAAAAATTTGTGAATCCATCCGGACCAGGTGCTGCATGTGATCTCGTGGCCTTAATAGCCTGTTTAATTTCCTCAGCAGTTATGGGGTCTGCTAGGGTCTCTGCCTGTGATTCCTCAATTTGTGGCAGCTGAATCCCAGAAAGAAATTCATCAATTTGTGATTTGTGAGAGTAGGATCCTGAGTGAGAGGGGGCGCAATACTGTTCTGTATAAAATTGTCGAAAGACATCAGCAATCTGGTCTGGTTTAGAGACCGGGCCTTTCCCTTTAGTAAATATCTTTGGGATGAATGAGTCCGCCCTCTGTGCTTTAAGCTTTCTGGCCAACATACTGTCAGGTTTATTGGTGCTCCTAAAGAAGCTGGCCTGCGTACGTTGTAGCATGGAGATCACCTTCTTCCTGAGCATTGTGTTTAAGGTGTGTTTGTATTTCAGAATTTCATTGTAGATCTTAGGATCATGATTCCTGGCAAATAGTGATTGTAACTCTGTGATCTTGCTATTAAGGTCCCTAATTTGCACTCTATCTGCTTTTTTCGCTGCTGCTCCTAGCTGAATACAAACTTCTCTAATCACTGCCTTATGGGCTGCCCACACTCCTCCCCCGTCTACCTCACCCCCACTATTGATCCCGAAGTATTCCACATTTGCACTGCTGATTTTTTCCCTTAGGACTAAATCTTTTAATAGAAAGGGATTTAGTGCCCACGAGGGGGACCGTCCCGCTGGTAGAAGTCCAGACAGGGAGATCAGAACCAGGTCATGATCTGACCATGAAATGGGTCGAATGGAAGTTGTTTCTAAGTTTAGTGATAGGTGTTGTTGAATGAACAGGTAATCAATTCTGGAGTGTGACAGATGTCTGGGGGAGTAAAAAGTATACTCTCGATCAGTGGGGTTCATTATCCTCCAACTGTCTATCAGGCAATTAGATCTGAGAATATGTTTAAGAGCTCGTGTAGCCGTTGGAGGTGTGAGTTTAGTGGTAGCAGTTGATTTGGCTGTAGATTGATCTCGGACTGTGTTCATGTCGCCCCCTATGATCAGGAGGGAGTGCTCCCAGCCCATAATCAGATCTGAAATCTTAGTGAAGAATTGCTTCTGATCAGTGTTTGGCGCATATATGTTAAGGAAGGTAATTTTCTGGTCATGAATGGTGCCATGTACTGCCACATATCTACCCTCTGGGTCTGTCTGAGTGCGGGTGTGGCGAAATGTAAGCCTATTATGAATAAGGAGAGTCACCCCTCTTTTCTTTTCTGTTGCGGTGGAGTGGAAAGTTTGTTTATATGCTTCCCCCCAGTATTTGGGGACCGCTAGTTTCTTAAAATGTGTTTCTTGCACAAATATTACATCTCCCCCTAGTCTCTGATACTCTTTTATGGCAACCCCTCTCTTAATCGGTTCTTTCAGGCCCTGAGCATTATGTGAAATGATATTAATATTCATGACTCACCGTTTTTCTGGGGCTCAAGGCCAAGCTTAGTAGAGCACTAAGGGTTATAGCCGCCTTCGAGTATCTAGTCTGATGAGCCTCCCGCTGGGACTCCGTCCAGAAACCACCTGCGTCACTTCACTGTGCAAATTGATGTAAACGTAAAGTAAAATGTTAGGGTAGAACGAATGAGGAGAACACAACGATATACAGTGGTTGAAACTGCTTGTGAAGTAATCAAAAAAAAAAAAAAAATCTTTTTTTTTTTTATTCTAAAAATAAAATTACACTAATAGAATATAACAAAACTATGAACGTAGTATAACACTACTTCAAGGAGAGCGAGCGCTGTCCTTTTAATTAAATTGGTGAGTCCAGTAGTATTAGACTCCAATACTGACTGGATTCGCCGGGGGTGGGGGTGGGTGGTGGGGGGTGTATATGGTGAAGCCCTTAAGGGACACTATCAATATCTATATAAAAAAAAAAGAAGAAATATTCTTCTAAAGTGTCAGATAGTTATGCAAGAGTTTAACTAGTCATGTCTGTTCATATTTTGGTTGCAAGTTTTAGAAGATCAAAATAAGAGGTAGTACCTAACTATAACATATCATATAACAATACAACACAGTGTTATTGGATCTATGGCACATCTGGCTGGTCAGGGGCCCTGTTTTGATGTCTTCTGGAGGGAAGGTTGGAACCTCTTCCACGAGAATTAAGTCCAACTGTTCTTCCTCGGGGACCCTCTGTCAACTCCCTGACGGGTTGGCTGTCGCCAGAAACTCCAGGAGCATCTGTTAAAGTAATGCCCCAGGTAGCTAGAAGGGCCATCCCCTCCTCTAGGGTTCTGATGGTAAAGAACTTGCCGTCCCTGGCAATCAGTAGGCGAAATGGAAAGCCCCAAGAGTATTTCCAGCCATGGGCCAGGATGTTGTCCAGGAGTGGTTTCATCATTTTCCTCTTGAATAACGTTTGTTGAGCGAGGTCCACAAAGACACTTGGTCTGTGCCCTTCGATGTCAGGGATACCCCCCCTGGATGCTCTCATGAACATTTCCTTAGTTGTATAGTAATGGAAGCGGGCGATGATATCTCTGGGGCGTTCAGACATGGTGGAACGACCTCCCAGAGCTCTATGGATCCGGTCCAGTCTGTATTGCTCAGAGTCCAGATTTGGTAGCAGAAACTCACAGAGCTCTGACATGTATAGATGGAGGTCAGTTACTGATTCGGGTACCTTTCTCAGTCTGATATTCTGTCTCCGAGATCTATTTTCTAGGTCTTCCTGAAATGTTAAGTGGCGGGCTTGCTCCTCCTTTAGCATGGAGATTTCTTCCTCAATCTTGACATGAGATTGTTTTAGTTTGTTATATTTCTCTTCAAGCGAGTCAGTTTTAGCGTCCACTCTTTTGGACGTCAAGTCTCGGACGTCAAGTCTGCTGAGACTTTTTGGATGTCCGCTCTAATGTCCTCCCTGAATGTGAGGATCAGGTCTTTGAGGTCTTGGATATCACCCTTAGTGCTTGGCTCTGTATGCTCCATCGTTGTTGCTGCCGTGGTTTTTGAGTTAGGCTGTTGTTTTTGAGATGCAGGGGGTGACGCTCTAGGCAAGTAATAAGAGTGTATATTCTTGCTACTTTTTCTCGTAGCTACTCCAGCCATGACATAAGATAAGGTATTTTGTCACTTTTGCGTTTGTAAGTGTCCCCATGTAACGGGCATATGGGAATAGGAAGTTACATCCTGGAGAATATCAAGTCTCTCATGTGAAACATATGCTCCATAAGCTTTGTGCTATCAGGAAATCCCTTTGTGGTTTACCACTTTCCTCCACTAGATGGCAGTGGCAGACCAGGGAAGTATCAGATGTAATTGATAGTCTTAATTTCTTGTAGTAGTAAGTTAATGTAGTTTAAAGATCACTGATGTTATATTCCTGAAATTTCTCTGGGTGGTGGTGCTGTATATCTTTATTGCAGTAAACTGAATATATGTGCATCCCATTAGACCCCAAGATATAGTAAGTTACCAGAGTGCTTCAGGAATTGTCACTTTGACCATCGGGCGGCTGTATTGTAGTGTGCTCTGCTCAGCACCAGCCACATTGTAGCTTGATCCGCCAAAGAAGGAATACAATACTTTTATTGTGCACATGAGAATCTGTGAACTTCCAATGTAGGGTAGATGGTGCCCCTTTTCTACTTTGACAGATAACAATTGTATCCACCTGCCTTTGGTGTCAGGCAGCTGCATGCACTTAGTGAAATCAGAATGGCGGTCAGTCACTGGGCCTAGCCCCGCCCTAGTTAGAGCATAGAGACCACAAGTCACAAAATGCACCCTATCACAGGGGAGTGAGGCATAAGAACTTGCAGAGTTGTGTGTCACAGTTCCAAGGCAATGATAGTTGGATTCTTTGCCACAGCTGTAAATATTGACAACAAAAAATCAGGGCTTGGCTGTCGTTTGAAATAGGACTAGAACATAAGAATGCAAATCAGGCTCTAGTCACACACTTAACAAACTTCAGTAGACAATAGCAACAAAATCAAAGGACACTGGGTTGTAGAGGCCTAAGTAGGCTTGTCAGTTGTAGTGGATTTCAGAAGCACTCATGACATTTAATTTTGAGAGAGAAATTGGTAACAACATCTCATATATTTGATCATCAAATATTACACTATGTGCTTATATCTCAAAGGTCTTTTTTCCAACTTTCTTTCTCATTTAGCTGATCAATATTCCATTTTAATGATCAGAAAAATATATATATTCTCAATGTATTTATTTAAATAATGCACTGTGTGCTTGAAGAATTAGATATTTATCTTTTATATAATAAATAGTGCACTATGTGCTTTTTTCTGTTCTATTGTCATTTGATTTATTTCTCTGGAGAATGCACAATATATTAATTCCTGGATCATTATTTTCATTTGAAAGTGCCCTTTCTGTATTCCTTTTCATCACAATTTTTCCTTTTTCTCTCAGTAATGCACTATGTGTTTTATGTTTACCCAGTGTACCTTTTATATCACAATTGTTGCCTCTATCTATCAAAAGTGCACAATGTGCTTAATAGACATTTTTTTCTTTAAGAAAATATTCTTGACTTGATAGCTGTGCTCATTGAGGCACTTTAAGTTCCCATGTATTTACTGTAATTTAAGGTATATTTTTTCCTCTTTATATTTAGTGTATTTGATACTATTACTCAATTCACACCGTACTCAGAGATTTATGAGTTGTATTATTCATCATTGATACATACTGTGCAGTATGTGCTTAATAGAGTGGATATATATATATATATATATATATATATATATATATATATATATATATATATATATATATATATATATATGCATTATGTCCTTAGTTAATTTGAAATAGGGTAACTGTTTATATCTCGCACTATGTGCTTTCACAGATTGGTGAATGTCTCTTTAAATAATTAATCCTGTGCATGGTCTTTGCAAATAAGAGTAAAACAGTTCTTAAAGTTATAAGCATAGGATAACATAGTACAGTGAAATAGTAAATACATGGGCACATAAAGTGCCTCAATGAGCACAGCTATCATTGTTTCAACAAGTCAAGAAAATGTCCTTAAAGAAAAAAATGTCTATTAAGCACATTGTGCACTTTTGAGAGATAGAGGCAAAAATTGTGATATAAAAAGGTACACTGGGAAAACAAAAAGCACATATGGAATTACTGAGAATAAAAGGAAAAAGTGCACTTTCTAATGAAACTAATGATACAGGAATTAATATATTTTGCATTCTCCAGAGAAATAAATCAAATGACAATAGAACAGAAAGAAGCACGTATTTATAGTTTATATAATAAATAGTGCACTATCTAATTCTTCAAGCACATAGTGTATTATTCAAATAAATACATTGAGAATATATATATTTTCCTGATCATTAAAATGGAATATTGATCAGCTAAATGAGAAAGAAAGGTGGAAAAAATACCTTTGAGATATAAGCACATAGTGTATTATTTGATGATCAAAAATATGAGATGTTGTTACCAATTTCTTTCTCAAAATGAAATGTCATAAGATCAAGTAATAAGTGTTAAGGATATATTGTTCAACAAGATATTAGCTTCTATATAAAAAAATTCAAATGGACTATATGTCTATAGTAACCGTATACTAAATTTTAGGAGAAAGTTTCTCCTTGTAAATAATAGGATTTTGATTGCTATAGTGATCAACACTATGGGAACATTAACAGACACATAAAAAAATGTTAAGTGTATGAAAAAAGTATTTCTGAACTTTTCTGAATTTCTAAAGCCCAGGTCACGCAAATATTACCTTCCCTAAAAATTGTACACTCTAGATGTCCACTTATATGGGAAAAGCATAAAATAAGGACATCGAATTTTCTTGTCGCCGTTTCCTATCCCAACAATTGTAAAAAAAAGGGGAGTGTCAACATAAAAGGGATTTATTTTTTGATGTTTTTAAATTCCCTTTTTAACAGTTTTTCATTTGTCTGTGTCTCTAATAAAAGTTAATAAATTTGACGATTTTTATCAAAATTGAGTTTACCAAAATATGATCAGAACTATATAACTCTTTAACTTTCAGAAACATATAGTTAAAACGGTAGCTGCCCAATAAAAATAATTAAAGTTATAATACATTGGTTTAGTATAGTTATGACCAATTACTTTTCAATTACTCATTATCAATTTAATTATCCATAAAATTATGGATACCATAATAAGTATAGACATTTCTTTAAATAACCACCTTATCAAGTCATAGTAAACGGTCTGACCCCAGACTCTAGCAGCATCACTTTCATGCACAGATACTGATGACACTTTCTTTCATGCACACATCTAACAAGCACTGTGCCAGTAACAAATATGGCCGCTGCACCCATGTGATAAAAACATACAGAACCAAATATGGCTACCCAAACCACTCTACACACAAACAGTATAGCGGGACATGATTTTTCATAGGTAATCACATGAGATTATGATGTTCAGGACTAAGATAAGAAGAAAATATATTTAACATAAAATTATGAGAAGCAATTATTAAATAGGAAATGTGTGTAATGGTCAGTTTGGAAAAAAGTACAACATATTGTTCACCAAACTTCTCCAAAATTATAATAACATTATGGGCAATTTATATAAGCTTAAGATGTATACTACAGTTTATAAAAACAAACTTTCATTGAAAATTCTTAGAAAACATTCAGGCTTTTATGGTGAAGTTAATTCAAATGTTAAGGTGTGTATGGGTAGCATGGGGCACCTAAGGAATCTTTGCCTAAAGGAACCTAAAATGTTCATCTGACCCCGATAGACACAGCAATAGGAGCTTGTTATCAGTTGTTCATCCCAAACAGCTGCATTTTATATAAACATTGTACTACAAATTCTAGATTATTGATAAATTTTTCAAGACAGAGCCAATTAAAAGGTTAAAATGTAACGAGATAATTTTTTTTTAAGGTTCTGCACTTAAAAAAAAAAGTTATTGGGTTATTTCAAATGTTTACACCTTTCCAAGATCTTCCTCTATGTGCACTCTTTCACCTTGAATAGAAGAGAGGTTATCCAAGTGTCATGCATCATTCTGAGAAGGTGTCCATGTCATGCTGATCTTGAGAAGAATAACATAGGTGCCTCAATCGTAGAGTGGAGAATCATGATAGGGACAAGTGTTGGTCACATCCTACAAAAACAGATGTATTCGTGCTTTTTAAAGAACTAGAATTCAGGCCCTAAAGAAATGTAAGACATCTACAAAAGCTTCAACAATATCTAAATATGTATTTTTCCCAGTTTGTTGCACAATAGGAACACCACAAAGATATATATTAACTAGTGAATTGCCCGTCAAAAAATGACGGCAATCAAATTGTAAGTGAACTAATGCTGTTTGGTGTATAATAATAAAATGAATAAGTAATATACTTTACTTATTTTCAAGTAATATATGGAGGATTGTGTTGAAGAGCTGGCAATCTGTTTTGATGTTGCTGCAACATTAGTGCTGTGTAGTTGCTTTGTAAGCGTGATGAATGTGTGTAGTGTAATAGTGTGTGTGCGCGAGGCAAATCCGTTAGGGTAGCTGTGTACTTCCGCATTGTATAAGTTATTGTTTTAAAATGGCGGCTAATGTGTGGTATGTGGCTGTGGCGGAATATCCGTATCGGTTTGGTGGTGTTTTGCGTGTTTAGAGTCCTGTAGCCTCATTTTCGTTTTGTTCGGCAGCCATTTTTTCTCTCGCTTAGGTTATTTTCGGGTGTTTAAGCTCTGAATTTTGGACTTAAACCTAGGTGTAACTTCACTTGCAGAGGTCCTGGGTGCAGCACCTTGCTGTGGGTAAGCTTTTTATATGTTTGTTGTGTGTATTTATTGTGTTTGTAATGTGTTTGGGGTCGTCCTTGTTTTCTAATCTCGTATGTGTTTTTTGGCAATTCCGTAGGTGTTTGGTGGTGTTTTGCGTGTTTAGACTGCTGTAGCCTCGTTTTCGTTTGTTTTGGCGGCCATTTTTTCTCTCGCTTAGAGAATTTTTTAGTGTCTAAACTCTTATTTTGAGGTAAATTGAGGTGTAACTTCAGTTTTTGAGGTCCTGGATGCTCCCTCTTGCTGTAGGTAAGCTTTTTATGTATGTGTTGTGTGTATTTATTGTGTTTTTCATGTCCGCGGGTTGCGGCTGATTTTTGCGCAAGCGTTAGCAACTTGCATGCTCACAACTATATATGTGATACACACCCTTAAGATACGTTTTATGAAGCATTGGTTGTAGGGAACGAGACAGAGATAAACACACAGAGAGACAGAGAGAGACACACACACACACACACACACACACACAGAGAGAGAGAGAGACACACACACACAGAGACACACACACAGAGGGAGACACACAGAGAGACACACAGAGAGACAATCAGAGAGAGACACACACAGAGGGAGAGACAGAGAGAGAGACACACACACACACAGAGAGAGAGAGAGAGAGAGAGAGAGAGAGAGAGAGAGAGGGAGACACACACACAGAGACACACACACAAAAGGAATAGAGAGAAAGGGGAGAAGAGAGAAACAGGAAAAAGGGGGAGAGATTGAACAGAGAGGAGAAAGTTATAAAGGAAAAGAGACAAAAAAGGAGAAAAAGAAGGGAGAGGGGGAGAAAAGTGTGGAGAGGAAAGGAGAAGAGCAGTGAAATAGAGAGTGTAGAAAAGATGGGAGTGAGAGATTATGGGGAAACAGTAAAAGGGAGAGAGAGAAGAGTGTGGGAAAGGGGGCAAGAGGATGATCGATGGGAAGAAGAGAAGGGGCGAGCAGGGTGAATGAAGGGGAGAGAAAAAATGTGAGGAAAAAAAATGAGAGAAAGGAAAAACAAGGAGGAGAGAGGGTATAGGGAGGGAAGGAGACAGGGGGAGACACATGAGAAAGGGTAGAGAAGGGAAGGGGAGAAACAGGAGAGGCGATAGAAAAAAAAAGAGTGAAAGCAGGCAGAGAAAATGAAGGGGAGAGAGAAAAAAAGGGAGAAAGAGAAAGGAAGAAGATGGAGAGTGAGATGAGAAGGATACCAGGGGAGAAGAGAGAAAGAGGGGCAGAGGGGAAAAACAGAGGAGAAAGATGGATAGAGATGGTCCATAGTGTAGCTGCACCAGGAGTAGCTTTGCCCTTGGTCCTGTCTTAGTAATAGGCTCAGTGCTAACCCATTAGTAAGAGGCATATTTTTATTTTGCTTTATTTTAATCAGAGGAATATACTTATACTGAGGCCGGCTTTGCTGCTGCCCAACTCATCCTTGTGCTTGTTCCTGCTAGTGGTAGAACAGTATGTGAGCGCTGAGTGGATAGCACAGACAGCGCACACTCATCTTGGGGAGGGATGAAGCAACAGACACCTTAAGGGTTCCAGAGCTACATTATTTAGTAAGAAATAGAATGCCTTTAATTGCTGTCAAGATTAAAATTGTTTGATTACACATTCACAATTATGCCTTGGCAGAAGTGTTTGCTGGTTAAGCCACTTAACTCTTCTCTCCCATCATCACTCTGCATGCCTAGGAGGAATTTATGAGAGGAGGAGGATTAGGAGAGATGAGAGCATTAAAAAGTGCAATTTTGCATGGCTATATAGGGCTTGCTATGTCTTTATAAAACCAGTAATAGTAATATGCAGGGCAATATGGATATTGATATATTTATATATGTGCAGGGCTATATGGGGTTTACTATATGTTTATATACTTGGATGTGGATGACAATATGGAACGTGCTATACCTTTATATACCAGTATTGTGCATATATACCAGGACTGTGCAGGGCTATATGATTAGTGCCTAGTGCCAAAGTTTTGCCACTATTGTTTAGGTCTATGATTGTCTTGACTAAGTGAGAACAGAGTAGACAAGTCTACTGCAGAAGTAGAAGAACCAGATGCTTAATGAAGTGTTCAAGATGCCAGAGATATTTTTTACAAGGAAAGAAAGACCAACTCACAGAGTCAAAACCTGTCTTGTATTGACAAACATATGAATTACAAAGATCATCATCAATATGAGTTATAATAAGTCTCTTATACAGAGTAGTTCAAGTTCCTTGTAGTTCAGGGGCTTCCTTGGGAGAGATATAACTATAGAGACTGGATTACAATGTAAAGATCTAGTATTTCATGTTTCTCACAGTGTCATTTACAAATGTAGCAGAAAAAAAGGGATAAACGCAAGACACACATAACTATAGTTACATGGGGTGCTCTGCACGACACAGGACAAGACAGACATTCTGACACATGAGGAAGTGACGACCCTGCTCCCGAGAGCTTACAGTGTAAAGGAGATGGGGAAGTGACACAAGAGGACAAGAGTCTGATGGACAATGATCCAGTCAGCAGGCAGGACACACTGGAAGAGGTGGCTGTGTGTCCAGTAGGGTCTTCCAATATTTAATACTGTTTTGGATTTCTCTCCACACAGCAAGTTAGGCGTTGTGAGGTTGTGTTCCTCCTTATCCAGAACAGTATTTGTTTTTTCCTTTTTCAGTTGCATTACAAGGACATAATGCAGAGCCTAAAGTCTCTCAGTGATTGTATATTACAAACACACGGTCTCCAAAGTCTTCTTACACAGCTAAGATCAAGCCAGTAATAATTGTCTATTTGACTAGAGAAGAGATGTAGCTTCCGAAGGTCTTGTGGATATCTCCTAATGTTATCAAATGTTATAATTTCACTGCTTTATTTAATGTCAAAGAATGCAGAGAATATCTAAGTTCAGTTCCATTTGGCTTACATTTCCTGCGAGTCTTGAGTTGCAGTTCTGTAGAGAAGTGAAATAAAAGTTAAAGAACAATGTAGCTTTAAAACATTACATTTGTTATGCTATGAAAGAGAAGGGCGTGTGTGTATTAATCAGACTAGAAAAAAATAGCCTTTAATTAAATGTGGCAGTAGTATACTGTAGTGAAAGTCATTATTGTTTGTTTCTATTCGACTAGCAAGAAACATTGAATGCAGAAAAAAAACGTAGCAATCCTTAGGTGTTAAGTGCTTACAGCAGGACTAATGGAAATTTAAGTCTACTAAGTCCTATCCCAACTGAGAACGAAGCTACACAAACAAGACAATGACTGCACCAAGTAAAAATAATTGTTCTTCAGAAGAGTATAATGTTAATATATCGGGCTACAGTATACCTTTAAGATATTGACTTATAACCCCACAGTTCCTACTTGTTTTTAGTAATTGTGCTTTGTGAGGTCATCCATTGTGACATGATAATTTTTATCCATTTTTTGCAGTTTGTTAAAATTATATTTTTCCTTGTTCTTTCCTCTGTATAGCGCTACGGAATATGTTGGCGCATTACAAATAAAAGTAATAATAATAATAATAATAATCCATATATCAAGGTATTACACTGAAAAAAATGTCTGCCTTGCCAATTAAACGGTAGATTTGGTTATACACTGAAAATAAATCTGTACTCTCACATGAATAAACTGAAGAAAACTGATATACTCACCTCACAGTCCGATCTCCTTTATTGTTGTTTTGTCATTGAGTCGTGTCCCACTCTCTGTGACCTCATGGACCGTACACTCTAGGCACATCTTTATGTCCATAGTCATGCTGAACCATTTGGTTTCCTGAACCGCTTGGTTTTCATGGCAAAGATACCGGAGTGTGTTGCCAGTTCCTTACAGATGGAATTATTCCTCATTTATATTTATAGATTGGGTGACATTGTAAAGCTGTATTTTCCATTGTTCGATACAAATGCAGAAAATTTTAAGTGTTACGAAAAACACACGAGACTAATAACTAGTTACATGGGGAGCCCTGCACGACAAAGGACAAGACAGACATTCTGACACATGAGGAAGTGACGACCCTGCTCCCGAGAGCTTACAGTGTAAAGGAGATGGGGAAGTGACACAAGAGGATGAGGGGGATGAGCTTGTGGATATCTCCAAATGTTCCCAAATATGTTGCTCTTATCATTTCAATGTCAGAGAAGACCGGAAATATTCCAGGACTTTGAATTCAGTTCCATTTGGGTTATATTTCTTGTGAGTCTTTGGGTGCAGATCTGTACAGAAGAAAAAAAAACAATGTATTCTTATAACATTTGAGCACATTTGTCATGTTACTGAAGATGTCATGATCTGTCATGGAGACACCAGAATTAGCAATCTTATATTTTCCAGCTGATTCCCTAATACAGTATCCAATGGAAGATGTCACTGTCACTTCTGGGTTTTAGAGAACATTAGGACCTAACAACCTCTGAAATCTCATATGTATAATATACTATTGTTAAGATCTACACTTGATAATGAGCAAAATATTTAGAAAGTAAAACAAAAAGTAGCCTTACATTTTACAGGTATACTGTAGTGGGAGCCACCATTTTTTTCCATTGAATGAAAAGAAAAATGGGGTAATCCTTTGTGTAAGCTTTTTTTCAGTCAGACTAATGAAAATCTAAGTCTACAAAGTCCCTTTCTGATGATAAAGCAGATGCACAACCAAGTCAATGGCTTACCAAAGAAGAACAGTTGCATATGGTAAATAATGAATTAAAGGCTATAGTTTGCGCATTACCAAAGTAAACTAGAGTAGAATGTATAATGTAAATATGGAGCTACGATGTCTCTAAGCTGTTTGCATATTAGTCATAGTAACTGGGCTTTGTGATGTCCTCTATTGTGACATATGCTGCTTTTATATACATATACAGAGGTACACAAGAGACTGTGGGGTAACTGTCCCTGGTTGGTGCTTTGTTTCTTGGGGAAGTTGGCAACAACTCTTATATTCACAAAGACAACACTCCTCACACAATTACTCACACAAGATTATATATACTGAAAAATATCCACACGCACATATTCATTAACATGACAACACCTTCCCTTTAATGGGGATGGTTCTGAACAATACATATTACAGGGCTACTTAAAAACTAAGTGCATCCCTGCCACGCCAGGTATAGGGGAGGTCTGATCACCTAAACATTCATATACGGGTGTCTATACTAATAAATAAACTAAAGCTAATGTTATACTCACCTCATAGTCCTTATCTCCTCACAGGTGCAATTATTCATAATTTACTTTATTTTATATCATGCTGCCATTTTCTGCAGATAAATGCAAGGGATACACAGTAAATACATGGGACTCATGACTATACCAATTTAATCATACAGAAACAGTAATTTTCACAAAGTAACATAGAGGAGTACATATGGTATGCTTCTAAAATCAGAAAGTAATTGTTTTTACTTCACTTGGTATTATCTACTTTTTTGCCGGTACAATTAACCCATTCCCCTGTTGTAGCAAAATCATAACCACAAACCGCATTTTACTCAAACCCAGTCAGGATACCAAAAACACAGAGGCCTCTGATTATTTTCTTATTATCAGATTTTATTTAGACAAAACATGGGTCAGCAACAAAAAAAAAAAAAAAAAACATCCAAAATATCTGCTGCTGACTGGACACAAATATAAACAAAACACAGCTTTTATAGGAATTCATAAAAAGAATGGCATAGCCCAATATCAAATGGCATAGTCCATTATCACCCCTCCAGAAAAAATGACAAAGTCCAACAACAGCCAATAAATTATTTTTTATATTATGAAATCCAATAAGTAGACATGTATAGGTCACAGGCTGAAAGTATGGACTGCGTATATCATTCCATTATTGCAAAATCGTGCGCATAGGTCAAAATTGTTGATCATAATATGTCCTTGGCTTTGTTTAGACTTAAAAAGTGGTTTATGTCTTCTTTAAAACTTATACAAAATGGTGGGATAAGTATAAATTAAATAAATTTTTATTAAATAAATGACAGCGGCGTGTTAAAAGCAAGGGATATTAAAACACTAATAAGGGGAATAAAAAAGGGCAGATGTAGGGAATAGTAAATAACACTGTAGCACTAGTATTGTGCAATGTAAGACTCTAGAGTGAGTGGGTATTACTATTCACACCTAGCGGGCGAGCCAAGAAAAATGCATAAATACAAAAGGTAATATCAGGTACTTGCAGACATATTATGCCACTGTCAAAGGAAAATTTCCTTTGACAAAGACGTGATACGTCGAAACGCGTCAGGCTCCTAGCAACCACGCTGCGCACGTAATCACGTTAGACGTGCGCATGCGCGTTGCAAACCTAGAGGCCGAGCTATTCCAGGAAGCGCGAATCTGCTACAGTTATGGCCTAGTTTAAAGCCCCTTATATCCCACTAGTGGCATAATATGTCTGCAAGTACCTGATATTACCTTTTGTATAACCTTAAAGTTGGGGAACAACCTTCATCTTGCACATACATCTTTAGGTACTTTTTGTACCATATGGCAGTTAGGTATCTATAAGTGCACACAGACACAGCTTAAATCCTATGCTGTGTAATATATAGCTGTTCTTGACAACTTTGTTTGTACTCCAGGTTGAGCTCCATTCAAGCTTTACCTATATGGGTACAACCTCCTAGTACCTTTGATCAAAACACAATAGGTTTATCAGTTAGGCATCTTTTTACCTACACCCCAAGAATTTTGCTTTATTTAAGTTATCCTCTAGATATTTGGAGGACATTCTTCTCAGCATAAGGGTGCTTTATATATATACCACTTATAATACAATAGGGTTTTCATGCCCTGGGAACTTTTTGCATTTTTCTTGGCTCGCCCGCTAGGTGTGAATAGTAATACCCACTCACTCTAGAGTCTTACATTGCACAATACTAGTGCTACAGGGTTATTTACTATTCCCTACATCTGCCCTTTTTTATTCCCCTTATTAGTGTTTTAATATCCCTTGCTTTTAACACGCCGCTGTCATTTATTTAATAAAAATTTATTTAATTTATACTTATCCCACCATTTTGTATACTGTACATTTGGGTTGGAAAACACCCAGGGAAATCCAAATCCTCACTTTTCTTTCTTCTTTAAAACTTGCTAAATCAGGGACATGCAGATTTAACTGTTTCAGAGCTTACGTCCTACAACTGAAAAATACTGGTTCGAAGCTTACATTTAGCCAAATATCACAGATGCTACAAAAGTGATAAATGCTATATATATATATATACACATTAAAAATGTAAGGATGTTTGTATTTCTCTACAACACCCCAATTATTAAACCTTACCTTTATCTTTGCAATCCCTTAGTCTCCATGTGCAAGGTAGAGATTCCTCCTCTAAGGATTCCTATAATGATGTTTATAGGACACTGGCACTTGGTTATGCACGTGCTCATCTCTTGATCTTTATGCTGTTAGTGGCTTTGGCTCCCCATGCAGCTCCTTTTATAGTGCCAGTGAGCTCTGTGACATCATCTATTATGACACATCTCTGATGTAAGAGGGCACAGCTCAGCCTTGTGATATCTGCCATTAGACAAATGGCCCTGGAAGTTGTGAGAGGGGGCCTCCTACCCTTCATAAGCACTTCCCGCCACGCCCCTTCCAGGCACACCTCAGTTCACATTTGAGTCTGTGTTAGAAGGTCGCTCATCAGCCATCTCCTGTGCTTTGGCTTCCACCAAACACTTCATTTGCAGATTTCAGGCTCCATCCACTAACCAGTGCCCTTCTCTGGATCTCCCTAGCCCTCAAACAGACCATCAGGGAATCAGTTAGCACCAACCAAACCTTTCAGGTTCCAATCCAGGAAAGGATCTTCCTAACATTTCTGCTTCCATTTCAACCCTTTCCTAATCCGGCACCTATCTACTAAATCATGCGGCTTTCAACAAGCCCTTCATTCATAATCTGGCCGCTATCTACTAAATCATGCGGCTTTCCATGAGCCTTTCATGCATAATCTGTCCCCTATCTACTACGTCATGTGGCTTTCCAAGAGCCCTAAATGCATAATCTGGTCCCTAGCCCTTCATGCATAATCTGTCCCCCACCTACTACATCATCCGGCTTTCCAGGAGCCCTTCTTGGATAATCTGGCCCTATCTAATAAATCATGCAGCTTTCCAGGAGCCCTTCACGCATCATCTGGCCCCTATCTAATAAATCATGTGGCTTTCCAGGAGCCCTTCATACATAATCTGGCCCCTATCTAATAAATCATGCAGCTTTCCAGGAGCCCTCCATGCATAATCTGGCCCCTATCTACTTACTCATGCGGCTTTCCAGGAGCCCTTCATGCATAATCTGGCCCCTAATACATCCTGTGGCTTTCCAGGAGCACTCTCTCCCTGTGCCCTGTCTCTCTCTCTCTCTGCGCTTTGTGCCCTGTCTCTCTGCGATCTGTGTGCTCTCTGTTTCTCTCCCTCCAGAGGGCTTGTTAAAAATTGGGATCTGACTTGAAACCACATCTATTCCCCCTCACTGGCCAAAGCATGCTGCTTGCATTAGGAAATGCAAGCATTGCTCTCCAGAAATGTAAGTGCCTTCCTCAAATTCACACCTTCCACCAATGTATCATGGATGCCTCTAGTAGAGGCATCAGAATGATTATTTACTGACTAAAAACAAATTCCCTTTTCCTGCTTAATTATGCTCTTCATCAAATTCAAAGTTTTTCCGACATATATATGTCCAGTGGTCCACTACAGAAAAAACAAAGCATCACAATTATCATAGTAAGAAAGTTTATTATCTTATATTCATTTCTACATTTATCTTCGTCCTGGATATTAATAATGAGAGTATTTGTTTACAGGCGTTACTGTAGTTACAGAATAAAGTGTGATATCCAGACTCTAATCAGATTATTTTAAGCAATGAGTCAGTAGCACAGACGCGGAATATCAAGTGTCTCAGTGTCAGCAAACTGAGGAATGAGAGAGTACTGTATCATCTAGAGCCAATGCAAGACGACTCATGGATACTGTTCTATGCCATCATGTAGAAAAGTCAAAATCAAGGGGAGAAATTATAAAACTTTTTTTTTTTTTAATTTACATTATCACATATATTTGTGAGCATGCGGGTTGTTGCTAACACTGCTGGCTCGCGAAGCAAGGGCCGCAGTTGCTGGCATGGAGCGCCAAAGGTGTTCCATGCCAGCAACTGTGGACCTCGCTAAATTTACCGACTTACGCCAAGAAAATACGATACGCGTTACGAGCCATTACGACCTCGCAAAAAAATACAACCTTACCTCCGAGCGCGTAAACACCCATAACGACCTTGCAAAAAATACGACCTTACCGCCCGAAACCCGCGCACATGAAAACATGAAAAACACATTAAATACACACAACAAATACATAAAAAGATTACCTACAGCAAGGGGAGGCAGCCAGGATCTCGAAAAATGAAGTTACACCTCAATTTCACTCAAAATTAAACAGTTTAAACACCCTAAAATCCCCTAAGCGAGAGAAAAAATGGCCGCCGAAAAAAACGAAAACGAGGCTACAGGACTCTAAAGACGCAAAACACCACCAAACACCTACGGATTTACCGAAAAAGACTTACGAGATCCGAAAACAAGGACGCAACCTGTGCGAACCAAAAACATTAGAAACACAATAAATACACACAACAAATACATAAAAAGCTTACCAACAGCAAGGGGGGGCACCCAGGACCTCTGCAAGTGAAGTTACACCTCGATTTAAGTGCAAATTACAGAGTTTAGACACCCGAAAAAAACCTAAGCGAGAGAAAAAATGGCCGGCGAACAAAACAAAAACGAGGCTAAAGGACCCTAGACAAGCAAAACACCACCAAACACCTACGGATTATCCGGAAAAGTCAGATGATATCTGAAAAACACCTACGGATTTTCAGCAAAAGACTTACGAGATCCGAAAACAAGGATGCAAAATCACCCACAGCCGCGTACCACACATTAGGCGCCATTTTAGCACACTAACTTACACAATCCGGAAGTACACAGCTACCCTAACGGATTTGCCTCGCACACGCACACCATTTACACTACACACTGCACACAGTCATGACACTTACACAGCAGCTCCACAGCACTGATGCTGCAGGAACATCAAAACAGATTGCCAGCTCTTCAACACAATGCTGCATATATGACTTCACAATAGGTAAAGTATATTAATTTCTTATTTTATACCAAAAAAAAAAACGCTGCTTATACCACAAGAGCCTCGCAATGAGCGCCGAAAGCCCTCAGCGCGAGGCTCACAATGAGCGCAGAAGGATCTTGGAACAGCAACAAAATTAATGTCGCACACAAACAACATTACCTGCCTCACAATCTTATTGCCGTCATTTTTGACGGGCAAGTCACTAGTTTATAATAGTTCTAAATATGGCTTTGTTTGCCATTAAAGCCCTTAAGTTGTCTACTTACCTTGGCTATTTGTAGTTCATATTCATTGGAAGCATACTGAGCTTATGGGGAGAAAGAACTGGAAAAGGGACTAAAGGGATTATAAATTACTTAAAATATATTTAAATTACACAAGGGCAGTGAGCTTTTAGTGGACACAATCTTATAAAGTTTTGTAATAGTGTTTAAGTATTCAAAATAGGGTAGGGACAAATCAGTGGTGGGCTTCCCAATGTGGCCCATAGCCTGTGTACTGGAGTGGGAGAACTGCAAAGTCAACTTTCTCCCCCTGTATCGAACATATCATTATTATGCCCCATAAAATATTTCCAACTCTGTTCCCCACTAATTCATCTCCACACCTCTCTCTCTCTCATTAACATTACCATTTACAGCAAATGGTATTTTACACATTGCAGGAGAATTTTAAAGATCAAGTGTAGCTTGGAAAAAAACTTCACATTTCTTAATTATATAAAAAACTAACAATGGCCTTCATGTAAATCAAGTGCTCTAAGGTAGGCACTGCCGTAAATCAGCTGCGGGAGATTTCCCCCCCAAAATGATACACTAATTTAAATCTTTTGCTCCCCTAGGTTAGTGCACATCTGTAAATCCTGCCGTAGCCGCAGCAGATTTCTGTGTAGGGAGTAGCCAAACCAAGCTTTATGGATGCAAAATGGCTCAGGGAGCCAATAGGAAATGGGAACGTGTTTGGTACCCGTAATATATTGTTCTTTGTTTTGCAGTTATGGCACTGTCCTGATTTGCGAATGATCTGAAAAATCTTATTAGCATAGGGTTTGGGTGTCAAAATATCCCGGAGTAACTCGTCAGTAGAAAAGTGTGCCGTAACTTCCAACTCCGGCTTGCCACAGTGACTTGTAGCAGTTCTCTCGCAATGTTTTAGGGACGGTGATTAACATAGCTAGGTAGAAATGTTGCTGTTATTACAGCACTCATGATTGCTCTTGCCAGGATGAGCATAGGGCCCAATGAACATAAAAGAATTATAAAGAAAATCTTAGATTTAGCAGGCTCTGCTTTTGGTTTAGGACTATTATGTTGTATTTTCCGGGCTTGAAGCCTGAGGAGTGGACTGACCTTATGTGAATTCCAGTTACATTTGATCTTATTAAGTGCTACGACGACTGCATTTCTGAATAGAATTCTTATTTGCAGATGATCAAAAAAATAGTTTCACCCTTTAATGCAAAACTGAATGTACTTGTCAAATTAAAGGATGCACTTGTAATTTTTTCGTTTTCGGAAAAATAAAAAAATGAACATTCTGCTCATTATGAAGTCATGTTCAGCAAAGGGCATGACAAGTTGGTGACTCTTTAAGAACTTGAGGGCAGCAGAACAGGTTACAAAATGTGCTATTAGAATGGAAAAATGCTAAATATGTTTTATATTGTGCTTCAAAATGAAGTAACAATACAGGAAATCTTATTAAAGTGCCTCTGTAGTTCAAGAAAAAAACAATACACTTGCTTGCCAATTGTGTGCTAAATTAACATTAGCAGCTGTGTAAGCCATGGACATGAAGATTGTTTATGAGCACAGGAAACCATTTTGTGATTGTTACATCACATCCTGAGAGCTGGATCATTAGGAGGTGTTTCTAATATTCAGAAGATGGAGGGGTGGGGGCGGAAGGAACAGGCACAAGTCCAGAGCCATTGTTTGAGAATAGGATACAATTGAAACTGACACCACACCCCTTCCCTCTCAGTAGTCCAGAAGTAGACACCTTGCATCATCCAATACAACTATTGCTGGTCTGAAACATAAACGGTCACCAATTTATCATTGATCCCTTCAGGATCCTGCAGAGGCATCAAATGGGTGAGCAGCGTTATTGCTTAGAGTGCAGAAAAGGAATCTTGTGTGCGCATACACTGATCAGATTGAGGGAATTTGCAAACAATTGGCAATAATCAAATATAACACAATGTTTTAGGACTAGATACTAGCTATATTTGTAAATAACCCTCTGTTGTGTCCCTTTAACAAATGTCTTTAATAATCTCAAATTCTGATCATCTTCTGCTATATACCTTGCCTTAAAACCTTTTGAAAGCTAGAGACAGAGCAACAAATCTGATAAGGAAAGCTGGTAAGGAGAGAGATAGGATGTGACTGGCATTTAGGGGATTGAGTAATTATTTTCCTATTGTTAGATGCTTAACACCAGTCTAGATCTATCTGAACAAACAAAAATGAAACCTAAAAAGTAACTTAATTTAAATTTAAACCACAGCGCTTATAAAAAATATATGCATTAAAAACACAATCAAATTTAGGACTTTAACGCAAAACAGACATCCAAACTCAAAAGAAAAAAAATGGGGTATAGGAGGGAGGCTATAGCAAGGGATAGCATAGAAGATAAGTCCTGTGATCTCTGTGGACCCTCTTGCCTGGAAGGCTCTCTAACAGAAGCCCCAAGGCTTACTAAATGTCCTACTATAAAATAGAAGGAAACAGAAAACATGGACGTATGAGCAGTTTGGAAAGTCCTTTCATTGAAAAAGAAAAGGAAAACCGGGTAGGTTAAAATCAAATAATATATCTACACGTACAGTTTCATGTTTGCAAGTGCTCTGCTGTCAGTTTCCAATACATAAATACATTTCTTGCAGACTGCAACATTCAGGAATGGTATTGCTTAAGCCTTTCCGATGCCATCTCTGGAAAATAATAAGTCTATTGTATCCATAATAATTAAACTTGCTAGAGTAAATTATTTAGCAAAAATCCTAACAGCCGTTTCACCACTATGGCACCTTCCTCAGAGGCTATGTGTATAGTGAGAGACTGCTACAACTAGACAGGAATTAGAAATATATTTTATTAGAGTAGGTAATATTAGAGTTGAAAGGAAGAGGTAGCCAGGTCAGTGGTGTAAAAAGACACATAAAAATGGGAGATTAGGGAGACTTTGTAATGCTATAAATTACAATAAACCTTACAATACCTTTTGTTTTTTTACATCATGTGGTACCATAACGTGTTTTTAAAATTCCATTAAATATTTATTTTTTTGGCCATTTTAAATGGTGAATTAAACGTAAAAAATAATCCTTTTAATTGATACACTTACCGTTCATTTGGAGAAGACTGCTTAGAGTCCCTTGGACTGCAAGCAGATCCAATAAATCAATACTTCAGAAAATCAAGACAAACTGTTCACTAGAAGTTATGATCATGAGATTGAAGCTCAAATATTTTGGCCATATCATGAGACAGCAGGATTCCCTCTGATGCTGGGAAAGATTGAAGGCAGAAGAAGAAGGGATGGATAGATGAGGTCGATGAAAGAAAAAACATGAACTTGACGGAGCTCAGAGGGGCAGTGACTGAACGATGCACCTGGTGTGCTGTGGTCCATAGAGTCACGAAGAGTCGGACGCGGCTGAACGACAACCAATGTTCATTTTATAAGCTTTAATATTTTCATGTGTCAGGCTCCTGCCTGTTACTTTCTGCATTATAACCTTGTTTGATTTTTGAGTGCAATTATTATTATTTTTTTTATAGTTGCTCGAATGGACATTACTTGTTTAACAATTTTTAATCCAATGGATGGACACATTGTGCTTCCTAAATGTGGTTCCGACAGGGTCTTTTTAGATAAATACGATTTTACATTATTAGATAAAATAGAAAATATATACAAAATGTACAAAAAGTTGTATGAGACACATAGGGAGGAATTGTAATGCTTTTATAATGATTTAAGCTAAAGAATAAATATTAATGCAAAAATAATAAGTAAGCGGATTTAAACGAAGGAGCTTTTACCAGTTGCATCATGTCCCTGTATAAGTAATGAAGCTAAAATAATCAATTTAACACTCAGAGTCTCATTATATATCCACATTTTTGTGGGAACACTTCAGAAGGTATACAAACAGTAACTAAAAATATCAATTCTATCAATTTTTTATTTCCCACCCTCTATCAATGGTGCAGAACATATATGGTGACTTCTGGATCCATTTAAAAAAATGGCAAATACATAAGAAAAATAAAACACACAAAAAAACTGATGTTTCGTCTGCTTTATTTACTGTACGATTACATTACATTCAAGCAATAAGGCAAAGTAAACATGTAATTAACAGGTGTACAGCTTTAAGAAGTCAGCTATTGCATCTTACTCTGCAAAAGTATGTGCGCAAAGAGTTGGAGGTTCCCCGTGTACACCCAAAACACAGATCAAGACCTTAATCCAAGTGTAACTTTAAACAAATGACCTCTAAAATATACATTAAAATGTTTATATTGCAGACAGGAGTTACTTACTAGAGCTGCGGAGACCACTTTGAAAAAGATTCAATGGCCGTGGAAGTGGTCAGACAATAAGGTTCCATTTCTTTATATAATAACAGAGATTATTAGGAAAAATCATTATTTGAAGAAAAGAAACTGAAAGTAGCTATTAAACTTACATTTAAACTTAGCATTGTTGCTCAAGGCAGATATGCTTCTCTCTAACAGTTGCGTGAAAGAGGCTCTGTCCGGCATGCAGTCATATTTTATCTGACAAAGTTTGCATGCAGTGCCCATTGCAGGGAAGCAGCTAAAGACTCCTCTCAGGACTGTCCCCCTGAGCAGATTACCGCCCACCTCTGGCACCTAATAGAGGATGTAGATAAGCAGATCTGCTAAAATCTCAAGCATTAAAACATCAAATTTATAAGCTACACTGAATTTTTTTTCTTCAAATACAGATTTTACATATAATTAGTTATTAAATAAACAAATGATACCCATTGTATGAGCACTACAGTACTAGACTGGCACAGTAAGGGTGCAGAGAACTAAAATCAACTGCAGCATTAGCAAACTAAAATTACAAAAATTGTAGACGTAATATTTTCTAGCAGAATAGAACAGGAGACACCATTTCTTAACCCTACTTAGTTATTTAATAATAAATACAGGCTTTGCCGCTATATCATGCTATTAGTACTGACACGGTGTGTGTAAACATAGCAAGGCTGCCCTAATCTAGACAACCACTACCTATATAGTCAGAACTAAAGTGCACTCCCACCAGGGTCTTGGATTATGGCACATTTGCCAAAGAAACTACTCCGATATGGTGATATAGAATACTCATTAGATGGGGTATAAAGACAAAGGGGTAGCTCAACTGGAAGATTATACAAGTCTTGTCATAGATGTGCTTGTTTTACCAATCACTGAGGATTAAAGGACCACTGAAGTGTCATATTTATATTAAAGAACTTCTTAAGAGCTTGATTAAATTGCAAAAATAGTTTCAGAAAGACTGCCATTTTGAACTGATACTTAATGTCTGAATAGAAAGCAAGTCCTAGTAGGACAACCCTCAGGTTATAGGCAAACTAAGATATATATATGTTGAAAACGTCCATAACACAAGCAACGTGTGAAGATTATGTTCTGCTCACGAAATCATACGGTTTATTTAATAATTTTTACTTTGACCCATGTGTGTATATTTGAGAAGATCATTGAAGAACCATGGGGGATCAAATGTTTTCTTTTCTTTTTTTTCAAACACATGAAATGCAAGGAAAACGAGAAAAAAAAAAACAACCTTCACATTTTATCTTTTCTTTCAAATTATCCATTCCTGCAGTGATCAATTGTCTTTATCAGCTGATCATGCAATTGCTTTCTCAAAAGGGTGTGTCCTTGTAAATGAGCCTTTCATTAGACCCAGTGAATACACTGGCAGTTGTAGATGCAACATTCCTAGCTGCTTTAGGAAGTAGAACAGCAGAAAACATATTGGTGTTATTTCATTTTCCATGCTAAAAGCATGTTTGCATATTTTTTTCAAGTGTTGCTCTTCAAAATAATATATTTTAAGTATATTGCCACAGTGGTCCTTTAAAGATAAACCTGTTTTGTGTAAAACATTGATAATGTCTGCTCAATCTCTAATCACCTGATTAGTATTGTAAATAAACAGTTGTAGAAACATGTCAGAAGCCCAATATCTCCCTTGTACTAATACAGCCTTTGTCCTACTGCAGTAAAATACAGAAAGTGACCCTTTGTTGTCAGTTTTCCTGGTTCTTTTGTGATTCCACCTCAAATATGAGAAGTACAAATAATGCCAACCTCAAATGATGTAGAATGAAATGTGTTGATACCAAACACAAAGAAGTGACCTAAGTGGGACCTATGCATCTCACCACAGGTTAAAGGGCCAGTATAACACAAAGTGACCTAAGTAGGACCTATGCATCTCACCACAGGTTAAAGGGCCAGTATAACACAAAGTGACCTAAGTGGGATCTATGCATCTCACCACAGGTTAAGATGTCATTATAGCCAAAACATGTTTAAGTCTATTGTATTGTTTATTGTGAATTTTACACTTACAAATTTATATATATATATATATATATATATATATATATATATATATATATAATCTGCAGCAAAGAACGGATTTCCCAAGAGAGAGAGAAAAAAAAAAAAAAAAAGAGAGAGATTGTAGATGTACTTTTAGTGTTAATTGTTAACTAAAAAATAGATTTTACTTCAAGTGCTTACACTGGCCTTTTAAAAAAAAAAAAAAGGACCACAGTACTATGAAAAGGTCAGCTAAAATGAAAGTACATGCATAAGTATACTTGCGTTATAATGTTTATACTTTGTAATTCTAGTAGTTCTACTTTAAAATATGCGGCTTAGCTGTGCACCTTTTGCATAATTATGGAGGGGCCAGCTGTAGAAGACTTCTTGCTGTGTTCTGGGGGCCCCTCCATTCTTTATAAGGAGTTAAGTTTGTTTTTTGCCATGTACTAAACCCCTGTACAGCGATACGGAATATGTTGGCGCAATATAAATAAAGATAATAATAAAGATAATAATAATATTATTATTATTATTTGACTGGTATAGACTAGACCTCAGATCTACTCCAGAAAACACAGTAGAAAGCACAGCTAAGCAGCATATTTTAATGTAGAACTACTAGAATTACAAAGTATAAACATTATAAAGCAAGTATACTTATGCATGTACTTTCATTTTAGGAGTCATTATTTTAATAGTACAGCGGTCTTTTAATGGCTAAATAAAATGGCACTAAAACACACATTACATGACGTTAAATTAACAATTCCACAAAATGAAAATGTGAATATGTTTGGGTCTAGATTTCTGAATTCAAAATTTAAACTTTAAAGATTATTTGGCTTTTCCACAACATATATAAGGAGGATATGAACATTACTGGAATCGGGGAATACAGATTTCCATATTAATAAAATGTACAGTTAATCAAATAAGGCAACAATAAATATTTTTTTTTTATTTGAACAGGCTGCATTTGGGCAAAGTGCCCCAAGAAGAATCTACTCTAAAAATATAGAATTCTCCTCAACATACAGAAAAAAAAAATGGAGAAAGCTGGAAAATGTTTAGTGTTCATGTTTTACTTGGGTCCACCTTGGGATAGTTTTACAGATCTGAAATTATCACATATGTTACGTGAACACATTATATTCAGTTAAGCTGTAACAGAAAGAATTACATTAAATATGTTCTCAAAAACATCCCTCAACACCCCAAAGCATCAAATAAAAACTAGAAAATTGTATTCTATTAGGCCATTACTAAGAACTATTCTGGTTGGGTACTTAAAGGACAACTGTAATGCTCCAACTGTCTACAACAATGGACCCTCAATATTTTTTCCAATGGATCTCAAAAGACCACTTGAATACTAAAAGCTCACCTTAAGATTTGTAGGCATTCCTCTTAATTATAATGTGCTGTGATGTGATGGATTATAACTTGGGCACTTTGATTCCATTTGCGCCTCCATGCCATCCTAGCTACTATCAGAGCATCATTATTGGCAGTGATCAAATCCATGGCCTGAGGTGAACAGGCATGTTATCAAAACCTCTTATTAGTACTCCGTGATAAGATGTGACTTTGGATTAGGCAGAATAATTGTAGCACTCTGCCACCAACAATATGGGTTACACAAATTATTCAAGATGATAGCAAAGACACATTGTTCTTGCTTATTTTTGTATTATTATAGTGATGGTAAAAGTAGTCTATTCTAATCTATGAATGAATGATTTTTCCATTGCTGTATATTTACAGTGGCCCTTTAAGCTCACCCAGAAGACTAGTCTGATCAGTTTAAGGATAGCTCTCAAACAGTGGTTTTTCAATGTGATTAACAAATGCTTAAATAGTGATGTTCGTAATGTCTGTGAAGCATTCATGTGGAATACAGTAAATAGTTTTTCTCAATTATTGCAAACATTGGATGAATAATATTGCATTATAAGGCTGCATCAGTCATGAAAACACTTCCCATGCAGATAGTGAGGTTAAGCTTGGAAACCAGGATATTAAAAATAACCATTTCACAATAGCTATCTTATGTGAACATAACACTGAACAGAAATATTACAAGGAACGCATGGAAAAATAATGAAGTGACCAGGTTATATAATCTGTATATGTTCTCAAGTAATGATAAAATAAAAAAAACGTCCATACTTGAAATTTGAATTAAGCAGAAATTGTATGCATACTGTAACGCTTACATTTTTCTAAGTGATGGATAAGATAAAGTGTTTTGCAGCTATATTGTCACATAATTTGGTTTCCAGTGCTAAAAGGGAACACATAGTGGAGAATCCTTAAATAATAATAAACTATGGTATTCCCACATCTTACTGCTCCCTTCCCCTGGTTTGCCTTCTTATAATACAGCCACCATGAGCTTCCAAGCAAAGTGCTTAAAGCCATTAGATCTTGCTTCTCCCTTGCTGAAGAGCTTGCCCTCCAGGATTCTGTTCCTATACAGAAACCAAAGCTTTAGTTTCTTAAGGGACTAGTGGGCCAAGACTAAGCTCTACATGGTGGGTTAACCAAACCACTTCAGAGCTGGATTCGTTGTCTTCTACTGGCCGGATAGGGGCTGCCAAGTTTCGGAAGTCGTGTTTGAGTTTGAAGCTCACAGTCACTGGACCCTTTTCTTGAAGTGGAGTGACCTTGATGAAAACCCCAACTTTATTGGCTTTCCGGAAGGCAACAACACTGTAGTGAAAATAGAGAAGAATGCATGTTAATACTCCATGCAGGAACAATAACAAATAAATAAAAAATAAAAACAAGTTTATATTCAATATAAAGAGTACTTTAAATCTACATAACATGGTGAGTGTTTTTCATTATTTATGAATTACATGGCAGCCATTATTGTATAATATGCTAGGCAGTGACATATTTATCTTGCAGTTTCCACTCCTGGCTATGTAGCAGATAGAAGAGAAAGCAGCCATTGGCAACCGGGTGGTATATGTGAGCGGTCCATATATGTGAGCCTGCAAAGTATAACAGTAGCTTACTAGAAGAAATGTGTTACCAGCATTGTGAGAACTGTATTATAAAAAGGAAAATAAATAAGCATTTCTTTATAATTCCTTTAGGTCCCCTGTTAATATAGTCAACAAGTGGCTGCAGAGAGCAGCATCAAAGCATTTATTTTTAGCTTACTCTGGGTCATCCTGGAAATCTTGAGGTTCAGCCAACTCATCATACTCTGCTGCTGCATCTTTACCAGCCAGGATTATCTCCTTGGTTGGCACAATTACCTGAAACGGAAAACTAATAATATAAAAAATGCACACTCATACATACATAATTCATATGCATACTGATTTTGCCCCACAAAAAGCTAAGCATTTTTGTTCACCATGTTTTAAGCTTCCATTTGTAAAAGTTTACTAAAGTGGTAAGTAAATAATAACCTGGTTGTGGGCTCCAAATATACAATCAATACTCACTGCTAGGTAGCTTTTGCCTTTTAAAAAGTATTCCAGTGGCGGATAACAAAAGTCACAAGATAAAAATGCTAATGATTAATATATCATCAGCAAATACATTACTGGGATTTTATAATGTTCACCAAGTATGTAGTTATTGGTGAGCATAGACCACAATAACCTGCCACATTCTACATCTCAGGACTATATACAAGATTTCCCAACGAGTCAGTCTTCCCTTGTGCGCTCCTGTTTTTTACCATTCTTTGTTTAATGCAACAGGGCAGATTTGTCAGAACACAAATGCGGCCTGTACCTTTGCTGTGATGTTGATATCATCAGGATCCCCCTCTTCACATGGAATCAGAGTAACATGGGTGATATTCTCCACTGGATTGGTCAGAGTCAGCAAGACTTGACTCTCCTAAAACAGGACACATACAATAAGCTATGAGAACTGCGGTTGAACAAAGTATATATTCCAATAACAGTTAAAATAAACAAATATAAACAATAAGGAACTAATCAAATATAGTTTTAGTTGGCTTGATGAAAGATTCTGTATGAGAAGAATCTGTATGAGAGATGGTAAAGTTGCCACAAACACGGAACCCATAGTATTAGTATTCAATCAAATAAATCAAAATGATATATAGCATAACCCATTGAGAATAAAAAGAAAGGCTCATAGCCGCTTAGTGCTATACCAAGAGCTACTTTGTTCAACTGCCCCCATTCCCTCACTATAGAAGTATCTCCAGACACTTCAGTGTGACAATGTTCCCTTTCCCGTGAAGAAAAAAAAAATTAAACACTTAACTTTATCTCTTCTAAACAGTTATATGATGCAAGGTTTATCTTGAATAACTATTACCTACAACATTATGCCATCTTTCTACATAGTTATTAATTTCAAGTAGTTATAATGTATCACCGTTGTTCAATGTATTGAAGTTATGTTACAGATATATTGCTGGTCAGGCTTGGCACCAGTCATTTCCTCAAGCATGTCTTGCAATCCCAAATTCACACCAACACAGGGGTACTCAAGATTGTAGTGGGCCACTCACAAGCCTGGATTTGAAGATATCATTTCTGTGCACAGGTGAGTCAATCAGGATGACTGAAGAAGTGATCGACCTACCTGTGCGCAGCAGGGATATCATCAAATCCAGGTGTTTCACTCACCTTCATAGTGCGTAGATTTGGAATAGACATGATCCTCACTTCTGGTATATAGTTCCTGGCGAATCAAAGAGATAGCATATGTCAAATCAAGGTAATTACCGCCACTTGTTTTATAAAGTCTACACAAAAAGGGATTTTAATGCACCACGTATGATTATTTATTTTTTAAATTAGAATGTTTCATTTTAAAGAAGAGAATAAAAAAACGGTGACCAACAAAAGCACACACACAAGGTAACAGCCAAGTGGTAAGTAATTATCTAAAAGGATACCCATTCCCGAAGCCAAAAATGTCAATTGCACCATCTAATGGCTAAGAACTCTAATTAATCAAAACCAAATCTAGGGCTTTATGCACTAAAGTGAAAGTTTACTCACTAGTGAGGCAAGGATTTCACAGTTTCTTTTGTTAGGTATGAGTGATTATACCACACTTTAATGAGTAGATGATTAAGTAGGGAACTTTTCACTTTAGTGGATATGGTCCATAATATAGCAATTTATACTGGTGCCACAAAATATCAAGTTATATTGTTTTTGTACGTCACGGCTTTTTAAATACACTGTTGTGGTTATAAGGATTTAAAATATATTGCCAGACACATGACAAATATTTTTAGTAATATACAGATAATCAAAGAATATAACCAATAAACCAAAAAGCTAAATTTCTCATCATATCTTCAAGTGGAGAGAAGAAAAAAAAAAACCACATCTCAAATTTCAGGGCCAATTTGTTTTGTAGGTTAGACATATGTTCACATCGAAGTCTACGGATCAAGACAAGTCATTTAAAAACTATTCCGGTATACTGGAGGGCTGCTGGCGACAAATATGCTTCCAGTAAAAATAAATTAAGTTGACAGATACATGAAGAGGCGGCGACCCAGACAAACAATCTGGTTTAGTTATTTAACTCAGATGCCAGCATTCAGAGAGCTCTTAATACGAGAAATCAGCCCATTTTCAATTTTTTCTTGCCAAAAAGCCAAATCAGTCTAATATGCATTTGCACCACAGACTCATTTTATAAAAAGGTAATTTTAAAATGTTGATACAGGCTTCTTAAATGTGGGGTACCCTTTTCAAATTATTTGTAATCCGTGTCAAAATGTTGGCAGAAAAAATACTCATCCTCTTATTGTGTATTAAGCCTTTATATTGCCCAACAACTAATCCTTTTCACCAATAAAAGGTTAATTCCCGTTAACTCATATTTTCCACACAGGAAAAAATATATATTATTACCATTACTGCAACAATCCAATTTTATACATGTACCAAAACATTTATCATGTAAAAGGTTTTATAATTATATATATATATATATATAACAAAAAACTAACATTTAAACATTGTAGTCTCACAATACATTGGGGGGGAGGACATTAACTCATTCTGCTTGTTGCGACATACTTTTACACAATATAGTACTGTGTTCATAAGGATTTCATTTGGTAAAGCTTTAGACTACAGAGCTTCTCTCATTCAGGACACAAGAAGTGTAATAACTGAACTATTCGAATGAAAGCTGGACATTAAAGGACCAGCATAGTGTATTTACAAGTAAAGCTCATATCTGTCTTTGCTGTGCATAGGCTATTAAAAACAGTATACAGTTTAGAAAAGTTAACATTTAAGCAGCATCCCCAAGCAGAAAATTTACTCATGAAGCTTGGAAGCCATGTGAGTTGATGACACGGATTCCACCCAATGACATCATTAGCTCCCCCCCTACTGCCTACACAGAGGTAACAGCTCTATTGGAATACGCTTGCAGCTGGCCAAAAGGCCCCACTCAGTGACAGTGCATGAGCCATCATAGCCCGCCCCCTTTACTGAGAAGGCTCAGTCTGAAGCAGAGCCTACACTGGTCAGACTATTTTTAGTCCTGCAAACTGGAAAAGTTGGCCACACCCCTGATGACCCAGGAATTAGGAGATACGCAGATAAGAAAAAAAATGGTAATTTTAAAAACTGCATAGTATTTTTTCATTTCCTATGCAGAGCAAACATGAGCCTTACTTATAAATGCGCTACAGGGGTCCTTTGACATTTTTTTTAGGCTTAAATTCATATACATTCTTGGAGGAGAATTAGAGTTCACATGAGTGGTGTCCGTTCCATACAAGAGTGCAGAAATCTTTCCTATTCTTTCACAGAAATATAAAAATGTATAAATCAGAGCGTGTATATTGTAAGTTATTTTGGATTTTAGGAAAGCATCAGCTCAGGTTTGTAAAATGAGTCACTGATTATCCAACTAACACCCACACAAAAAAAATATGATGTGATGCCGACCCTCAAGGACCAGACATTGACAACAATATTCTATGGCCTGAAACTAATCATTTAAAAAAAAATTGTCTTCATATTGCACATAAGGACTCACAGAGCGACCAGCTGGATCTTAAACTTGATAGATGTTGGGTTAAACTCTGGTTTGCTCAGATTATGCTCACATTTCTGCAAAGAGAAAATGTATTGGTTAATGGTGTGTACATACACAATAGACATGATTTTTGGTACAATGAATGCCCTAGGTTTACATACCCTGCACCTTAGAGAGTGCTTGATTAGCAAATGCTTGTGGCGAGGATGCAACTGAGAGGCACATATGGGCTGGAAGTCAGCCTGCAACAAGCGCTGGTCCAGTGTGGTAACTGTGGGCAGTGAAGAAGATTAGCAACATTACAACAGGTTGTTCCTATAGTGTAACTCTCCATTATATACCAGTCACAGAAATATCTAGCCGATATTACAATGTTTAGATAATAATAATACATACTTGGTTTGTACCTTTTTATTGCCAATAGTATTTCTTAACACTGCATGCCAAAAAGATGCCTTACCCTCGGTTAAATTGATAGGTCGAGTGTAATAATCCTCTGCTAATGGTTCCACTTCATCCAGTGCCTGTGCGGGTTCAATCTTTATTTCCTTCTGATCTTCACCTTCTTTGAGACTAAAAATGTAGGGTTATAGTAAATAAATTAAGCTAGACTGGAAAAGTATAACAGATGTTTACCATTTTAAAAAGGCAAAAACAGGGCTAGACAGATTACATAAATAGCTTTAAACTAACCATTACATACATTTACAGATTAATCTGTGTGTTTTCTCAGCATCAAAACATATAAATAATATTATTTTAGATAACATAGTTTCCATAAGAGCAAGACCATTTTGCTCAAAAGATTTAACAGCTTAATCCTTAAACACCAATAATCGCACACTTCCTTCGAGTCAGTACTAATGTGAAGCCAGTAGCTTATAAATCTGTTCAATTCATATAAGCAAATATACAGAATACAAGTGTCAAAATACAGAATTTGGCCTACCGTATATACTAGAGTATAAGCCGAGTTTTTCAGCCCTTTTTCTAAAAACGGCTTATACTCAAGTCACTCTCTCTCTCTCTCTCTCTCCCCCCCCCCGTGCGTCTTTCTAACCCCCGCCCCCGTGTGTCTCTCTAACCCCCCCGTGTCTCTTTCCCTCCTCATCCCCCCTCTCATTCTAACCCCCCTCCCTCATACTACCCCTCTAAATACCCCCCCCCCCCTCCCCTCACCTGCTTTGGCCTCCGCTCCTTTCGGATCTTGATGTGGCGCGCATGTGCAGTCACCAGCGCGCCACGTCATTAGCATATACCGGGTGCCGGCACCCGGTATATGCTAATGCCGTGACGTCACACAGAAGGAGCGGAGGCCGGAGCAGGTAAGTGAGGGGAGGGGGGGGGGGTTAGAATGAGGAGGGGGGTTGAGGATTAGGAGGGATGATGAGGAGGGAGGCTGAGGATGAGGAGTGGGGTGGAGAATGAGGGGGGGGGGGAAGAGACACAGGAAAGGGAGAGGGGGACACAGAAGGCACAAAAAGGGACACAGGGGGCAGCACATTTCCCACCCTCGGCTTATACTCGAGTCACTCATTTTACCCAGTATTTTGTGGTAAAATAGGTGCCTTGGCTTATACTCGGGTCGGCTTATACTCGAGTATATACGGTATGTAACAAGGTGAACATTTGAGCAAATACAGACAGAATGCGTTTAGCATTTTTAATACAGAATCAAAGGAACTTTAATTTAACAACATGAAGGGGTACATACAGTCAAAAAATAAATATCAAAAAGCTAAACCTACATTTTATTTTTTGGAGGAGAAACTTAGGAAAACATTGCCTGAAAAATGGATATCTATAAAAATGTGCAGGAAGTTAGCAACCCAACTTACGTCAATCCAGCCAAAGCAGTGATTGGAGCTCCAGGTCTTTGGCGTTGAAGTCTTGTTCCACGTCCATACTTATCCTGTATCAATGCAAGAGATACATTAAACACCATAATACTATGCAACCAATACTTAATATGTAATTGTTAATGGTGGAAGAGAAGCAATGTTATAAATGTATACATTTCTTAAAAGAACATTACCATGAGAAACCAATATTTTGCATTATAGTAAAATATAGTTTATAAAGTATATTCATTGAATCTTTATTTGTGTTCATTTTAATTTAGAATGCTTGCAGTTTCTATTGGCAACATTCTGAACATGTTTTTATGTTGTAATGGTAGTGTCCCTTTATGAAGAAATGAAGTGCATGATGTGGTTAACTCCATCTTCACTGGAGGGTTGTGCAAATGGATTAAGATCAATTAGAAGAATGAAATGATGTCAAAGCCTTTGACTTACCGCTACATGAATAGTGTGTTGCTGTGGATTATCCCAAAATATACCAAGTAGATTGCAATTAAGGCAAAAACAAGAAAGTAACAGTGAGACACCACATATGTTAAAGTTGACTAGTAAGAATTATGTTTTACCAATACGAGATGTAACAGAGAATTCAACTATGAACCACACATATGAATCCAATACAGAAACTAAATACAAGTATATATAGTTGACTGCTAAAAAAAAATATACTCACCTCACCCAGTTAATATTTACTGGACCACTTACATACTACTGATAGTATGTATAAGCTTCATAAATAAAGCAAACTATATTTAAGAAAATGATGGCTATATGCTTTTTCCGCACACAGTCATTTTGGATAAGACTGACTCTTAATGAATAATCTTAATTGGGTGTCAAAGATTTAGTTTTTAGTGTGAGATAAATTGTTGCTAAACAAAGATACAAAGTTAGAATTATTTGTTAACACTATGTTTTTTTTAATGAAGAATAAAATAATTAGTAGGAACTAATCCACTTAAGTGCAGTTCATCTACATAGATAGAGACAAAAAATAAATAAAGTTAAATTCAAGGTTTTAAAAAGGTAGTAAAAAATACTCACGGAAAAAGCCAATGGCATATAGTTCCGGCGACGAACCAGTTTCTTTCGGTCACGTTCAATCTTTTCCTTTTGTGCCAGCTGTTGGTAATACTCCAATAGCTTGTTAATCTGGAAAACACCATGGAAATTAATTACTATTCCAGAGCATGGACATATTATTTCATGTTAAAATGGGGAGCTTGTTTAGTGCAGAACTGTATAACTTTAGGCCTAGGAGTCACAAAACATTTTGTGCTACCATACACTGATCCAATCTGTCTTGGCTAGATATATACTTTGCAACACCTTTACAAGCTCCTGGTAAAACAAAAAAACCTTTATCTGGGTTCCCCTTCTTTCTCTTACTATCGCTGTAACTCTCCTCCAAATCACTTTATAATGTTAAAAAGAAGTTGAAATCTTATTAAACGGTCACTCAAACATAGATGAAATGGTATGCAGTGCACATATTACAACCCTGTTTAGTTTTCATCTCACGAATAGACGGAGGCAAACATAGGAGAACATGTCAGGAATGATGCTACTGCCAGGCAATGGGCCTTCTACTATTGACAGCAGCCTGGAGTAAAGGGGGACTCTTACTTTATTAGGGGAGAGGGGCAGATAGAAAAGTGATCAATGTATTTATAATATATATATTATCAAACATTATCTTCTCATTTTAAATTTGTTCATATATGTTTTGATTAGCTTTTTCTGAAATGTGTTTGTTAGCCTTTTGTATCAAATACAATTTCATTTTGGCCCCTCATTTGAAAAAGGTTGGGCAACCCTTGTTTATTATCTTTTATTTGTAAGCCCCAACATATTCCGTAGCGCTATACAGGGGTTAAGTACATCGGAAAAACAAAATGAACACATAGCAAAGAATGGTGGGCCCTGTTTTTGAGCTTGAAATCAAACGTACATAGTGCTTGTTCAATGAGAATACTTTTGTGTTATTATCCCAGTACATTTGTGTAACCTTAAATGATTCAGCGTTTTTCACATCAGAGCACAAAGCTGTAAAAATGTCCCCTGACCAAGAGGTGTGAAAGGCAATAATATGTGAAAGCAGACATTAAGTCAGCAACAGACATATTTATTATAGTCTTCTCATTATATTCTTCTAGCCTTCTCATTAGAAGCAAAAACAGGATTGACAGATATACACACACGCACCTAAAAAATGGCAGATGTAAGTAGTCTGCCCTAAACGATGGTGCCTGCTCAGTGTGACGTCTTCTCATTATATCAAACCATGTCATTTTCATCACAAAATCATATTCTTGTGCTTGAGAACATCTTTGATATGATGAATTTTGTTTCAATAATATCCAAATGATAAAAAAAAAAAAACTATTTATCTCTGGTAATATTTTATTAACAGCAGAGGGAGCTACAATGCCATTCTCTGTGCATTTTATTTACCTGTCAATCTCATAAGAGACACGCACCCATTATCCTATGTAACAAGTCAATATCATAGAAATATGCTTAAGGAAAATGAGTCATTTGTCTGAGTCTCACCCATGTGGTGCTTACCCTTTGGGTGTGTGGATTCTCAGGTTCTTGCCAACCACCACTGGCTGCAAAACAAAAAAACGCACAATAACCATGTGTGCCACTAATGCAATATGTGAAGTACAAACATATCCTGCATGTACTGAACTGCAAAGCTTTATCATTGAAATAATACAAATAATCTGAAATTCAAAATGAACTAGTTAGGTTCAGAAGAGAAAAAAAGAAATCATGGAAACGTGTTTATTTTAACCAGACCATATCTAATGAGCATCTTATAGAAATCATTTTCAGCTACTGTACCTGAACAATATTTGTCTTTTACAATTCTCTGGCATAGTTTAGAGAGTACAATTGTCCAGTTCATCTCTTAAAGGCACAAATGATTTCTGTAAAAATAGTATTTTATAAAAGATAAGTTCAAATGAGGCTACTGTTTAAAAAAAGGGGCATGTCCTGGGCATATTAAAGGTTAGCCAGACATTTCAGCAACCTTATTTTAAAATCTCTCCCCAGAAAAACATTGTGATGATTGACTGAACTAGTCACCAAGCTTCAATTTATGGTAAATATGCACACTATTAAATGCCCCAACCAAAACGTATTATTTCGACAAAAAATAACTCTGGCTTCAAAATGAAGCAATATCATTTGAAGGGTCATCCTCCTATAAAAAATATCACATTTGAAAACAGAATTATTAGTATATTACACAATATTACTGGTTTTAGTCTCACATTTAGAATTCTCTTGCTTTACGAATATTCCATACAAAGTGGATTCGCTTGGCTTTTATTAAGTAACTAGTTCGTTTTTCTCCAAATAGCACAAGCAAATTAGCTTTGAATAGAAAAAAGCGTTCATGCTCCTGCACGCTGACTATCTTATAATGCACATTAATGGACTTACTTTACAGAGTCTACAGCACTTCTAAAGGTCTAAATTAATCAATTTCTATCCATTAGCATTACATGAAAAATAATCTTTCTTTAGCTCATTACTTTTCATTCCTTTAGTTTGGAAATGTGTTTTTTTTTTATATTGCATATAATTTATAAATACATACCAACTGACTTATCAGCCATGCCAACATCCCTAGAGGTCCAACGGCAAAATCCACAGGCCAGGTAATAAGCTTTCTTCATGGTAGTTTTTGCCGGGTCATCTGGAAGTGGAGCTGGGATACTTGTGGCCCGTGTGGAAAGTGTGTGCATGCAGCAAGGGCAGTCAAAGCAGTTAGCACATCTGTCAAACACAATATTAAAGCAGAGAAGTTATTTAAAAATATTAGGAAAATATATAGAAATATTAATGGGAGTATGAGGAACCCGGCAAAATAAAGTACAAAACCATGAATAGAAATGTTATGCCAAGGCAAATAAAGCCAATTCACTCACATCACAGGTTCAACTTGCAGACTACACCCAAGTTTGGACACTATGGGCCTCATTCTATTATCGGCCGTAAAATGGCCGCAAGGCTGCGATTCCTTGCGGGGGTTCCGTTATCTTGCAACCGGCCGTAAGCTCAGAAAACTTTAAACGCAAAAATAAATTCAAGACGGCACTGTACAGCTCTGTAAATGCTAGGGATCATATTGGGGGACATGAGGATTAATAGCAACCCCATCTCAAGCTTGCACATCAGCGCAAATCCGAGATAAACAACTGTTTATTTTCCGGCCGCAGCGTGGGCGGGTCTGAAGTGCTCCAAGCCCTCGGGACTTTCTACATGGATATGTGACATAAATTAAAAAATAATTTATTTACGGATTTGAGTGTAGGGGAATGTTGTGCTATTTTTGCTAACACCTACAATCACTTTATAGTCTCCTCAGAGTGCAGGATGGCTTTATTTCGGCTTTATAATGTGCTTAATTGGTGCTAGCAGGACCTTTTTCCTGCAAGTAAGCTGCGGCTCGGTTTCAGCCTTGCAGAGAGGGTTCCCGGAGCAATTGAATAGCAACCGGGATTTTCTTGCGGCCGAAACTCTTGCGGCCGTTTTAGATCAAAGGTTTTCCTCCGGCGTGAGCGGCCGCAAGGGATAGCAAGGCGCCGGCCGCAAGCCTGCCGGAATCCCCGGCCGGAGGGGAATAGAATAGCCGAATAGCTTGCTGCCGGTCCTTGCGGCCCCGCATCTCCTACGGCCGATAATAGAATGAGGCCCCATGTAAACAAGCCGTTTTCCACATGAACATGTAGTACAGAAGACGACAAATGTAACAGCCACTTTGGTCAAAAAAAAATTATATGATCTTTAGAATAACTGAACTTGATAATGGGCAAATGTTTCTAGAAAAAAATAAACACAACCTTAACACTTTTAAGTTCCATATATAATTATCCTTTACTGCTGGGTTTATTTCCTTCTCTCAATTAATTCTGCTTCAACTTTCTCAGAAGGGAGTATCATTGTACACTGGTGGGATTTTCAAATAGTACTGCTGTCAGCACTGGCAGCTGTTGCTGTCCCATTATTATAGCACAAATAGAAACATCCTGCATATTCTCACCCAAGCTCAGGAAGCTGATCAGCAGAAAACAAAAGAATAAGTTGCACTGCAGCATACGTGTACAAAAATGGTTATAAATTAGAGTCTTTGTTCTGAATATAGTAATGCATTTAGAATGTAAAGTAGGAGTGTCTTCCTTCTAAGCCTAGGCCAGCACATTTCAAGGAAGCTGCAGGCTTCTGAAGATGCCAGTGCAGTGTCCTAGAATAATCCCTCTACATCAGGGGTGAGCAATTCATTTACCAAAGGGGCCACATGAGAAACTCGGAATGTTGTGGAGGGCCGAACCATAGGCCGAACTTAATCCTGCTCAATGTTAATTTTTTAGCTTTATTTTATTTTCTCAGTGCCAGGAGCAGTAGCTACAGACTGCTATCCATCCCACTCACAACACTGCTGCTCACAAATTGCCCCCTTTTACAATTGGTAGTGTTTTTTTGTCCAGGACACAAATCTGTATCCCACTGTAGCGGGCTGGACAGGGACAACCAAAGGGCCGGATGTGGCCCGGGGGCCGTACAATGCCCAGATCTGCTCTACATAGTGATATTTCTGTCTGTGAGTTTCCTGACTGCTATATGTATAATAAAAATACATCTATGCTTTGGGATATAGCAAGGGCAAATCTGAATGGCCTACGGCATTATACAATCTACATACGCCCGACTACAGTGATTCTTTAAAGAATGGTAACTGTAGACATATATTTATAGTGCAGAGTTTAAAACATTACAAGTCTTTTTTTGGGGCGGGGGGGGGGGGGGGGGGGCTGAAGAGCGAGAGTCACAAGAGATAAAGTTTATTTTAATCAATGCACAAACTGGACCTACTTCTGACACGCAGATATCTTTGGAAGCATTGCTAATATACAAAAGACTGGGCCATCTGCACACTTGGAAAATAATAAAATGTAAGCCGTAACTAACCTGTTCTTTTTCAGCTTGGCTTCAGCTGATGGCATATTCTCCAAGCAGCTGGGGCAGTAGTGGGAGTCCACCTAAACACAAAAAAGACAAAGACTGTCATACACTGGAAAATCATGGACCTGATACTTTCCAACAAGCTGCAATTCTGTAAATTTAAACAAACTACAAACAAATACAAATGTTATATAAAAAATATGTAACAGTTGTAAAAACAATCTATTTTTTTTTTACACAAGTGAAACTAGTACATTTTAATTTATGTAAAACACATATGCAATGTTCCCCAGAGGAACAGTAGCACAGGTATACATAACCCCTATTCTCAAGTACTGAACACAGGCCAATATTTTCCTACTGTGCAAAAATAAGTTAACCAGAATGACAAAGGCAGAGATTGACTTATGTTGTATACTTGAGCTTATGGGGGCAGACCTTTGCAGGGACTGTTTGGGAGGTTTGAGAGTGAAAACAGAGAATGTCTGCACGTGTTAGTAGAATGAGGTCTAGAAATGCAAACACTTAGGTATTTTATTTATTAAAACCGGTGAAACTTCCATATACCTTTAACTTATGCTATGTTATATTGCACCACCTTTCCTTATTATTATCAGCTTAGGAGCCAAAATAATTAAGGTATGCATAATAATAATAATAATAATAATAATAATAATAATAATAATAATAATAGCATGCAAATACCACACAACTGCTTCCATAAATATAAACACACACTGAAAACTCACTGGGGGATTTGATTATTAACATTGGAACTCCTTATTCGAAAAAAAAATTCAAAATTGAACACCTTCCCATACAGCCTGCTATGATTGTGACTCCTCTTGTTCAAACTTCAGGGACCGCATGAGATGAGGATGGTGGGGTCAAAGTGACCTTACTAAACTTTGATAAAATGTCACACTAACTCACCAAGCATTTTTTTTTTAATAATGATGCAGGACATAATTCAGAATTATTTGAACTGTTCACTTAAATATATGCAATGAACCCTCGGTACTCGGATAATTATTCCATACGGCACGGCAAGTGACGAAAACAACAAGTACTAAACTCCCATAAGGAGTAATGTAAATTGGTTTTAGCAAGCTTGATGAGTACAAAGGGTTTTTTGCTCATCCAGACGCGTTGAGTACTGAAATTGACAAGTTTGGAGTACAAAGTACTGAGGGTCCACTGAATTTTTGCTCATTAGAATGATGCTCTGCTAAAGGAACATAAAACATATTTTGCATCTTGTCTTTAAGAGCAAAAATATTGACAAGCAATTATACACTGAAAGCCGTTTATTCAGAACATGAATATATATATATATTTTTCTAAAATGTGCAAAGTATAATGCATCTCCATGAAGTCCTTCCTTCCAGGCTCATTTATAAAAAAACAAAAAAACAACATCTTTTTGCCACCCCCTTTTTTTTTTAGGAATGCGTAAACAATTGTGCAGTTTTTATATAATGTCTTTAAACTGCAACAAATAAAAATGTTTTAAAAATGGGGATGTTTTCTTCAAATTCTGCAAGTAAAATAATTCTGTGCACTTGAATAAATAAAATATGCTTTTGTATTGAGTACAAGAATATTATATTTATACAATTCCTGATCCAAGGACCTGTACTCAATTAAAACACTGTTTCAAGAGTCCCAATATGCTTCTGGATTCTACGGAAGGCCTCCCTCGACAATAATCACACAAGATCTGGCCAGGGAGCCATGCGCTGAGATGCAGAGGGGGGCGTTAAACCCCACCCCCTTGCTTGAAAAGGATGCTCTGGCACGAGTAGACGGCCCAAATGCAGCATTTCCCCGCGGGGCGAGTGCCACCCAACACCTAGACCCTTTCCCAAGGGACAAAACATGGGTAAAGGGATAGTTTACCCATGTTTTTGTTATTCAGTTTTTTTTTGTTTGTTTGTTTTTTTACATTCGCGGGGACCCAGGAACAGAAGCCCCACAAATGTGGAGGGTCTACTGTAGATAACAGTAAAAATGTTGTGATGTGCATACATCTCTCACAAACAGAATCATTGATATAAGTTACAAAAGGCCCTGATGTATTTTAATACTTGAAATGAATCGCTTTAGAAGAAAATATTATCCTATCACTGATACAATTGCTAGTAACACAAAACAATATAGTGTACTTCAATTCCTTTTGGGAGAGAAAAGATTACAATTGAGTACACCCTTTTGAACGGATACCCTTGATAATGTGCAAAATCTTTCAAAAAATATATAATAAAAATGCACTATTAGAAGCAATTATTCTTTACCTCGGCTGCCATTGATTTAGTTAACTGGAATGCTTTTGTAAATTGTATTCCAAAATGGAAATAACTTTCAAGGAATAAACCCAGTCAACAAAAAGAAAAAAACAAACAAAAACAATGTGTGGGCAGTAAAAAAAAATGTATACGATATAAGACTAATTTAATTTTTTTCCCATTCATAATACTGCTTCAGCCACGTATGACAGCAGCATCACCTGAACATATGTGCTGCATTCAGAATGCATTTACCCCAAAGGATAAAAAAAATGTATCTTAAACTTAGGAGCCAGATTATGGAATTTATAAGGAAACTAGAATATTGCCCGTCAAAAAATGACGGCAATGAAATTGTAAGTTAGCTAATGCTGTTTGGTGTATGGTAATCAAATAAATAATAAATTAATAAAGTAATATACTTTACCTATTTTGAAGTAATATATGCAGAAAGCATTATGTTGAAGAGCTGACAATCAGTTTTGATGTTGCTGCAGCATACAATGTGCCTTTTTTAGTGCTGTGGAGCTGCTGTGTAAGCGTGATGAATGTGTGGAGTGTAATAGTGTGCGTGAGCGAGGCAAATCCGTTAGGGTAGCTGTGTACTTCCGTATTGTATAAGTTATTGTTCTAAAACGGCGGCTAATGTGTGGTATGCGGCTGTGGCTGATTTAGCGTCCTTCGTTTTGGATGTCGTATGACTTTTTCAGAATATCCGTAGCTGTTTGGTGGCGTTTTGTGTGATTAGGGTCCTTTAGCCTCGTTTTCGTTTTGTTCGGCGGCCATTATTTCTCTCGCTTAGGTGATTTTCGGTTGTCTAAACTCCGAAATTTGTACTTAAATCGAGGTGTAACTTTACTTGCAGAGGTCCTGGGTGCACCACCTTGCTGTGGGTTTTTATGTGTTTGTTGTGTGTATTTATTTTGTTTCTAATGTTTTTGGGGTTGCACAGGTTGCGTCCTTGTTTTCGAATCTCGTACGTTTTTTTTTTTTTCGGGAAATCCGTAGGTGTTTGGTGGTGTTTTGCGTCTTTAGACTGCTGTAGCCTCGATATCTTCGGTGGCCATTTTTTCTCTCGCTTAGAGAATTTTGGAGTATCTAAACTCTTTTAATTTAAGTTAAATTGAGGTGTAACTTCAGTTTGAGGTCCTGGGTGCCCCTCTTCCTGTAGGTAAGCTTTTTATGTATTTGTTGTGTGTATTTATTGTGTTTTTCATGTTTTGATGTCCACTGGTTTCGGACGATTTGTGCGAGGTCGTAATGGGTCGTAACATGTCTTATATTTTCCTTTCGTAACTACGTAAATGTTGCAACGGCTCGCATCTATATATGTGATTACATGTTTAGGATCTGTGGCAAGTCCTGAGTTACACCATATTATTTTACCTATAAAATGCTGAACACTATTTTTGGATATAAATTTCAAACAGGATTTTGGAGCTAAAACCTTGGATGACGTTCTCTTGGATACCAGAAACAGCCCTGTGAGTACAGTCACTATTGCCAATTCAAAGAAAGTGCCAGATTTTATAGCCACATACAGGTTTAAATGATCATTTTTACTGTTGTTTAGTCATGTCTGACTCTCCGTGACCCTATGAACTACAGCACACCAGGCACATCTGTCAGCCACTACCCCTGTTAGCTCCATCAAGCTCATGTTTATTGATTCAGTGACTTCATCTATCCATCTCTGCCATCTCCTTTGTGTGTCATCAGTCTTTCCCAAAGTCTTCTCATGATATGGCCAAAATATTTGCGCATCGGCCTCATGATCAAACCTTCCAGTGAACAGTTTGTCTTGATTTCCCTAAGCAGTTTTCTCCAACACCACTATTCAAAGACATCAATTCTCTGGAGCTCAGCCTTCTTTCTGGTCCAGCTCTCACATCTGTATGTTACTACTGGGAACACCATCTAACTATGCAGACTGTGATAATGTAATATCTTTACTTTTTATCGTTAAGACTCTGGTTATGCTTGTCCATAAAGTTATCTTAGCAAAGATACTGGAGTGGGTTGCCAGTTCCTTCTCCAGTGGCTCATGATTTGTCCAACCTCTCTGCTATTACCTGCCCATCTTGTCTGACCCTACATGGTATAGTTTCACTGCACAAGTCCCTTCACCACGACAAAGTAGCGATCCAGAAATGATCATATTTGCCTCAAATCTAACAAACACATACTGAATCAATAATTAATACTTGAACAAGGCTACCTTCTAACTAAACTACACCATGAGGTGAATTCATTATATTAAATTATAGATAACTTTTAGCGCGCCAGAAGATTATGTCGAGCTAGACATATACATAGAAGGTAGACGCGACAGGACAGCACATTAGTTCATCCATTTTGGTACACGAAGAGGCGAGGGCCCTGCACTTGGAAGAGCTTACAATCTAAGCAGAGACCATTCTAGCAAGAGACCAAGTAGGATATAGTTAAAGGGACAAACTAATAATAATTAACCGCTTTCAGATCACTTTATTAAGGGCATACTCTAATATTCATATTCGTTTGTTCCATTTCTTTTATGACAACATTTTTATTTTAGGTACCAGGCACAACAAAGTCATTTGTAGTTAAAGACACCCAACATGTACGTGCACATCAGCCAATCAGATGATGCATCGTCTGAGGCGGACAATTATGTGTCTTCTTGGAGAAGCAACTTTTTATATGCGCTGAACAGAATGTAACAACTGCTATTTTTACATTGTGTTGAATTATAACCACTTTGTTTCTGGAAAATAAAATCTTATTACAAGATACAGTAGTTCTGCTCGTTCTAACCCTCTTATGGGTATCAGTGGGCAACTACTGTCCCTTTCACCTATCATCAGGTAATTAGTAATATAATAAGATTACAATCTTCCATTGGATTTGTGGCAGCATCCAAGATATGTAGAAAACACGCCTTTCTTTTATGAAATCACAGAATGTTGTATTTATATTTTCATACAATTATAGTACATAATATTGGTGTATGCACAATGCATGTTGAATGGCAGGAATTCTTACAAATTAAGATTGTCTAGATGATGAGGCCTAGCTAAACACTTTAAACCACGGCCTGTAGTAGGTGACCAACGCACTGATGCACTTCCACTCCCTACATAGGTGTTGCCCCACGCCAAAGTGACATTTGCAGACAGTTAACCTAACCAATAAACATTAACGAAGGGAATGTAATCGAACCAATCAGGAGGCGGCGTTTGATGGCCCGCCCCGACAACAGCCCCCTCAACATACTGATTGGTAGTTCAAAAGCAAAGGCGATAAGTGAAGAGGGCGGGGAGTAAAGATTGACAGCTTAGCAAAGCCAATAACCGTGGGGTGTGGGACTTTTCCTGTCAAGTCATTGGTCGGGTTGGGTACCATTGCCAGCAATGATGCCGGTGAAGCTTCGAAGTGTAACGTAGAATTAAATTTACCTCGTGAGAGACGCATTCTAGAGAACGGAGTTCACTACAGTAGCGGCAGAAGTACAGCTGGGATAGCGGCGCCCGAATATCCTTCTCACCATGGACCAGATACAAAACCCTCTCCAATTGAAGCAACGACGCCATCTTACAACAAGCGCCTCCTCACAGGTCACATGACCAGGGTGGGATCCTACTCTTGACGTTCCCTTGGTCACATGATCTTTTTTTTTATTTGAAATAGCTTTATCCATAACAACATAAACAGTGTAACAGATACTTGTGAAATAAAGGCAATTTGTTTGAAATCATTTGAAACATTTGTGTACTAAAAAAACAACCCTTAACAAATTAGAAACATTTTAAATAACCAGTAACAACAAATGGATCTATCCCTCTTTGCCTGCACATTTCTTCTGCAGCACTGACAGCTGCAGTTACAGGTGCCATAGGCCAGAGGGCGCAGGGAGCTTTCGGGCACCATCAAGTTCCAGGAAAGGCAAAGAACTATTCTCCCCTCCGACGTGGCGCAACTCGGCGGCGCTGAATCGACAGCGAGGCCATCGCTATGTTCGGCGCGTGCACTCGGCCCTCCATGGCCTCGGTCGCGCCTCTCATAGCTCAAGGCCTCTTCTGTCGGCGCGCCTCATATGCTAAAATCGGTAGCACCACCTGTCGGCCAGAGGCAGAACTGCAGCTGTCAGATTTTGCGATGGTGAAGAGGGAAAAGACCCAACAAAATATTATTGAAAATATCAATGTAATTGTTGCTATACTTAAAAATACAAGTCTGCATACATTTTTAAACTCAAAGGGGCGGTAGAAGGTGTGTGAAGTTCACTAGGAATATAGGATCTATCCTGTTTTATGTGTGCATTTGTTGCGCTCCCGTCCCCATCTATCTGTGAAAACTAGGTAGTTCCCCCGAACCCACTAACCCTCTAAACATAACCCCCCTAAACCTCACCTCCTAACCCTACCCCCTAACCCTAACCCCTGAACCTTACTTCTAACCTTAACCCCCTAAACTTCACTTCCTAACCCTAATGCCCTAATTCTAACCCCCTAAACCTCACTTCCTAACCATCTAACCCTAACCCCCCAAACCTCACTTCCTAACCCGAAACCCCTAACAACTTACCAGGTGTAGTAGCTTATCACAGCTAAATGGGGACGCGAGTAAGCCCGCATTCCTACATTTGTTGGCACGTTTCCAGCACTGCAACAAATGTGCACATAAAACAAGATAGGTCCGGAATATAATATACATATATATCTACTTCATTTTGTGCTTATAAGTTCTTTATTCTTCTCTCTGTTGCTCATGAATACACAGACGGTGATAACTTTAAAAGGGGACTGGATTTATTTCTAATTAAAAAGGGAATTCAGGTTTATCATGGATAATTAGAGAGACAGTATTGATCCAGGGAGAAATCCGATCGCCAATATCTGGGGTCAGGAAGGAATTCATTTATTTTTTATTTTTTCCCCTTTGAGACGATTGGCTAAGTTTCGCTTTTTTTTTTTTTTTCTGTTTGCCTTCCTCTGGATTAATTAATAATTAAAAAATAAAATAACTAATTGATTAATTATTAATCTGCATATTGCAGATCAGAGGAGATCTTAAAAGGTTGAACTTGATGGACTGAAAGTCTTTTTTCAACCTCAAATACTATGTAACTATGTAAGGGCAATATTTCAAATTAGCCTGTGAGTGACCTCTCTCAAGAAGCATGTTACAGAATGTTGCTGCTGATTGGTTGGTAGGAGACAACCCAACCTATGTACTTAGAAGTACATTATCTTCAAGAGCTGCAGAGGGTGGAACTGGTTAGGAACGATTTGTAAGATTTTAGACAGAAAAAAAAAGCAAAACAGAAAAGCACTTCTTGACAAAATAAAGTAAAGCAAAATAAAAAAAATACATAGCTGTTTTATATTCCTAGTGATACCCAGAAACATGACACAGAAAATGGCAGGGGGCTCAGTTATTGCAAAGTAATATACACAAATAAATATAACTACAAATGAGTGTTATTAAACAGTTTGAGTGAAAGAGAGTGAGTGAGATAATTTAGTTTGATGGTTGGGCATATTAAAAATAAAGATCCAGCAAAAATGTAGTATATTTTATATTAAAGAACAATTGTAGAGAAGCTTAATTATCTAAGCAAAGTTTGTGAAGCTTGCCACTCACTCTTCCATGTATATGGAGAGAAGAAGCTGCCATTCTAAGATCAGTTTTTGTTACTGGCGCAGAGCTCCTGAGCCTAATGAATCAAAAGTTCACGAGGCAGCTCAAGAGTAAAGAAGACTACAACTGAATTTTATGCTGTTACTTTCACATACCTCCCAACTTTTCAAATAGGCAAAGAGGGACTGTTGCATTTTTGAAAAACGACTAATTTTCGATATACACGCCTAATATGTTAACAGTCCCCACTACAGACACATGAACGATAGAACTGACACTCCAGGCATCTATTTCATCTGACACTTTGCGAGAAAATAACTGGACAAAGCAGAGAAAGTGAGACATGGCCAGGGCTGGAAAATGGGGTTGTCCTTAAATGGATATGGAAGTTTTCAGGAGCTTACTAGGTTTATAATAAACCTCTATATCTATTTATCTACCTTTATGTACTTTATTTTATTAAGAATGGCTTATAAGCACTGTTTTTACCACCTAAAATCGAACAAATAGTTCCTTTATGGTCTTTCCACTGCAGCGTATGCAGACACAGACTGCATTGTAGTGTTCTAGCCTATAAGGGGCCACGTCTTAGCAGCATGAGAGATGGTCACTGATTGGTTAATATGAGACACTGCACAGCCAGTACTACAAAGTCTGTACTTTCATATCATAATCATTTATTTGAAAACGCGCTAACATATTTGGTAGCGCTGCATAAACTGCAGACAGAGGACAGTCCCAAGCAGGTACTATTTGTTTGATGTTAAACAGTACAAACAGATTTAATAAGCACTTCTTAATAAAATAAAGTACATCACTACACAGGTATATTATATACCTAGTAAAGTCCCGAAACATTCCATATCCCTTTAAATGAGTACATTTTCTTTCAAAAGGGACGTTTGGGAGGCTAAGAACAACAAGGAGATTTTCTCTGACAGAGGGAAGGAGAGAGAGGGCGGGGGAGAGAGAGGGATGGAGGAGGAGAGAGAGAGGGAGGGATGGAGGAGGAGAGAGAGAGAGGGAGGGATGGAGGAGGAGAGAGAGAGGGATAGAGGAGGAGAGAGAGAGGGAGGGAGAAGGAGAGAGAGAGGGATGGAGGGCCAGAGAGAGAAGGATGGAGGGGGAGAGTGAGAGGGAGGGAGTCAAAAAGGGAGAGAGGGAGAGGGGGGAGAAAGGGAGGGATTTAGAGAGGGAGAAAGGGAGGGAGAGAGAGAGGAGAGGGAGAGAGAGGCGGGACGGAGAGAGACAGAGAGCACAGAGAGAGCACACACAAAGAGAGGGCCTACAGAGTACAGAGAGAGGACATCGAGAGAGACAAAGGGCACACAGAGAGAGCACACAGAGAGAGAGAGAGAGAGAGAGACAGTGTACAGAGAGACAGAGGGCTCACAGAGAAAGAGAGGGTGCATGGAGAGGGCGCAGAGAGGGAGACAGGTCACACACAAACAGCACAGAGAGAGAGCCATCACAGACAATTGAACATAGCATATAACACTGTCATTTATGACAGCCAAGTTACTAGTAAAATATATATATATAAGACATTGCATTAGAGCAGGGGTGTCCAAACTCGGTCTTGGAAGGCCACACACATGCCTGGATTTGATGATATCCCTGCGGTGCACAGGTGAGCCAATCACTTCTTCAGTCATCCTGATTGACTCACCTGTGCACAGAAAGGATATATCCAGGCCTGGGTGCGGCCCTTCAGGACCGAGTTTGGACACCCCTGCATTACGGCATTTGTTCCTAGGCCAACGTGGTTTCCTGACATGCATTAATCCCATGAGTACTGGGTTGTGTGTTACCCGAGACATTGTCTAATAAACGGACATAATACTATATTATCATAATTTTTCTTTACACATTTGTTGATATTGGACTGTTAATTGTTGAATGTTGAAATGTCATCCTTTTTAAATGTTTTTTGTGTGCTATACTGTTACTTTGACTGATGTTGCAGCACTCAGCAAATGTTTTAAATGCCTTTGTAAGTGGTCTTTGGTACCCATAATATTTTCTTCATTTTTTTGCATCTGTGCAGTGCTTTTCGGCTTTGTAGTGCAGCAGTCACTGGTAGCAGTTATCTCGCAATCTTTTCGGGATGGGGAATAGCATAGTGTACGGCACTCATAATTGCTATAGAGGGGATTAGCATAGGGCCCATCGTTCCCAACTCTTTTTCCACTCTGCTGCTCATGAAGACAGGGCACTTCTAAATACAGAGGTTGTAGTGTCTCATAGTAACCAATCAGTGGCAACATTCGGCAACATGCTACTTGAGCTGTATGAGGGCATACCCAAACAGGTGAAATTTGTATGATTTTAGGCAGAAAAAAACAAAACATTTTAAGCACTTCTTAATAAGATTAGGTACATAAAAGTAAATAGATAAATATGTATATTATATTCTTAGTGAAAATCAGAAACCTTTCATGTCGCTTTAAGTCCAAAAATAATACAGCTAGGTCCCCAAGGGGTAATTATAATTTACTGACAATAATCACCAATAATAAATTCTTTAAAAAAACTGCTTGGTGGGTGGATCAGAAAGACCGTTTAAAACTGTACTCTTCACTTTATAGTTGACTGTCAGAAAACACATTTTTGTAACATTCCATTGATAAATTACTTAGTTTTTACCTATAATTGTAATTTATACTATATTTGGAATCTCTGATACTTTCATTAAATCTGCTCTTTGAAATCAACATACCGATCCAGGAACATTACACATACTGCATTTTCTCACTGCCATGGTACATTCCCAAGGGAAACCCATCTCAAACTGGTTTAGTAGGTTATGTGCCTCATCTCCCCTTACCAAAGGCATACTGGGTATTCTGTATATGTTTAGTTAACTCCCCCCACAAATATATTTGAAGATGGGAGGAGGATTTAAATTGCACTTGGGAGGTTGAGACCTGGCAAAAATCATGGCGGAACTTGTACTTTACAGCAATATATTGAAGACCTATATTAAGGTTCTCCATAGGATTTATATCACTCCAGACAAATTATACAAATGGAAGCAATCCCCAAGTCCTAATTGCTTTAGGGATTGCCAGACCTCTGGAACTTTTTCCACACGTGGTGGTCATGCCCCCATGTCACACTCCTATGGAGTAAAGTTTTCCATTTAGCCTCTAATATCTTTGAAAAATCAATCCAGGCAATTATATTGCAATGAATGAGAGGCTTACCCACCTATTGGATGACTCGATGACGATTTGTTTCCACATTTTGGATCCCTGGATAAGTTAAATTCATAGCCCCCCTATGACATAACACTCTTCTCTCTTTGTAAATCTTCGATGCCCAAACAAAATAAGAGGTGGTGGGGATGGTTGGAGGCCGGAGGAGGTGGAACTGGACAGGTAATGGATTTTAGAATGATTTTTCTGTGAAAATCTAAAATAGAAAATTCAGGAACGGTTAACTCAATCTCATTCTCTATGGTATTTTTTTACTTATGTGAAACATATAATATAAAATTTGAGATTTAACTTTTTACAGTATTTTGAATTATTATTTGAGCTAAATAGGAGCTATGTTTTCGTTTTATGATCTTAAATAAGCTATTTTTAGCTCCAGGTATATATCACACCGTGTTTAATGTTGTTATCCTTAAAAAAAGTGAAAATAAATCTAGGTTTAATTAGACCTTTCCACAAGTGGGGATAGGTCCTGAAATGCATAAATAATTCATATCTATTTTGTCATCTAAATTACTTTGTATACTGTATTATCCATCTAATTATCTCATACTTTTTTTTATCAAAACCATATCTTGATATTGTAAAAGTTATGGTATGACATTTAAACTAATGTGTAATTTTATAATTTTACCTAATAAAAAAAAAATTGGGGGAAAACAAAATCTGCTCTTTAAAGGGTATATGGAAGTTTCTTGTATTATGAATGCATCTGATAGAGAAGAATCAGTAGTTTTTGGAAAAAATTTTGGCATAAAAAAATGCCAAAATAAACATTGATAAACTTTTAGTATACACTCGAGTATAAGCCGACCCGAGTATAAGCCGAGGCACCTATTTTACCACAAAATACTGGGAAAACGTTATGACTCGAGTATAAGCCGAGGGTGGGAAATGTGCTGCCCCCCGTGTCCCATTTGTGCCCTCTGTGTTTCCCTCTTGTGTGCCCCTTTCTTGTGTCCCCCCTCTCTCTCCCCTGTGTCTCTTCCCCCCTCTCCCTCCCCTGTGTCTATCCCCCTCTCCCTCCCCTGTGTCTCTTCCTCTCCTTTCCCTCCCCTGTGTCTCTCCCACCTCCCTCCCTCCCGTATGTCTCTTTCCCCCTCTTCCTTCCCTGTGTCTCTTTCCCCCTCTCCCTCGTGTCTCTTTCCCTCCCCCTCCCTTATCATCCTCCTCATCCTCCCTTCTCATCCTCAACCCCCCTCCTAATCCTCCCTCCTTAACCCCCCTCCTCAAGAGGCACAGGGGAGGGAGATGGGGGAAGAGACACGGGTGGAGAGACAAGGTAGGGAAAGAGACACAGGGTGGCTCGCGTATAAGCTGAGGGGGCCTTTTTCAGCCTTAAAAAAAGGGCTGAAAACTCGGCTTATACTCGAGTATATATGGTACCTTAATATTTGAATAATTTCTTCAGTTTGCTGGCAGATGATTTTTAGAAGGAATTCCCCTGAAAATCAAAGCTAATTTAGCATAAAATTCATAATACGTTGTGGCCAAACAGAAGCAGCTACAACATTGTAGCAGTAAGGAGATTCAGTCTCTGAAACTAAGCATCATGGGATTTGTAGTCTTTTGGTCCCAACACTCTCTCTCTTCACTTGAATGATGCAAGTCATGCAATGTTTATTTGGATCTCTGCACTGTGCTGCTGTTGGCTTGAAGGTTTGTATAGGGATAACAAATATACCTGAATGCAGTGTTTCTATTGGTAGATACCAGGTGCCTATGTAAGCAGCTCTGGGGGTGTGGAAAACATTTTTTAACATAAAATACATTTGTAAGTGTATATAATGACTCAATCTAATGTGTGTTTCTGATTTAAGCAGCAGGTGTTAGATTAGAAAAAGGTAAAAACAAGGAAACTTCTATATACCTTAAAATACATGCTAAGTAAACTGTATTTCCTGTGTCCCTGATTCAGAGGAGAAATGCTTATAAATGCTATATTATGAAATAACCACTAAGATCACAGTGCTTGAGAAATCTCTTAATTATTTGCTAACTTGCAAAAAAATATCTAAAAATGTGTCTTTGGGGATTTTTTTAATGTAACCCCAGTTATTGAGCAAACTATTGCCAGACAAACTCAGCAACTTCAATTGTGTTTTTTTTTTATATATGTGAACAATAACAGCTATGGGAGGAAGTGGCCAGTTTGGCAATAAGTTTTCAGTTCAAAACATTGAATATTGTGGATGACTGCTGGTTAAACCTAAAAGCAAAGTATTTAATGATATGTAAAAGCCACTGAAACCATCTAATGTAACCATGGTATAGCTGTTTCAGAGCCGCAGATTTGCCTTACTTTATGATGACCATATTTTAATATATAATATTCAGTGCTATTTTTTTAATTAAAGTGTATCGTTACTTAAAGGAAAACTATTATCAAATGTTATCTCTATTTTGTATTTTGAATACCTAAACTTGATAATGGAAAAATTATTTTAGAAAGTAAAAAATAAAACATGACTTTGCATTTTGTACCTTGGTTTTCAACCACCTCGGAATTCAACATTTTCAATATGCAACCTGTTTGGATGAGCAAAAAACCTTGGTACTTATCAAACTACCTTGGTACTCATCGCGTTTGCTAAAACCAATTTGCATTACTCCTTATGGGAGGTTGGTACTCAACCGGCCATCCAGAACAGATTAAGGTTGAGAACCAAGGTACCACTGAGAGTAAGAGGGAGGGTGACAGAGGGAGGGAGAGAGGGGGACAGAGGGAGGAAGAGAGAGAGAGGGGGGAGAGAAAGGGAGGGGGAGGGAGAGAGTGAGGGGGACAGAGGGAGGAAGAGAGAGAGGGAGGGGGACAGAGGGAGAGAGAGGGAGGGGAGGGAGAGAGAGAGGAGGGAAGGAGTGAGAAAGGGAGGGAGGAAGGGAGAAAGAGAGAGGGAGAGAGAGGGAGGGGGAGAAAGAGGGAGGGCATAGGGAGGGAGGGAGACAGAGAGAGAGGGAGGGAGGAAGAGACAGAATGAGAGGGAGAGGGAGGGGATAGGCAGAGAGGGAGGGAGGCAGAGAGGGAGGTAGAGAGAAATGGAGAGAGAGAGAGAAAGGGAGGGAGAGTGAGGGAGGGAGAGAGACCGAGAGCACACAGAGCGCAGAGTGAGGACACAGAGAGAGAGAGAGAGAGGGCACAGAGATAGAGAGACAGTGCACAGAGAGAGAGAGGGCACACAGAGACAGCACAGACAACTGAACATAACATCATCATTTATGACGGACAAGTTACTGGTATCTAAATGTTCTTTTCTGCAGAGTTCCATTTTGTTTATACTATACTTTTTCGTTGTAAACTAATTGACATTCTTTTACTACTACTGAAAGCACTGTCAATTATCGATGCCACATTCACATTGTGTACATAGAATCTTCCTGCACAATCAAGGTCTATTTTATTTTAAGTTGATCAGCAGACAGCAAAATGGTAGATGTCACAGCTGCATAATTGCATTTAATGGAACTATATTAGACGCCGTATTTTATTTTCCATTCGGAAAGCAATTGAGCCTATTTTCAAGTATATTTCTGAAAAATAGGTTATTTAAAATATATAAAAGTAGAAAAACAAAAGTATAATATAAATCTTTATTTAAAAAAAAATGGAGAACGTTGATATAAAATGTCAATATATCTTGACGTTGGTCTACAATTATGTAAATTATAGCATAAGTGCCAGTGATGTCATAGATACCAGCACTTGTTCTGAAATACCTCCTAGTTACTAAGCAAATCTTATATTCAAATAGTCTTAATTATATTCAAATCTGTAAATTGAAGTTGCTATAATAATTTGTTTGTAATCAGTTGAGCATATGCTTAAGGACTCCTACAGACTTTAAATATATGAATACAGTGCTCCATTAAAGAACTACTAAAGTATCAAATCTACAGTAAGCTTTTCGAAGAACTTGATTTGATAACTAGCGACCTTCCCGTCAATAATGACAGCAAAAAGATTTGAAGCCTCGCAATGCTGTTTCCCACACAATGCTAGGCTCTCCCCCCCTCTAACTTTCAGGCCTTCCGATGAGCGCCTTTGGCGCTCATTGCAAGTTTTGCCCACGCTCTACTTTACGGGCCTCGCGATGAGCACCTTTGGTGCTCATTGCAAGTCTTTCCCATCCTCTACTTTAGGGGCCTCGTGATGAGCACCTCTGCGTCTCTTTCCCCCACTATCCCTCCCTTTTGTGTCTTCCACCTCTCCCTCCCCTGTGTCTCTTTGCCCTGCTCTCCCTCCCCTGTGTCTCTTTCCCCCCTCTCTCACCCCTGTGTCTCTTTCCCCCAATCCCTCCCATGTGTATATTTCCACCTTCTCCCCCTCTCCTTCCCCTGTGTCTTTCTCCCCCCTCTCCCTTCTCTGCGCTCCACTCCCCAAGCCTGAAAAGTGCTTCAGAGTTACGGCCCATTTTTCTTTCAAGCCCGTAACTCGGAAGCCATTTGGAGCCTCTCCCCCCTCTACCTTGCGAGCCTCGCGATGAGCGCCTCATACCCTCTCTACTTTATGAGCCTTCGGGCTCATTGCAGACCTCAGCAAACCTTGCGATGAGTGCTTTCGGCATGCACAAGCCCGTCATTTTTAACATAGAGTTACAGACAAACTCGCAATTACGGAAACTATCTAAATGATGGACACAATAAGTACACAAGTAGATTAAACACTTCCTTTATTACCTCTTACAATGAAAACCGCTGTCGAATGGAGCTGCCACAATTAAGCTGTTCCTATATAAATGTGGCATCCATAAGTGCCAGTCAACAGGACTCATGGATATCACACAAGTCTTTACGTTGAAGAAGTAACTCAAACAACGCGATAGTCCACAGTAAAGAAGAGCAACAATTAAAGGTTGTGTTTATTTTTATTTTTATTTCTCAGAGAATGTTCCGTGCCTATCAGGGCTTTATGGGAAAAACTCTCTAATCTGATCTCTCTAATAAGATAATCAGACCTTATTGTGAGTATGGAGCTCTAATATGTCCCTTTACCCCAGACATGTCCAACTGGTATCCCAGCAGATTTTCTGAATATCTTGCGTGAGAGCAGGTAGGTCAGCCATTTTGCTTTGTGTTTTTTTGTCATTTATGACTATCTCTGACCTCATGGACTGTAACACAGCAGACACATCTTTATATCCATGGTCATGTCGATTCATTTGATATTTATGGTAGAGATACTGGAGTGGGTTGTCAGTTCCTTCTCCAGTGGGCCACAGCATACAGGTCCTAGTATTCCCAGGTGGTCTACCATACTGACCAAGCCCAACACTGCATGGCTTCAGGGTGGTGTGAACTCTTTATTTCCCTTTCTGGAATTGAACCCAGGTTGACAGTGGTGAAAGCATCAAATCCTAATCACTGGACCACCTCGTTATCAAGTATGAGAACTAGCGTTTAAAATTAGTATGTTTATTGAACAATAGGACAGCAGTGTTGTTAAAACCAATTATAAAATGTAAAAATATAAAACAGAAAAAAAGACCCTGAGTCAGTATATATATAGGGAATGAGTGCTAAATAGTGTCTATGACCTTTGCTGGTGGGTTGCCAGTTCCTTAAGAGTGGGTTGCCAGTTCCTTCTCCAGTGGCGCAATTTGTCTGACCTCTCTGCTATGATCTACCCATGTTGGGTGACCCTACATGGTATAGCTCACAGCTTCATTGAGGTACACAAGCCTGTTCACCATGACAAGGTAGCATCCAGAAGTGGAAACAGAATGTACTAATATAGTTAAACTCAATTATCAGTAACCTTTATAAAATGCCACAAACCTGCTGGTAACATAGGATAACAAAACAGTCCAGATACTGTAAGTAGCTGATCACCAGTTACAACGTACCAATGAATGATTCAAAAACTAAGGAAGCAGTGATTTGTTTAAATGGTTCAATTAATAACAACTGATGTATATCCCAGAAGCTTCCATAAATCTCTGAAAACATGGGCATAGGAGCCCCAAAAAATCAGGGAGGATAATTCAACTGTACTCCTAGGACAGAAAGCAGGGGCGGAACTACTACTGGTGCAATATTATATGTGTCAACTTACTTTGTACAGTGGATATAAAAAGTCTACACACCCCTGTTAAAATGTCAGGTTTCTGTGCTGTAAAAAAATGAGACAAAGATAAATCATTTCAGAACTTTTTCCACCTTTAATGTGACCTTTAAACTGTACAACTCAATTGAAAAACAAACTGAAATCTTTTAGGTGGAGGGAAGAAAAATAAAAGAGAAAAATAATGTGATTGCATAAGTCTGCACACCCTCTTATAACTGGGGATGTAGCTGTGTTTAGAATTAAGCAATCACATACCAAATCGTGTTAAATAGGAGTCAGCATACACCTGTCATCATTTAAAGTGCCTCTGATTAACCCCAAATAAAGTTCAGCTGCTCTAGTTGGTCTTTCCTGACATTTTCTTAGTCGCATCCCACAGCAAAAGCCATGGTCCACAGAGAGCTTCCAAAGCATCAGAGGGATCTCATTGTTAAAAAGTATCAGACAGGAGAAGGGTACAAAAGAATTTCCAAGGCATTAGATATACCATGGAACACAGTGAAGACAGTCATCATCAAGTGGAGAAAATATGGCACAACAGTGATATTACTTTTTATATCCACTGTATGTATATATATATATATATATATATATATATATATATATAAAATAAATGATGGGTGAAAGCTTTCAATGAGACACTAGTCTTAGTGGCCAAATCTGGTGATGCATGATTACATTCAATTTTGCTATTTTTTGCGTCCGCTATTCATTTAATCTGGATAGATCCCCCCCCCCCCCCCATCACCCCAAGTTCCTACATCCCTGTCTGAAAGTATCCCTCAATGTCACTTAAACTATAGTAGCAATAACTGACTTATTCCAATAGTATTACCTCATAGTTCCTGCTGATAAAGATAACAGCAGATTGGAAGGATTTAGTGTTATCCCTTTTACGATTAATGTGTGTTGTTACTCCATTTGCTATATACAAATAGCATGCAGCTCAATTTGCCAACTAAAAATAAGACATACAGCCTGGGGAGGTAATAAAGTGTCTTTCTATTCACCAAAAATGAACTGACACTTGGCAGCCTAAACATCTGTTTTCTTTGTTTACCTGTGCTAACACAAGGATATCCTGAAAGTTGTGTCCTGTCTCTTGCCCTTGAACACTGGACAAACCTGAATTAACTCTTACATAGGAAAAATGGTAAAATTCAATGGGGGTGAATAAAAGGTATTGGGAGAACATATACTGATGACATATACTATAAAGGTTGGGCAGGTTGTGATTCCTCCAAGAGTTGCATTCGTGTAATTGCTAGGCATTAGGGAACTTTGGCCTATATCATGCTTATTATTCAGTAACGACCTCTCTAATTCCTATGTTATTCTACAAAACTGATTCATCATCTCGCTTCAACTGTGTATAAAAATGTAGGAATCACCTAAGCAATAAGAAAGATCTCATCTGTCCTTATCCGTCCCTACAGTACATCATGCGAGTCCGGATATGTCCATTGTCTTACGCACAAGAACTGATTCAGCCTCATTAGATATTAATGTTTCTGTTCTATATATAACTTTCGAAGAGATGCCATGATTGCTGATACTCACATTAACCTTGGACATTCACAGATCGCACTCATTGAGGTTTATTAAACTGTTCTTATTCCCATCACATGCTGGCACATGACATTTAAATACACATTCCAGACATATGCGGCTCATCTCTTCTCAATGTTGCCATGGATCCAGTCTTGCTAATATGTACAAACAAGCAAGGATAACTTAAAAAGTTATGGCATTTTGAAAATATATTGGTTATTCACCCCCATATCTATCACTTGCCCAACAATCTCCATTAAAATGTAAGCTCTCAGGATCAGGGGCCATTACCATTACCACTGTATTTAATGTATTTTCTTCTTGTATAAAGTAGCCAATTTATATATAAAGGATAATATTAATAATATGATATTTCACGTATCCTGCTATTATTTCTAATTTTGCATCCTGGTAATATAGCCGTACAGTAGGATTGCTGTGAAATCCGACACGGTGTTGCTTCTTGAATACTGTGAAATGGATTGTGGCTAGTGTTTTACAAACCTCAATGTCATTCGTGCACAATGCAATTTAGTTAAAGCTAATCCTGAGGGACCTGCAATGGAGTTTGTAGCCTCCTTTCTGCTGCCCTGAATCTAGCCTTCTGCCACACTTTTTTTTGTCTCATTCAGTTGCTTCCGACTCTCCGTGACCTCATGGACCATAACACACCAGGCACATCTTTATATCCATGATCATGCTGATCCACTTGGTATTCATGGCAGATATACTGGAGTGGGTTGGGGTTCCTATTCCAGTGGGCCACAGCAACCGGTAATCCTAGGTGGTCTCCCATCCAAATACTGTCTAGGCCCAACCCTGCATGGCCTCAGTGTGGTGTAACCTCTTGGTTCCCTGACTGGAATCAAACCCAGGTCCTAGTGTTCCTAACCTAGCCTTTATGAGGTGTTTATTCTCTACCACGTAAGTCAAGTCTACCAAAAAAATGCCTCACCTGTGACTTTATTGCAAACTATTTGTCTATTAGAAGTCCCTGCGGTCCATAGGGTCAAAAAGATTCTGACACAACTAAATCACTATACAATAAAAATGTATGTATTCATATTTTGGCAAAAAGTGCATTTTTATATTTTGCATACATGTTAGAAATTGCTAACCATGTGCAATTATTTGCAAACTCTGGCTTTAAATCAAATAGCGGATATACAAAACCACAAACCGCTTAGTTAATCTGCTTATCTCTAGTGTGAAAAGGTCAGTGTTATAGGGAGGGAGATATTTAGGGTTGGCATGATGGAATATGATAGTGTTGCTGTTATTTTATACACATCTTTTGGTTGTTTTCTTTAAGAGTGAAGCATCGCTGAGCTTTTATTTTATAGAAACATGATAGGGAGTCGTGACTATACTGTGTACATTGATGAAATAGTGAAGGGGCTGCAGGCCTTGACAACCTGTGTTATTGGTAATTATCGGAGCAATTGTTAAAACAAAGAAGAGATTCAAACAATGACGTCTAGGCTTCTCTGCAATTGAAATGACAAAAATAATTTACCGCTAATTGGCAGGAACAGATAAATATTTAACATCCCCTCACTTGTTAGAGACTGGACACACACTTAATATATATTAAAATGTCATAATTCAAAAACTATAATAAACAGCGTCACTATAAAAATAGTTGTGATATTGTACCATACGCCCTCATAGAGGCCCTCCTACCTGGAAGGTTTAACAAAACTGAATATTTACCCTACACTTGAGGAAAATAGTAACCATATCAGAAATAACAAAATATAGTCCCCAGCACTTCTATATAGATAAAGTAACATGGTACAAATTACATCATTGTACAGTTACAGCAGACACCCCCCAAATCCTGCTTGGTGATTATTAGCTTGTAAAGCTGCCTCAGACAAAGAAAGTGCAGCATTGTTTGAGGTGTCACTAGTTATTGATCTGTGCTCTAATTAAACATGTTAAACAGGAAATACTTATGGTGTAATCCTTTGACACCGCAACTTTTCCTTAGTAATTAGAAGAGGTTTCCAATATGGTATAATTTAAGCTATAGACCATAACAGGTAGTTTATGAATGGAATGTTATTTAAAGTGCATTTTCCCACAGTAAAGATCCACCCCCTGAAGACACTCTATAATTTTTAAGTTCTTTGTTTTACATATACACATTACCTATTTATAGTAAGTGGTGATATTTTTTTGCAGGAATATTGAACGACGCGGAGGCTGCACAGGCTCCCTGGGTCAGCCTGTAGCGTCACGTGACCCAGCGGAGCCTGTGAGGCTATTAGCCAATCAGGAGCGTCGGGGGGCGTGTCGGAAGCCCGTTTCGCGCCATTGAACACAGCAGCGCGGTCTCCCGACTGGATGGACGGAGGTCTGAGGTCCTGCAGCATTAAAATTACAGTAGGAAGGTTTAATTACTGAGATTTCACCCCAGCTTACCAGCATATAAGGGGATATCACTGTTGAGGCTATCCCTGTCTGTTTTGTGTTCTTTTCCTCCTCCGTTTTTTGTGTCTGGGTGTGTCTCTGTTTCCCTGTGGTGTGCTGTGCCTGTGTGTGTTCCTGTGTCTGTGTGTGCCTGTCTGGCTGCTTGTTGTGCCCCCTGTTTGTTCCCCTGTTAGCTTTTTCCATGGATCCAGAGGGCTTAGAGGCCTTACTGGCTGAGGTTAGGACCCGTGCCTTAAGCCAAGGGGTCAGGTGGGTGCAGGACAGGCTGGGACCTCCCATGCCTTCTGCGCTTGGAGCTCAGCACATTGTACAGGAACAGCCTGCGGTGGCTGGTGTCCTAGCCAATCCTGATGCCTCCAGGGAAATTTTTTCCCATCCCACCACTGTAGGGCTGCCAGACCCACGTCCATCAGGTAGCAGAGACACCAGAGATGGGGGGGTTACAGGTCAGGGCGGCCGGGACCCCATACCCCCCAGGCAAGCGAGCGCCAGGACCACGGGCGGTGGGGGTGAGGGCCTAGCAATCCGGCCACCACCTGCCAACTTGCCTAAAGGTCCTAGGCCGCGACAAAGGTCGCGAAACACCCCTCTAACACCCCGCAAGGGGGGTGCAGGGGGTAAGAGAAAAGCCGGGAGTCCTAAAAAGGCTCCTACAGGCCCTCACGGTGCCAAGCAGACGGTCCCTGGGGTTTCCCTAATTAACAGTGCTTCTGGTACTTTACAGGGACGCCCAACTGGCAGCGAGAGGAGCATGGCGACGACGAGAGAGAGAAGAGATGGGGTCATCAGAGAAATGAACAGCCAAGACAGCATGGTCATGATTGATGACATGCCTGTGACAGCGGCAGTGGCGAGGCTAGGACGCCCCACTCGAGCTAAGAAGGCTACGAGCAGGTACAGTCCGCTGCTATTTACGCACACACCGCTAAGGCGTAGCAGAGTAGAGACTGAGGGCGATACGGTTAGGCCACAGCGCAAAGGGTCCAAGACTGACCAACAGCTGGATATTCCAACGCCCGAGGAAGTCTCAGGGGGCCCCCTACAGGGGGCGGCGGAGGCAGCGCTAGCCTACTCCAGCCGCGCAAGCTTAGCTGACCAGGACCCTTCCTCAGACGAGGAAAGGGCGGTATGGGCGCGGGCATGCAGGTCGCGGAGAGCTAGTGACTGTTCTTCTTGTACCCACAGATTTAGAAGGAGATCCCGGTCTAGAAGCAGAAGATCTTGTCGGTGCAGCTGTGCTTGCACCGGATCTGAGAGGAGAAGCCCGCGGAGGGCCAGACGGTCAGAGTCCCCGGAGCGTCAGGAGAGACGCGGGGATACTCCGTTGGCCGTATCTACTCCTAAGCTTCCAGAAGCAGGTGAGCGCTCAGAATTGAGCTGCGCAGCAGACAAGGGTGGTTTTATTGGGTCATTAAGGACTCTATTAGCTGCGCATAACATTGCAGTTAGCGAGCGCGACATGGGAGCGTGGATAGGGGGGCTAGCAAAGGGTGCATGGTCCCAGCCAGCAGCGGTAGTGGCGCCAGCGAGCGCGAGCGAGGCGCTAGCTAGCTTGCGCGCGCCCGAGCCGGTAGGCAGCGCAATAGCAGCAGTTGGGAATAACACTGTGGGGGTTACCGACGCAGCCATGAGGCCCATAGTCCTCTGCTCGTTGGATAATTTGGGTGCACACCTTCCACAGGAAGTAAAGGAAAAGATCTGGAGGAGGGAGTTTATAGAGTTGTTTTCCCTTCTTCCTATGTCTAGGCAAACAGACCTGGCCGAGAGGGGCCCCAGGGAGGGGAAATCCTTTGCTAGGCTACCCAGGACATTTGATACCTGGCTGCAAGCATTTTCTATTTGGGCTTGCGTACTGTGTGAGCGGCACCCTGAACAGAGTTCGGGATTGTTCGTCTACATAGACGAAATTCGGAATGCTCACAAGGTTTATGGGGGTACAGCCTGGTGGCGGTACGATGAGGAATTCCGGCAATACTTGGCCTCAAGGCCAAGTATGGCATGGAGCGACAAAGCGGTGGCGTATTGGCTAAATATCATGACACCCATGAGAGTCACGACGCCCTTTCGGAGCGGGGCCGGTGGAGGTAAGGGCCCCACCCACGCCTCAGGAGCAGGTCTTAAGACCTGTTTTTCGTACAACGAGGGGGTCTGCAGATGGGCGCCTAACTGCAGGTTTAAGCATGCATGCTCAAACTGCGGAGGTGAACACCCCCTGTCTAGATGCAGTAGACCCAAAGAGGGAGGCAGGGGCGAGCCTCCTGCAAAGGGGCAAGACGCCCATACGCCTCCCCGCCATGCTGCCGTGGCTAAGGCGCTACGGTAAATTGGCAGGCACCGCCGAAGCGGCGCGCCTATTGGAGGACGGTTTCCGAGAAGGATTCCGGATTCCATGTGGGGTCGACATTCAAGGTTTTCTTGTCCCAAACCTGAAGTCGGCTAGGGATTTCCCAGGGGTAGCCAAAGCTAAGGTGCTTAATGAAGTAAAATTGGGGAGGATGGCTGGGCCATTTGCGGCCCCGCCCATCCAGGGTTTAGTTGTGTCTCCTCTTGGGGTGGTCCCCAAGAAGGAGAAGGGTAAATTTAGACTGATCCAGCATCTCTCATACCCCAGAGGCCGTTCGGTAAACGATGGCATATCAAGAGACCAGGCTACTGTGTCTTACGAGTCATTTGACCGGGCGGTCGATTTGGTGAGGAGGAAGGGCCAGGGGGCCCTTATGGCAAAAGTGGACATCGAGGCAGCATTCAGATTGCTCCCCGTGCACCCGACAAGCCATCGGTTGCTAGGGTGCTTCGTAGACGGAAGTTATTTCATTGACTTATGTTTACCCATGGGATGCTCGATATCCTGTGCTTACTTCGAGGCTTTCAGCAAATTTTTACAGTGGGTTGTGAGCATCGAGGCGGGGTACAAGAGTGTTACCCATTACCTGGATGACTTCCTTTTTGTTGGCCCAGCGAGAAACGACGCTTGCCGTTTTATGCTGGAGGTGTTCACCGAAATCTGTACAGAATTCGGGGTACCATTGGCCCATGATAAGACGGAGGGCCCTACGGAACAATTGACTTTTCTGGGGATTCGGATTGACTCCTGCAAAATGGAGTGCAGTCTTCCCTTAGAGAAGGTGGAGGACATGCAAGCCGAGATTACGGCGCTGCGGGGCGCACGGAGGGTGACCCTCCGGCGGCTGCAATCAATATTGGGGAAGTTGAATTTCGCGTGCAGAATTATCCCCATGGGGCGGATATTCTGTAGACGAATGTCTTTGGCTACGGTAGGGATTGCGAAGCCGCATCATTTCCTAACAGTCTCTAAGGCCATGCGTGATGATGCAGAGGTATGGGCAAGGTTCCTTGCAGACTTTAACGGGCGGGTGGTCCTTCAAAAGGAGGGCACCACCAGCGCAGAGCTAGACCTGCACACCGATGGTTCTGGACCGATCGGTTGTGGGGCGTATCTCCAAGGGAGATGGTTCGCTGCGGCATGGCCGGGGGAATGGGAAGAGGCGGGTTTACTGCTGAACCCTACATTCCTGGAGCTGTTTCCTATGGTGGTAGCAGTGCACTTAAGGGGTCCTTGTTTCAGGGACAGGCGAGTCATTTTCCACTCGGGTAATAAGGGGTTGGTTGAAGCCGTGAACAACATCACGGCGGCATCCGTACCAGTGATTAGATTGCTTAGGCATCTTGTGCTATGTTGCCTTCGCTTGAACATATGGTTTCAAGCAAGACACGTGACAAAGGTGAATAACGGAATTGCTTACGCCCTCTCTCGGTTTCAGGAGGATCGTTTCAGGGCGCTGGCTCCTCGTGCGAACGCCCTGGGGGAGCTCATCCCCGAGGAGCTCTGGGAGATTGGAGCTGTCAGGTAACGAGACTCGTGAGACAGTCTGTTGCCCCAGCGACGTGGAACGCTTATAGACGCGTGTGGGCTAAATGGGATAGCCTAGTGGCACTGGCAGGTGGTGCCACGACGGAGGACAAGAGCGTAGGGATCTTGCTTTGGTACCTGCTGCGGTGCGCCGAGCAAGGCGAATCAAAACCCGTAGTAGGGAGACAGGTCACGGCGCTTGCTTTTATGTTTAAGCTTGCTGGGCAGAGGGACCTTACTAAGGAGTTTCTAGTGCGCAAAGTGGTGCGCGGAATGTTCAGCGGTGCGCAAAGGCCAGATAGTAGGCGGCCAATAACATTTGCGCTGTTGCTGAGATTGGCTCAGGAACTGGTGGTGGTTTGCAGGGATCCCTTTGAATCTCTACTTTTCCGAACGGCTTTTTCCCTGGCGTTCTTCGGAGCGTTTAGGATAGGGGAGTTAGTCGCGAACAGTAGACACGGTTCGGGGGGTCTGCAATTGGTGGATACCTGCCTCAGGGAAGGTACGGTGGTATTGTGGTTGCGGAGGTCAAAGACTGACCAAGTGGGTAAAGGAAGAGAAGTGGTTCTGCATCAGGTTGGCACAGAGTGTTGCCCATATGCATGTGTAGTGGAGTACCTTAAGCAGCGACCGGTGGGACGGTGTTCGCTGCTGGTCCACGCCGATGGAACGGCACTGTCTGTGTATCAGTTTAAAAGAGTTTTAAAAAGCGCACTGCACCGGCTCGGTTTCAAGCAGTCCGACTTTGGGACACACTCCTTTCGAATTGGAGCTGCCACTGAAGCGGCTAGGTTGGGGTTGCCCGACGCGGCAGTAAAGCGCATCGGGAGGTGGGACTCAGACCGTTTTCGTTCCTATGTTCGGCCAAATGCAGTGGTTTAATGGTGTTGCTTTCTACTTTCAGGGGAACAGAAGCAACTATGGATTGTGGGCCATTCCTACGTGTACTGGGCCCATAGGTTAGCCGCAGTTACCGAGGAAAAGGCACAACTGGGCTTTCCTGTTACGGACTTACGCGTAAGGTGGTGTGGTATTCGGGGTCTGCGTTGGGCGCAGCTCGACGGCATCTTGGAAACGTACGCGCAGCGTTACGGGCAGCCCAGTCTTATCATTTTTCATGCCGGCGGGAACGATTTGGGGGCAGTTTCCATGAGACGAATGCTAAAGGTGATGAGACGAGACATCGAGAAATGGGTGAAGAAGTTCCCTGGCACGTTCCTTATCTGGTCTGAGATGATCAAGAGAAGATCATGGCGTAACGCGCGCGACCCAGTATGTTTAGATAAGGCTAGACAGAAGATAAACCAGCAGATTGCGAGCTTTGTGAGAAAACAAGGTTTCTCGGCCATCCGGTACAAAGATTTCGAACCGGTCGGCGCAGATGATTTTTTCGCAAAGGATAAGGTTCATCTTACGGAAATAGGGTACGAGTTGATGATGTTGGAGTTTAGGGAGAGTGTTTTGCGGGCTTTGGCTTTAATGTCCAGCAGGGGGGGATCGCAGCCTCGGGAGGCGTCCCTCGCATGCTCCGTGGCGGGAGGTGAGTTGCCCGGCCCACTGGCCTAAGGGGGCGTTGGCCCCACCTCACAGGGCGTGCTTAAAGATAAGCATTGGGGCTTTGGGCAGGGCTCAAAGCGTGAGGTCACTGTTCGTGGCCGGGCTCCTCCCCCAGAAGGAAGGACTAAATTAGTCATCTAAACAAGTTATGGTTGTTTGTTTATATTGTGTCTAAATAAAGCTGTGGCCCGTTGTTTCTCCCAACTCAAGTTGTCGTGTCAGTTATTCCATCAACTAGCCTGAATGGATCATGCATGGGTCATGAACGACGCGGAGGCTGCACAGGCTCCCTGGGTCAGCCTGTAGCGTCACGTGACCCAGCGGAGCCTGTGAGGCTATTAGCCAATCAGGAGCGTCGGGGGGCGTGTCGGAAGCCCGTTTCGCGCCATTGAACACAGCAGCGCGGTCTCCCGACTGGAATCCCACCCACCCACCCTGTATTTTGTTGTTAACAGATGTTATGGTTTATTCTTTTAAAAAAAAAAAAAAAAAAAAAAAAAAAAAAAAAAAAGTATATATAATATATATAATATAAATAAGAAATGTTGAAATTAATATATATTTTTGGTTAAGAATTCGGAGAAGTGGCTATTGTATGTTGTGTATTGTTAATTTATGTCTGTGCGGCGGGAGGTGAGTTGCCCGGCCCACTGGCCTAAGGGGGCGTTGGCCCCACCTCACAGGGCGTGCTTAAAGATAAGCATTGGGGCTTTGGGCAGGGCTCAAAGCGTGAGGTCACTGTTCGTGGCCGGGCTCCTCCCCCAGAAGGAAGGACTAAATTAGTCATCTAAACAAGTTATGGTTGTTTGTTTATATTGTGTCTAAATAAAGCTGTGGCCCGTTGTTTCTCCCAACTCAAGTTGTCGTGTCAGTTATTCCATCAACTAGCCTGAATGGATCATGCATGGGTCATGCATTATCATTTGAGAAGAATCGTTGGACACCTACCTTTCTAGTTTTTCTAGTATGTATAAGAAGTGCAGTGCAATGTTCACCACAGGAGTAGTCTTTAGATGGACAATAGGTGGCAGGGGGCCCCGATTGGGACCAAATGTAGCATGAGGGGTTCATTGTAGATGCAAGGGGGGTTCTTTAAGAACCCCCTTGTAGGGGTTAACTGTATGCTCCATGGGGACTATATAGACGACATGGTTTGTAGATGGGATGATAGGTCAGTGAGCAGGGGTAGGGGATGCCCAGGGATTCCTTCCAACGTGGATTTAAAGGAAGGAACCCCCAGGGCATGACATTGGGACTTTCCATTGGCTGTTAGAGCCATTTCTCATAAAGCTCGGTATGGGGGCCTCCCACACTGAAAACTCTTACTGAGAAGGCAAGGATTTACAGATGAGAGCGCCCTAAGGTAGGGGAGCAAAAGATCAACATACTGTTGTAGAAAGGCTCTTGCAGACTTTTTCCGGCACTAACCTAACTTAGAGCACCTGATTTACATGGGTTTCCATATTATTATTATCTTTTATTTGTAATTTAGGTAGAAATTAAAGAGTTTAGACACCCGAAAATCCCCTAAGCGAGAGAAAAAATGTCCGCCGAACAAAACGAAAACAAGGCTACAGGACCCTAAACACGCAAAACACCACGAAACACATACAGATTTTTCCAAAAAGCCGTACAAGGTACAAGAACAAGGACGCAAAAGCAGCCACAGCGCCATTTTACAACACTACAACAATGCGGAAGTACACAGGTACCCTACCGGATTTTCCTCGCGCACGCACACTATTTACACTACACACTGCACACATTGCTCACACTTACACAGCAGCTCCACAGCACTCAAAACACACATTGTATGCTGCGGCAACATCATAACAGATTGCCAGCTCTTCAACACAATGCTTTCTGCATAATTTACTTCCAAATAGGTAAAGTATTTTACTTTATTAATGTATTATTTATTTGATTGCCATACACCAAACAGCATTAGCTCACTTACAATTTCATTGCCGTCATTTTTTGACGGGCAATATTCTAGTGTATATATATATATATATATATATATATATATATATATATATAAACGTATGCATTTACATATACATCTATATATATATTATAGTACTATAAATACTTTCTCACCTGCCCGGTGCTGCACTCCACTTCCTGGGGTGAGAAGAATCCACTGCAGGCCAGGGGGCCGAGGGGGCCACAGAGGTCCGAGGGGGCAGCAAGGGGCAGAGAGGAGGCCACGAGGGGGGGCATAAGGGGCCACATGGGCCCCAAGGGAGGTCCACGGGGGCCACAGGGATCCCAGGGGACCGCATGGTGCCACTGGAGTACAGCAGGGGTGACATAAGATCCACAGGTGGCCACAGCGGATCCACTGGAGCCATAGAATACGTGTGGGGACCAGGGAAGGGCCAGTGAGGGCCATGGGGTCCGCAAGGGACCCCGGGAGGAGTGCAGGGGCCCCTCAGAGGTCAGGGGCCTCAGTGCTTTGCACTGGCAGTAGCTCTGCCTCTGCCTGCAAGTGGAAAAGTAATTTGCAACAGCCTAAGTGTAGAATTTAAACCACCTTAGCAGAGTGGTATAGTTCCAGGTCAGAGGCAGTGTTTATAAAGTAAGAGATGGAGAGATGTGTCCAGGTCCTAGGTATGAAAGTAGATTCTAACATAAGCATTATGTAAATGGGGTACTTTATCTAGGTATACAATTAATTGTACCGTTGAAGATTGATCCAAGGCGTTATACCCTTCTCACGGCACACATTGCTTTCTTCTAAGAAGCCTCCAGAGTAACTGATTCTCACCCTCTGGAGCCTCACCCTATATTTCTGCTTTCCCTGATAATAGCTGCGATCTTGCAAAGCTGTACCCTTTGGCCATTCACCCAGGGTAGGGCTTCACACTACCAGTGTCTCATTTTATTCTCTTGAAGAATGTCCCAGGCGTGTCCAGTGAAGAGTGCCTCAAACATCCTTGTGCTTCGTGGTGCATATGCTCCAGTGAATCCTTGAAGGCTTGAGGTTTTGATCTTCTGGGCTCTACCCCTAAAGTGCTGGGAATCTTGATGATTCACTTGTACCCCCCCCCCCCCCCCCCCCACACACACACACTAGGAATGGTTTGGGTCTTACCTCCATCTTCAATCCGGAGCCCTCCAATGAGGACAGAATCTTTGCTAGCGGGAAAGCTGCCACCAGTCCACCCTAGCACAGCTGCCACCAACTCTGCCCAGGTTCTTCCTAGGGGTCCCTGGCCAAAAGGCTATTCCTCAAGGACATCAGGAACTCCTCGGTGGGGAAAATGAAAACCGTGCTCATATTGTCTGACGTGCCATAGTCCAGTGCCAATGGCATCAGCTTCCACCTAGCCCATCTGACTTAGTGAGAGGCCAGAGAGACCCCTCTCACAAGTCTCTCTGGATAAGTGCTTGGGGTACACGATGAAGTTTTCTCCCAACTCATAGGCTGGGGGCAAAAACAAAAATACAGAACAAACCAAAAGGTCCTGCCTGTGGCGCCTAAAATTGCTCAGATGCATTAAATTCCATGTTTGGTTGAGGGTCCTGGCACAGGACCCTGATAAAGTCCCAGGCATTCAATACAACTCAACCTCTGGCCAGAGAACCAAGTGTTTCCCTGTTCCTACATCCTGATGGAGCCCTCCTTCATCCACCAGGCGGGTACCACCAAGGTACTACACTTGTTCTTAGCCAAAAGGCTGTGAAGAGGTGTCTTATGCTGCAAATAATTACATGTTCCAGAAGAATCTGTTACCCTGGGTACTTTATAGAGGTTAGTGAAGTGTAAATGTTATATCACAGTTCCATTGAGGAGGATACAATTGATTACGTCACACAATAGAGACATATTCAGCTCAATCAACTGCTTATTTAGATTCAGATTTACTATGGTTCTAGTCTTAGTTTACGCATTACTATATACTACTAGATACATGTTTTTACACAGTCCTATCAATTGTTTTTTTACCTTCCAATTCTAATATAACCCCCTATTTTACCCCCCTCCATTCTTTGCCATATTTCAAACTTCACCTACCTCATATAATTTGCAATCTCATTCAACATTGTGTACAATTCCATCCTCTCTATCGTCTGCATCTCATTTAACTTAAAGGTATTTGAAAGTGAGGTGGGTTATTAATGCATCTCATAGAGAAATATTTATAGTGTCTGAAAAAATTATTTGCATGAAAAAATTCCAAAGAAAACAGTCAAACCGTTAGCCTGAAGTTTGCTGAATTTCTTGCTTTTGCCTCAATGTTGACACCTCTTGCAATTCCCAGGGAATATTAGCATAATTTATACATTGTATCATTTTAGCCTGGGGATTGTGCTGGCATGCTCAGTTAGCACCTGTAGTCTGCCCTACTGTGGCAAGTCACATGATTTCAGACACTTTGCTTTGCTTTAGCCAATCAGCATGCTCATGTGCTGCATATTGGATATCTCATTAAAAATGTGATATCCAATATGCAAAACGCTGTTGCTGGAGGTGTTTACATCACCCCAACACATTTTTTTTTTTAATGCAAACATTTTTTGCTAGGTGATGCATTCTACATGATGCATTCATAACCTATCTCACTTGCATATATCTTTAAAGTAACACAGAAAAGGTTCCAAATATGTTAAAATAAATTGCATTTTCTTACAGGAAACTACAATTGAAGTTTGCAAATTTTACTTATTGGTCTGCCTTTCTGATCCACCCTAAAAGATTCATGTCTTTGAATCTATGAATTTGTGTCTGTGAGTGGCTCAGAAAGTCTGACTGACATCTACAAAATGCAAACTTCAATGTTATGTTACTATTGGAAAGTGCAATTTAATAACATTCAATTCATAACTATACTACCTATAGTTTTAAATAATCCCTTGTTTGGATCCCACACTATGTCATTTTAACCTTTAGTTAATTTCCCCAGCTGTTATGCGAAGCGTTCTTCTGGAAGGGAGCTTTTATGGAAAGGGGTCTGGGCAAAGTACACTGGTTTGGTGATTTGGTTCCAGCGGGTGATTTGGTTCCGGCGGGCTCCAATGCAAAACTCCCCAGAGGGGGCCCAAAACTTTTTTTTTGCAACAGGGCCCTTCATCCTCTAGCTCCGCCACTGCACTTAACCCTCTCAGTTCATATGCTTTTTTAAATCTATTTTCCTTATAAATTGTTTCCATTTCATTCAACTCACAGCCCCCTTTCCTATCTCTCTTATTTGATTAGTAAGGTAAGTGGGAGGAATTTAACATGGGCATTTGTGCTGTTACACATATCTGATTAAATATTGAGTTGGTGGTGGTCCAGTGGTTAGAATTTGGTGCTTTCACCGATGTGACCTGAGTTCGATTTCAGTCAGGGAACCAAGAGATCACACCACCCTGAAGCCATGCAGGGTTGGGCCTGGTCAGTACTTGGATGGGAGACCACCTAGGAATACCAGGAGCTGTATGCTGTGGCCCACTGGAGATGGAACTAACAGCCCGCTCCAGTATCCCATCAAAACCAAGTGGAAATAAAGATATGCCTGGTATGTAACGGTCTATGAGGTCACAGAGAGTTAGACACGACTGAACGGCAAAACAACAACAACCTGCAGCAGAGAAAAGATCTGGTACTAAAACATACCTTTGCCTTATTTGATTGAGCAATGTAATGGGTTGACACCAGGCTAGATGGAATTTCCAAGACATAAACCACAAATTTTAATTTTCTATAAAAAATATTATTATGCTCATGATTTACCCAGCTTCTAATGTTGTTACTTTTATTATACACTTCATAAATATGATTTTTTTTCTTGAACTATAATGGTACTGTAATTCTGTCTTGCTGGTTACAGTCTGTGTGCCTCCACTGAATTATGGATGACAATAAAATAGAAGAAATGTAGCTGAATTTTAATCAGTTCTGCTGTGAAGACCAGCAGGAGGTGGTGTGTCCTCTGGCAGGATCAGTTCCCAGGCTTGTTTGTATCAGTGGAACAACACAGGACATGCAGCCAAACTGGAACATACTGTAACTGTGACACAAAGCAATGCGCCACTTCCTCACCATAAAAAAACATTGTACAGTGATTACTATGTGTGGTAAATATATCAAAGGTGGATATTTAATTCAATTGGGTAAATGGGACATTTTGCTATGTTATTATATTCAACTTACTTAGTATGAGTGTATGGACATTGTGTATTTGCAAACATCTATGTATATGGCAACTTTATTTAATGAGCATAAAGGAGTACAGGTGATCTGGGGTTATGGACGAGATACTTGGTGCTCTTTTAATTCAAACAAACAGAAGATAAAAACAGACTCATACAAAAAGCCTTGGGAGCCCATTCTTAAAGGGATTTGTAAGTGAGCTGGGTTTCAAATGTTTCATAATAAACAGCTACTGATTAGTAGAAAAATATGTATTATATTGAAAAGTTGAATGTACTTACATATTTATATGCTAGATACTGATATCTGAATGTGCACACCCCTAGGAAGATTACATAAAGTGTACCCTGCAGGGTACAGTGTGTGACCTCTAGAGGAAATGATGGCTGGTGGGGTCACAGTTGAAATTGCCCATAAGAAGACAGGCAGGTAGAAAAAGAACAGACAGCAAGTGTCAGATTTTGATACAAAGGTTTCAGTCTTGACTTCCTCCTGATGGGCCATAACAATTTTCAACTAGTATGCCAATTTAGCCTGGGTTTGGAGGGTGTTTGGAGCTAAGTTTCAACTGACAGAAAATATATTTTGGTAACTTTAAGATAAGTGTTTATTTTGGTATTTTTTTCATGCAACAAATATGTTTTCATACACTACTAATTCTCCCCTAACAGATGCACTCATAATCCAGCTCATTTACATATCCCTTTAAGTATGGAAAGCCAGTAAGTTGGGTCGTCTGTAACCCGGGGACCACCTGTACATATTACAGAACAAACATAATAGTTAGACCATAAACTGAAGTTTAGGTTTGTTGGCGAAATAGTAAAATTTTGAAGCTAGTTTTAAAATAAAAATAAAAAAATGTTGAGGCATTTGCTGGATCCTGGAGGAATCCACAATACCTTGGTGGTACCTGTGTGTGTGTTGGGTGTACTTGCATCCATTGATACAAACTTCCTCTTTGTGAGAATGAAGGGGTGTGGTGTCAACTTCAATCTTATTCAATCTTAATTCTAAAAAAAAAGTACTGATCCCCCTCCTGCTCCCTACTCCCGCTCTCCTCCTTCCACCAATAATTAAAGGATCCCGCTCTCACAGTGCTCTTCGGGCAATGTCTTCCCCTACCCCTATATACCCTGTTTAGAGATGTTTCTCTTAGCACCCTGAACCTATCTACAGCTTTAAACAGGGTATTTATGTATATATATATATATATATATATATATATATATATATATATATATATATATATATATATATATATTAAAAAGTACATTAGTGGATTTATTTGAATGTCTAAAAAATTATAAAATAAACTTATTTTTTATACATCCTTTTTTTTGTATAATCTTTTAAGTTTTATCAACATTTTATAAAATGGAGATATCATCCCATTTTCATTTAATACAACATTTTTATCACACTCTCTCATGAATATTCCTCATAATAATTATAACATTTCTAACCTCCAAGTGGTTATAGATTCATTAAATGGTAATATATCCAAAGACACTAAAAAGTCATAATAATAAAATAAGGAAATATAAAGAGTGGAAAAGAGAAGAAAAAAAAAAGCAACTTTTCCGAAGGGAAATCGCCTTGTGGGAATTCAACTCAAGGTTTGTGCGTGGAAGGAACAAAAGGATCTTATACTTTCTGTTATATATTTATTTGGTCCACCAAGACTATCTTAATTTATTTTTAAATTGTTTATCTCTATTTTAACTGATGGAATCCAGTTCTATTTGTGCATTTCAACTCCTCCTTTTATCTCTTCCCAGGTTGGTAAACTTTCTTTCTTCCAATTAAGAATGATCAATCGTTTCACTACCATCAAGATATTAACTAACATGGGAATATTAGTCTTTGAGATATTTTTCTGAAAAAAGTGAAATAGAATAATTTCTTGTGACAATTCTAACTTAAATTTGATGTTTTTAGAAATTTGAGTAATACAGTTAACCCAAAAAGCTTGAATAATTGGACATGACCACCACATATGTTTGTGTGATCCTATCTCCTTCAGACATCTCCAACAATTTTGTGGGTTAACGAGGGCCATTTTCTTTGGTGTAATGTACTATCTTTGTATTATTTTAAATTGGATTTCTCTAAGCGAACTACACTTAATATATTCTTCTGTGATATTAAACGATCTTTGCTAGATCTTCTCATTCCATTCCTTTTAAAAGTCTTGTTCCCATTTTATCATTGTTACAGATTTTATATTTTCAGTTAATAGTTTTATATTTTTAAGACAGTTAGTTATAGTTTGCTTCCTTTTAATATCACATAATGATACATTGAAATCTGTTAAGTTTCTATTTCCCACTAATTTATAACTAGAGTTCAGAATAGTAGTATATAAGATGGAAAAAATTAATTAGTTCTCTTTTTGTATCTTCTTTTCCTTACAGATAAATTCAAATGTTTTCAAATGAAATCCTTTATATAGGTATTTTATGTTTTTTATACCTCAATTTGCCCATTCAACTTTTAGAAAAGGTGCTAATTCCTTAGATATCTTATTTATTGGAGTAGCAGGTGGTGGAAATTTGATTAAGTTTAAACTTTTATTCAGTCCGTGCCCGCTGTAAATTTTTTAGATATTCAAATGGAATCACTAATGAATTATTTTTTGTTTGTACTACTGTACTACAGTGGAGGGCTTCTATAACTCTTCAGCCCACCATATGTGAAACGTTTGCTATATATATATATATATATATATATATATATATATATATAATATATATATTATATATATATATATATGTATTTATATATATATATATATATATATATATATATATATATATATATATATATATATATATATATAAATAATAAGAGTTATTGGACATATACTTTATTTGGAGTGACAAAAAAAAAAACAAAGAGTGTGAAAAACAAAGAATCATATGAAACTTTGATAATGTGCTAGAAAACCAAGGTCAGTATTGAGTCTTGTATATTTGGTGTTAAATAGTGTGATAATCTTAATTTTAAATGCTTTCCTCTCCTGGATATTTTTGAAATCACTTTGAGTATTTTGATTTTCAGTTTTTGGATAGAGTGATTATTTTGGCTAAAGTGGTTTCCAAATGGGGTACAATAACAGTTTTCATGGTGCTTTTTAATAGAGTGTCTGTGCAGATTCATCCATAGGTGCAGTTTTTGTTTTGTTTCTCATTGTAACATCCCCCTTAGTATTATGTAAACCACATTGGAGGATGTGGATGACTATGACGCTCTGATGATTATATGTTGGTGCTTGTTGTTGTGTGTGGTTTTGTTATCTTTGCACAAGGGCTGTCAGAGCATGCAGAGGGTTCAATCACAAGGTTTGGTTTCAGTTTCCTTGTATAACTGTTCACTTCACAGTCTGAATGCAAGGATGGGAGGTTTGGAGAATAAGTTATTTAAGTATTTGTCCCCTCTTTGTTGTGGCTCTAAGTCTTTTATCATTTTGCATATTTCATGACGAATCAGACAGACTGTGGTCACTAGTGGTGTACATAAAACTCTCCAAGGCTTGCAGGCAGAAGGGGTACAAGCCTTGAACTATTACCTAGAAAATAATCTCCATTCCGGGTGGCAGTATTTCCGAAACAGCACAGTTTGTGAACTGTTTACGTGTCGCTGTGGTTAAAGTGTACAGCGACTGGACAAATGACACCATTGCAAATAAACGTTGTGGAAACTGTGGAGCATCAAGTGCCATTAATGTCAGAGGTGAAAGTCGGCTTGCGAAGGTTGTGACTGCCACCCCACATGCTACAGTTATGCAACTCACCGTCCAGACGAAACAGAGGGCTTCCAGACGTGTGTGTAAAACTACAGTGCATCGAACCCTGTTGCGTATGGGGCTTTAAACCAAACGTCTGGTCACTGCACAAATACTGATGAGGGTTTATCGTCAGAAATGGCTTCAATTTGCACAAAAGTAGTGAAGCTGGATATCTTCTGATTGGCAACAGATTGCCTTCTCTGAAGAGTCTTGTTTTCTGCCCCATCGACTAGACGGACATTGGCGTGTCAGGCGCAAAAGCCCCGGAACAAACACTCAGAAATGTACGGCACTGTATCTTAAACCTGCCTGCTGCCCCCTGTAAATGTGCAATCCTAGGCCTAGGACTATATATTAATAGAGTGTAAAATATATCAGTTAATATATGTGTGTATTAAATATAAGGTATTATTTGGTGTGTCATGAACTCTGATAACATTTTAATAGCTATTTTTCCTTGTATCCATAAACACCGCTGTTGCTTAAAATTTAACAATTTTTACCTGTTTTTCAAAGAAAAAATATGTTAGTATTCTATTTTATTCTCCTGTTAGCCATATCCAACAGGACAACGGTTTGAAAATGCACAGCACATTCTGTAATCAGTCCTTCGATTCAGTGAATGTACTGTAACGTTAACATATCTATGTGTATATTGTGATTTATTCACTAGGGGGCTTTCTACCAAACTGAGATACTTGGAGTAATTTGTTTGTAATGGGAGGGAATAAGAAACTCCCCCGCCCCTCAGAGCCAAAAGACACTTTGTTTCTGAGATAAAGCCAGAGAGAGAAGCTGTGCAGGCACCATGCCCAGCCTGAGGAGACTGTGATCAGTGCTGGAGTCTGGGTGGCAGATCACACAGCCCTTTGCCCACATTGCCTGGGTGTGCTGCCCCTTGGTACAAGACTGAAGTCCTCTTATTCCCAGCCCCAAGACACATGGAGCAGCTGTAAGCAGGTATGTACTTGTCTAGACACAAACTGGGCTCACCAGGGTGTACTCATCATTGTATAGTTACTTCAAGGAAGATCAACAAGTCTTGTTACAATGTAATTCTGTGGAGCCAATTGGGGAGATTACTTTTTACCAACTTGGCAGTGGCCAAATTATATTCTTGAAAATGGAGTTAGGTCTGTAACTCATATTATCTTTTCACGGATACGCACATGATTAAATATGATGGTATTTAGAAAGACACAGGAAGGAGGTTTATATATTGTACAAGAACCAGAAAAAGGTGTGCATCAGGAGTAACTTTAACTTTTTAAGTGGCAAATTAATTTAATACGGTTGCTTTGTAGTCAAAAATTACATTTCAACAATGTTTCAATATGCGGAGACAATAAAAACAGTGAATGATTCATAAATAAGTTAATTCATAAACATGTTTAACATTTTAAGCTTTAAAACACACTCGTCATTAATGCTAAGAGGGTTATTGAGACAGTAGACGCTTAGAAGAAAGTGGCTAATGGTCCTGATCCTGACCATTATTGCCTACGTCTGCGCTAAAGTGTGGTGACATAACTGAAAATAAGCTCTGATTAATAAAATATGAATTGGGCAACTCTCATATTCATTTATATATCTTGGTGATTTGGGATATGCAAAACAAATTGAAATGTGAAACTAATACTTTGCTATTGAAATTGTGGAATCTTATTTCATTTTTTTTTTTTCTCAGGCAAGTAACTATTTTACTGTTTTGGGAGTCCTATTGAAATTTGATCTGGGAATCATTAGACTTCCAGTTTCACTGCATTTCAAATAGACTGTTGTGATCTTTCTCTATAGTCCTACTTATGTATGAGTAATACTTAGCAGATAACAAAGCAATGCTGATTAGGGCTAATTCAGTTTGTCTTCTGTGAAGTATGTACATGCGCGAAAAAATTCCTAGAGCCTATAAACTATGGCTCCTAATTTTTTCCGATTACTTTATTAAAATATAATTTACCACTGCGAATGGCTCCTAAAAACATCATGTTTGGTTCTGAGACAATCTACAGAGCTCTTTCTTTTCTTTATTTTTTTTCCATTTCTGTTTTATGTAAATTGCTTTTTTATTTAGTGGATATTTGCGTCTTCTTTTTTCAAAACATAAATTATATATACTTTTATGGTTTAATTATACGCTACTCAGAATTGCTATTAATTGAAATTTAAATATTGGTATCTATTGAAAAACATGTAATGATTTTATGTAGTAGTAGTAGTTGATACAAGTCCAATTATAGCTTTTTAAATAAGTGTTTCAAATACTGGTCAATAATACATACCTCCCAACTGTCTGTCCTTTAAGGGAACATTCCCCATTCCAGTCCCCCAAAAGTCACCCTTTTGAAGGGACAGTGTTTATTATTATTATTATTATTATTATTATTATCTTTATTTATATCGCGCCAACATATTCCGTAGCGCTGTACAGGGGTTGAGTACACGGCAAAAATCAAACTTAACACCTTGTAAGTAATGTACATAGAGCTTGTTTCCAAGGCACTGACACAATATTGAAAACTCGCAAACTTACAATCTAATGCTTCCATGTCCCTTTTTTTTTGTCTTTTTCATCTGGCACCATCTCATTATTGTTAGGAAAAATATATGTATAGTCTTTAAGTTTTATCCAACACCTGATGAAGGTTTGTTAGTCAGACCGAATTTATAGTCTCACTAAATTTTATTATTACTCTAATGTGATAATCTAATACTTTGAGTATTTCTCAGGTAAATTAAGTGACTAGCCGAATGTGTGAAAAACAACTATTTATGACAAGGGAGAAAAAAGAGCATTCCCTTGGAAAAAAGACCCTATACACTTGGAATATATTGAATATAAGAAATGGCTTGAGATGTAATAAGGAGTCTGAGTATAAAAATAAAATGGAACCTTTATTGAATCCAATAAAATATACAACTTAATACACATTGTATAAAAATACATAGAAACAAAGCAAAATACAGCAACAAGTCCCGCAAAAGTATTTATATTTCAGTGATACTAGTATTAAGAACGTCACTTTAATTTATCTTGATATAAATTCAAATACTAATAAATAACAAAGGAGACATTATAAATCCATACACATCTACCCACCTACAGGGATCCAAAAAATAATTATTAGGGCTATCTGTTACCCTACAAATACTCAGTTTTAGTGTAGGTAGATGGGACCCACTACTTGCCCCCTATTTGCACACCACAGTTAGGCATCTATTATGCTTTTACACTTCACTCAACTCCTGATCTGTCCCTTTGTTGGCCAGTGTATACTGGAAGACAAAAGAAAAGCTGCATTCAGCTCCTGTTAGCTCTCAGACGAGGACATATGACGTCATCACCAGGATAGTAGGTCTGACACGCGTGTTCATGTGTGTAGGAACTGGGGGGGGGGGGACAAATCCCCCCCTCAGATTATTCAGTGTGTGTGTGTTTATTTGTAGAGAAGCAGATTTTATACTATATGCGTCCCCCCCCCAGATTTTCTTTGGCTCCTAAACCCATGCGCGTGTTTCGTGACTGCTTCAACTGAGACACACATATTTTTGTACATTATTGCTCCTTCGGAAATTGGAAACTATTGTTTGAGACTAAAATAACTTTGGCTTCAGACTGAAGTAAGTGTAGTTTTTAACACCTATTTATTGGAAATTGAAATATCTAGACTGTGTTGCGGGTATACAGCCTGGTTAACATGCTTTTCTGCATTGTGTAATTAACTTACCAGCACAGTAGAGGTTAACAAATTGTTTATTAGTAACAGTAGTTGTGTTCCATGTTTATGTGCATGTCTGTCTGTTTTTTCCATCTTCAATTTAAAATGATCTGGAAAACATCTTAGATATAGGACATCTGGAAGTGATGGTTGGCCAAGAACTGACATTTATAGCTTGGTTATGTTACTGTTTTACATTGGACCACTTAGCTTCTTTCCTTAAAGAGACACACTATTATCCTACAAAAAAAAGGAGATTTTATGTTAGAAAGTGAGTAAAAGTTAAAATTATGGAACAGCATTAATTCGATAACGATACACTACTGAATTGATGTTATCGTTTTTCTATCTTCAAGAGGATGCTTATGGCTAATAGTACTCATACAGGAGCAGAACACCCCCTTGTCAGGTTGCTGTCTCTTTGAAGAGTGTTTAAAGTATAGTAATTCTACTATCTGGTTTGCACTAGAGGTGGAGCTAGGAAAGAGAGGAACTTTGTGCCTGAGGTGGGTTGTAAAAATGTTTTTTTGCCCTGCCCCCCTCCCCCAGTATATACATATATACTATCTCTAAATTGAACCCATCCCCTTTCAGCATCTATCCCGGTTCAGCACCTATCCCCATCTCCTTTGCTATCCCATCACAGAACCCTACTCCTCTCACTTGGCAGCCCTTGCTCTCTTACCTTCCTCCCTGATACACATTCCCAGAGTACTGAACTGCTCCACAATGCCACGTGTTTTTTAAACTGGCACGCACCAATTGCCGGCTGGGTGAGGGATGTGCGGCCAAGGTGGCACAGTGGGCAGGTTGGTGTAGGGAGCCTCAGTGGGGCCTTTATACTACAGGGAAAAATTAAATGGAAAAAATAAAATAAATTACACAACACAGCCCCACCCCCAGGGGAGGGCCCTGGTGCACTGCACCGCTGGTAGCTCAGCCCCTAACTTGCACTGATTCTTTACAAATGGAGTATACTGGACAAGTGTTTATTTAAATTAGTGAACATCTAAAGACCCAAATAATCCAGTATTACTGTAGATAAATGTACTGCTTACTTATGTTATATATTTTGTGCATCCATATGTCAATAGATACATTATATTTTAGCATTATTTATTTAACCCACTTTTTCAATGTACATTGAGACATTTGAAACCACCAGTGCAAGGACGGAATATTGTACTAGCTTGATAAATAAACTGAGCAGAGTTCTAAAAATCCCTTTTTTCAATATTTTTTCTTTAAAGGTATATGTAATTTTCCAGGGTTTCAAATGTTTCCTAATAAACAGCTGCTGATTAGTAGAAAAATATCTATTATATTGAAAAGTTGAATGTACTCACATATTTATATGCTAGATCCTGAAATGTGGATGTGCACACCCCTAGGAAGCTTAAATAAAGTGTACCCTGCAGGGTACAGTGTGTGACCTCTAAAGGAAATGATGGTTGGTGGGGCCCCAGCTGAAATTGCCCATAAGGCAGAGAGAAAAAAAAAAAAGATGTAACTGCCAGATTGTGATACAAATGTTTCAGTCTTTACTTCCTCCTGATTGGCCAAAACAATTTTTAAAATTATATACCAATTTAGCCTGGGTTTAGAGGGTATTAACCCTAAGTTTCAACTGACAGAAATTAAAAGATATTTTGCTAACTTGAAGGTAAGTGTTTAAATGCTTGTTTTGGTATTTTTTCCTGCAAAAAATGTTTTATACACTACTATTTCAGATGCACTCCCAATCTAGCTCACTTACATATCCATGTAATTCATATCTGAATAATATTTTATTTTACATTTTTTTTTAAATGATGAAATAGAGTGAGCAGCTTACCATACTTTATTTTAATAATGTGTTTTACTTTCAAATAATATATGTATGCCGTTACATGGTTCCTATAAGTGTATGTTTTTTTCCTATTAGTTCAAACCGAATGTTTAAACAAATAGCCACTGCAATCATCTTCCTGACACATTCAATCACACTTGGAAATCATTATCTAGGGCTTATTAAAATGAACCCGCTTTACTTTTTCCTGTTGCTAAGCTGCAATTATTTATCTGATGGATACATTTAAGGCATTATAATTCTGCTAACGTGGGACAAAACAGTCTGTCACTAAGGATAGACTTACCTATCTATAAAGTGCATAGGGCAAATTATGAGCAGTAGCTCTTGTTTACTATCACAAATCAAATAATTAAAAAAAAGCTTCTACATTTAATCTAATATAGATGATAATGTCCTTGGGTACCTTTTTGTCCTCGGCAGGATGCCCAGTTAGGTGCCGGCTGCTTATGATCTTTCCTGTATAAATATCTTTATCTCTCTCTGCACCTCTGGACCTTGAAAAATGAGAGTATTTTATTGATTCAAGGCTGGGTTTTCAGAGTGTGTGCGTGTCAAAATGATATCTGGAATAGTGTTACTAAATGGTTAGGTTAAATTAGTCCCAATAAAAGCCATGGAATGCAATACTGGTTGAGCAGTACAGTTCCCAATTAATACATTGTTATAATTCCTGTTATTTTGTGTTTGTTTATTTTATTTGGAGTATTTATTTTTTTCTTGCTAACATAATATAGTAATGTTTCAAGCCAACCGTTTTAGTTTCGTGATAGACAAATACATGTGTTCCATGCCCTCATTAAGTTGCGTTTTTTTAGAATTATAGAATGTAGTTGAACCTTTTTAGAAAAGGAATTGTTCAAAAGAACACCCAACATGTACACAATATGGTCCTCAATAGCTTTCATTACTAACCCTTTCTGTTCTCTAGTGTGGCAAATCATAACCTGACACTGTCGTAAGGTCACTGGATCTTAATCCATACCAATGTTCACTTACCACACCTTACAACCATTGGCAACCTGATCAACTTTAGGGTCAGGAGACAGAGCTTTTGCTGCTGGGATGTCCCCACCCCATGGACTGACCGGAGAGAGGCCTCATTTTACCTACTAACCAGAAGAAAAAAAAAAGCTGGTCAATTAAGGAGCGGCACTTAAGCCATTAACAGAACCCAAGTACCCCTGTTATCCTCCCTTAACTGGCCACCCGACAGAAAAATGCTTGCCTCAAAACTGTGACTACCAAGAAATACAGCTGTGCCAAAAACAAACAGGGGGCGAGTGTTTTTTTATTTTTAATTTTATTTTATTAAAGTCACTGCACCAAGGATGAGGTCTGGAGAGGAGCAGCCATGTGAAAGGAAGTGAGTGAGGAGGTTGAGGTGGCTTATAGCATCTCTTAGCTCCTCCCACAACCAGGGCCAAATTTACATCTATGGAGACCAACTCTCAAGCAATTAGGAACTAGCAAATAGTATATTTGTTTTCAAAATAATTTGTCCCCCTTCTTCCTTCTTGATATGTTGTTGGTTATGGGGAATATCAGTGCCGCTAAACATGTTCCACTTGACTGGCACCATATCCTGTCCCTAGTATAGCCAACAGGGAGCATAAACCCTTTAGCTTTCTTAATGATGCATAGAAAAATTGTAACCTTTACCGTGAAAGAAAGAAAAGGGAACTAATGTGGGAAAGAGGAATGAACAAGAGGAAGTATTTTGTGGGGCAAGAGAGTGAACTGAATAGAAGAGAAACAGAACCCATTCTTAGTACTGCCAAGATACCATGGGCCTCATTCAATTGCAATTTGGCCAATTGAATAGGGCTCTAAATAAGCACATAGCATATTTTTTTAAAATAAGTTTTTAGTTAGTAAAGACTTTGCTTTTGGATAGAAGTTCACTAACTAAAAACTTCTTTAAAAAATATATGCTATGTGCCTATTTGGAGCCCTATTCAATTGGCCAAATTGCAATTGAATGAGGGCCTATGTAAATAATGTTTTTAGTTCTTATAGCTGTGACATAGAAACAGCTAACTAATGTAAATAGTAATTGAATTAGCGATAATGGGCCAATAATAATAAAATATAACTTTTATTAGAAACTATTAAAAGGAGTTAAAACGACATATAAAACCATAGAATAGTCTAGGGTGCAATCAATTCACAACTAGATATGAGTACTGATGATAAAGATGGTTGCCAATGGGAGAAAGCATGGAACATTAGTCCTAATTCCAAATTAGATAAATGGGAAAGTACCAAGATAAGAAAAAATGTGCGTTCAGGCCGCGCCTTAACGTGTGCGTCTCGTTTATGGAACATCAAACGCTAAGGTAGGTCTCCTGGCTAGATATCAGCACTTGCTGGTCTTGTTTCCTTATTGCACTATTAATTTAAGATAGGGTACCTTTTCAGACATTTGTTTGCTCTTATCTATGCATGTTATATTGGCATCATATAATAATATTTTGTTCATAGATACAATCAATATTTATTAGGGATATTCATAGTGCTTGGACTTGGTGTGGTTGTAACAAATACTTATATGATTATGTTAGCCTTTTTATTGCTAATTCAATTACTATTAGCATTTGTTAGCTGTTTGTTTCTATAAGGTCTACATGGTAATCTGGTAGCACTAAGAGTGGTTTCGGTTTCTCTTCTTTTCAAATCCTTGTATATACCACTTTCTGCTAGCATCCTTGGTTATAATTTAAAAATTTGTATGAAGGTTGGATATTCTACACAGTGTAATATTACAAGAGATTGATCTGCCAATCTTATTTAAAAATGGCCTGTGTACTATGGGAGAGTGTATGTATGTATGTATGTATGTATGTATTGTTGCCTGCCCAAAGCCCCAATGCTTATCCTTAAGCACGCCCTGTGAGGTGGGGCCATCGCCCCCTTAGGCCAGTGGGCCGGGCAACTCACCTCCCGCCACGGAGCATGCGAGGGACGCCTCCCGAGGCTGCGATCCCCCCCTGCTGGACATTAAAGCCAAGGCCCGCAAAACACTCTCCCTAAACTCCAACATCATCAACTCATACCCTATTTCCGTAAGATGAACCTTATCTTTTGCGAAAAAATCATCAGCGCCGACCGGTTCGAAATCTTTATACCGGATGGCAACGAAACCATGTTTTCTCACAAAACTCGCAATCTGCTGATTAATCTTCTGTCTAGCCTTATCCAAACATACTGGGTCGCGCGCATTACGCCATGATCTTCTCTTAATCATCTCAGACCAGATAAGGAACGTCCCAGGGAACTTCTTCACCCATTTCTCGATGTCTCGTCTCATCACCTTTAGCATTCGTCTCATGGGAACTGTCCCCAAATCGTTCCCGCCGGCATGAAGTATTATCACACTGGGCTGACCGTAACGCTGCGCGTAAGTGTCCAAGAGACCGTCGAGCTGCGCCCATCGCAGACCCCGAATGCCACACCACCGTACGCGTAAGTCTGTAACAGGAAAGCCCAGTTGTGCCTTTTCTTCGGTAACTGCGGCTAACCTATGGGCCCAGTACACGTATGAATGGCCCACAATCCACAGTTGCTTCTGTTCCCCTGAAAGTAGAAAGCAACACCATTAAACCACTGCATTTGGCCTTACGTAGGACCGAAAACGGTCTGAGTCCCACCTACCGATGCGCTTCACTGTCGCGTCGGGCAACCCAACCTAGCCGCTTCAGTGGCAGCTCCAATCCGAAAGGAGTGTGTTCCGAAGTCTGAGTGCTTGAAACCGAGCCGATGCAGTGCGCTTTTTAAAACTCTTTTAAATTGATACTTAGACAGAGCCATTCCATCGGAGTGTACCAGCAGCGAACACCGTCCCGCCGGTCGCTGCTTAAGGTACTCCATTACACATGCATATGGGCAACACTCCGTGCCAACCTGATGCAGAACAACTTCTCTTCCTTTACCCACTTGGTCGGTTTTTGACTTCCGCAACCACAATACCACCATGCCTTCCCTGAGGCAGGTATCCACCAATTGCAGTCCCCCCGAACCGTGTCTACTGTTCGCGACTAACTCCCCTATCCTAAACGCTCCGAAGAACGCAAGGGAAAAAGCCGTTCGGAAAAGTAGGGATTCAAAGGGGTTCCTGCAAACCACCACCAACTCCTGAGCCAATCTCAGCAACAGCGCAAATGTTATTGGCCGCCTACTATCTGGCCTTTGCGCCCCGCTGAACATTCCGCACACCACCTTGCGCACTAGAAACTCCTTTGTAAGGTCCCTCTGCCCAGCAAGCTTAAACATAAAAGCAAGCGCCGTGACCTGTCTCCCTACTACGGTACCAAAGCAGGATCCCTACGCTCTTGTCTTCCGTCGTGGCACCACCTGCCAGTGCCACTAGACTATCCCATTTTGCCCACACACGTCTATAAGCGTTCCACGTCGCGGGGGCAACAGACTGTCTCACGAGTCTCGTTACCTGACCGCTCCAATCTCCCAAAGCTCCTCGGGGATGTGCTCCCCCAGGTCGTTCGCACAAGGAGCCAGCGCCCTGAAGCGATCCTCCTGAAACCGAGAGAGGGCGTAAGCAATTCCGTTTTCCACATTTGTCACATGTCTTGCCTGAAACCATATGTTCAAGCGAAGGCAACATAGCACAAGATGCCGGAGCAATCTAATCACCGGTACGGATGCTGCCGTGATGTTGTTCACGGCTTCAACCAACCCCTTATTACCCGAATGGAAAATGACTCGCCTGTCTCTGAAACAGGCACCCCATAAGTGCACTGCTACCACCATAGGAAACAGCTCCAGGAATGTAGGGTTCAGCAGTAAACCCGCCTCTTCCCATTCCTCCGGCCACGCCGCAGCGCACCATCTCCCTTGGAGATAAGCCCCACAACCAATCGGTCCGGACCCATCGGTGTGAAGATCTAGCTCTGCGCTGGTGGTGCCCTCCTTTTGAAGGAGCACCCGCCCGTTAAAATCTGCAAGGATCATCGCCCATAGCCTTGCATCATCGCGCATGGCCCTAGAGACTGTTAGGAAATGATGCGGCTTCGCAATCCCTACCGTAGCCAGCGACATCCGTCTACAGAATATCCGCCCCATGGGGATAATTCTGCATGCGAAATTCAACTTCCCCAATATTGATTGAAGCCGCCGCAGGGTCACCCTCCGTGCGCCCCGTAGCGCCTTAATCTCGGCTTGCATGTCCACCACCTTCTCTAAGGGAAGACTGCACTCCATTTTGCAGGAGTCGATCCGAATCCCTAGAAAAGTCAATTGCTCCGTAGGGCCCTCCGTCTTGTCATGGGCCAGTGGTACCCCGAATTCTGTACAGATTTCGGTGAACACCTCCAGCATGAAACGGCAAGCGTCGTTTCCCGCTGGGCCAACGAAAAGGAAGTCATCCAAGTAATGGGTAACACTCTTGTACCCCGCCTCGATGCTCACAACCCATTGTAAAAATTTGCTGAAGGCCTCGAAGTAAGCACAGGATATCGAGCATCCCATGGGTAAACATAAGTCGAGGAAGTAACTTCCGTCTACGAAGCACCCCAGCAACCGATGGCTTGACGGGTGTACGGGGAGCAATCTGAATGCTGCCTCGATGTCCACTTTCGCCATAAGGGCCCCCTGGCCCTCCCTCCTCACCAGGTCGACCGCCCGGTCAAATGACTCATAAGACAAAGTAGCCTGGTCTTTTGATATGCCATCGTTTACCGAACGACCTCTGGGGTAGGAGAGATGCTGGATCAATCTAAATTTACCCTTCTCCTTCTTGGGGACCACCCGAGTGGAGACACGACTAATCCCTGGATGGGCGGGGCCGCAAATGGCCCTGCCATCCTCCCCAATTTGACCTCATTAAGCACCTTAGCTTTAGCTACCCCTGGGAAATCCCTAGCCGACTTCAGGTTTGGGACAAGAAAACCTTGAATGTCGACCCCGCATGGAATCCGGAATCCTTCTCGGAACCCGTCCTCCAACAGGCGCGCCGCTTCGGCGGTGCCTGCCAATTTACCGTAGCGTTTTAGCCACGGCAGCATGGCGGGGAGGCGTATGGGCGTCCTGCCCCTTTGCGGGAGGTTCGCCCCTGCCTCCCTCTTTTGGTCTACCGCATCTAGACAGGGGGTGTTCACCTCCACAATTTGAGCATGCATGTTTAAACCTGCAGTTAGGTGCCCATCTACAGACCCCCTCGTTATACGAAAAACAGGTCTTAAGGCCTGCTCCTGAGGCGTGGGTGGGGCCCTTAGCTCCACCAGCCCCGCTCCGAAAGGGCGTCGTGACTCTCATGGGTGTCATGATGTTTAGCCAATACGCCACCGCTTTGTCACTCCACGCCATGCTTGGCCTTGAGGCCAAGTATTGCCGGAATTCCTCGTCGTACCGCCACCAGGCCGTACCCCCATAGACTTTGTGAGCATTCCGAATTTCATCTATGTACACGAATAATCCCGAACTCGGTTCGGGGTGTCGCTCACACAGTACGCAAGCCCAAATAGAAAATGCTTGCAGCCAGGTATCAAACGTCCTGGGTAGCCTAGCAAAGGATTTCCCCTCCCTGGGGCCCCTCTCGGCCAAATCTGTTTGCCTAGACATAGGGAGAAGGGAAAACAACTCTATAAATTCCCTCCTCCAGATCTTTTCCTTGACATCCTGTGTAAGGTGTGCACCTAAATTATCCAACGAGCATAGGACTATAGGTCTCATGGCTGCGTCGGTAACTCCCACATTGGTATTCCCTACTGCTGCAATCGCATTGCCTACCGGCTCGGGCGCGCGCAAGCTAGCTAACGCCTCGCTCGCGCTCGCTGGCGCCACTACCGCTGCTGGCTGGGACCATGCACCCTTTGCTAGCCCCCCTATCCAAGCTCCCATTTCGTGTTCGCTAACCGCAATGTTGTGCGCAGCTAGTAGAGTCTTTAATGACCCGATAAAACCTCCCTTGTCTGCTTCGCAGCTCAACTCTGAGCGCTCACCTGCTTCTGGAAGCTTTGGAGTAGATACGGCCAACGGAGTATCCCCGCGTCTCTCCTGACGCTCCGGGGACTCTGACCCCTGGCCCTCCGCGGGCTCCTCCTCTCAGATCCAGTGCAAGCACAGCTGCACCGACAAGATCTTCTGCTTCTCGACCTGGATCTCCTTCTGGATCTGTGGGTACAAGAAGAACAGTCACTAGCTCTCCGTGACCTGCATGCCCGTGCCCATACCGCCCTTTCCTCGTCTGAGGAACGGTCCTGGTCACCTAAGCTTGCGCGGCTGGAGTATTCTAGCACTGCCTCCACCGCCCCCTGTATGGGTTCCCCTGAGACTTCCTCGGGCGTTGGAATATCCAGATGTTGGTCAGTCTTAGACCCTTTGCACTGTGGCCTAACCGTATCGCCCTCAGTCTCTACTCTGCTACGTCTTAGCGGTGTGTGCGTAAATAGTAGCGGACTGTACCTGCTCGTAGCCTTCTTAGCTCGAGTGGGGCGTCCTAGCCTCGCCACTGCCGCTGTCACAGGCATGTCATCAATCATGACCATGCTGTCTTGGCTATTCATCTCTCTGATCACCCCGTCTCTTCTCTCTCTCGTCGTCGCCATGCTCCTCTCACTGCCAGTTGGGCGTCCCTGTAAAGTACCAGAAGCACTGTTATTGAGGGAAACCCCAGGGACCGTCTGCTTGGCACTGTGAGGGCCTGTAGGAGCCTTTTTAGGACTCCCGGCTTTTCTCTTACCCCCTGCACCCCCTTTACGGGGTGTTAGAGGGGTGTTTCTCGACCTTTGTCGCGGCGTAGGACCTTTAGGCAAGTTGGCAGGTGGTGGCCGGAGTGCTAGGCCCTCACCCCCACCGCCCGTGATCCTGGCGCTCGCCTGCCTGGGGGGTATGGGGTCCCGGCCGCCCTGACCTGTAACCCCCCCATCTCTTGTGTCTCTGCTACCCGATGGACGGGGGTCTGGCAGCCCTACAGTGGTGGGATGGGAAAAAATTTCCCTGGAGGCATCAGAATTGGCTAGGACACCAGCCACCGCAGGCTGTTCCTGTTCGATGTGCTGAGCTCCAAGCGCAGAAGGCATGGGAGGTCCCAGCCTGTCCTGCACCCACCTGACCCCTTGGCTTAGGGCACGGGTCCTAACCTCAGCCAGCAAAGCCTCTAAGCCTTCTGGATCCATATTAAGACTACCAGGGGGACAAACAGGGGGAACAACAGGCAGAAGCTCAGGCACACACAGACACAGGAACACACACAGGCAAAACACTCACACACAGACAAGACACACAAAGACACAAAACGGAGGAAGAAAAACAAGCAAGAGAAGCCTCAATCAGTATATCCCCTTATGTGCTGGTAAGCTGGGGTAAAATCTCAGTAATTAAACCTTCCTACTTTGTTTTGGCTGCAGGACCTCAGACCTCCGTCCATTCCAGTCGGGAGACTGCGCTGCTGTGCTCAACGGCGCGAAACGGGCTTCCGACACGCCCCCCGACGCTCCTGATTGGCTGATAGCCTCACAGGCTCCGCTGGGTCACGTGACGCTACGGGCTGAACCAGGGAGCCTGTGCAGCCTCCGCGTCGTTCACAACTTTGAAGATATTTTTATTTTTTTATTGTGAAGCAAACAACAAATAGGACAAAATAACAGAAAAGTCAATGTGCATAACTATTCACCCCCCTAAAGTCAATACTTTGTAGAGACACCTTTTATGGCAATCACAGCTCCAAGTTGCTTTGGATAAGTCTCTATGAGCTTGACCCATCTTACCACTTGGATTTTTGCCCATTCCTCCTTGCAAAACTGCTCCAGTTCCTTCAAGTTGGATTGTTTGCTGTTGTGAACAGCAATCTTTACGTCTGACCACAGATTTTCTATTGGATTGTGGTCTGGGCTTTGACAAGGCCATTCCAACACATTTACATGTTTCCCCTTAAACCACAAAGTGTTGCTTTAACAGTGTGTTTGGGGTCATTGTCCTGCTCGAAGGTGAACCTCCGTCCTAGCCTCAAATCACGTACAGAGTGGTACAGGTTTTGCTTAAGAATATCCCTGTATTTAGCACCATTCATCTTTCCCTCAACTCTGACCAGCTTTCCAGTCCCGGCTACTGTGGGGATGGTGTTCTTTGGGTGATGTGTTGGGTTTGCGCCAGACATAGCGTTTCCTTTGATGGCCAAAAAGTTACATTTTAGTCTCATCAGACGAGAGCACCTTCCTCCATACATTTTGGGAGTCTCCCCCATGCCTTTTCGCAAACTCAAAACGTGCCATTTTGTTTTTTGCTGAAAGTAATGGCTTTCTTCTGGCCACTGTGCCATAAAGCCCAAATCTATGGAGCGTACGGCTTATTGTCGTCCTATGTACAGATACTCCAGTCTCTGCTGTGGAACTCTGCAGCTCCTTCCGGGTTACCTTAGGTCTCTGTGCTGCCTCTCTGATTAATGCCCTCCTTGCCCGGTCCGTGAGTTTTGGTGGGCGGCCTTCTCTTGGCAGGTTTGCTGTTGTGCCTTGTTCTTTCCATTTGGTTATGATAGATTTGATGGTGCTCCTGGGGATCATCAAAGATTTGGATATTTTTTTATAACCTAACCCTGACTTGTACTTCTCAACAACATTGTCCCTTACTTGTTTGGAGAGTTACTTGATCTTCATGGCAGTGTTTGGTTAGTGGTGCCTCTTGCTTAGGTGTTGCATCCTCGGCCTTTCAAAAAAAGGTGTGTATATGTAATGAAAGATCATGTGACACTTACGTTGCACACAGGTGGACATCATTACACTAATTATGTGACTTCTAAAGGTAATTGGTTGCACCAGAGCTTTTTATGGGCTTCATAACAAAGGGGGTGAATACATACGCACATGACAAAAAATGTTTTATGTATATATTTTTCTCATTTCACTTCACCAACTACGCTCTCAGTTAGACTATACTACGCTCTCAGTTGACCACACACTTGATGGAATAAGAAAACAGCCATTGGTACAATAGGCATGCAAACAATGCTACTTAGGAGCTGCCATTCAGCACTGAACGGTAACATTCCTGGCTTTACTGTGCAAGAGTCCATTAGTGTCAGTAGACAAATGACAATGGACAATTCATAAACTTTACTGTCAGTGATTATGTAAATGGTGTACAGCAGGATATATGTATATCTATCTGTCAGGACTTGATAAATCCTGTGAGATATATTATATATTATATATATATATATATATATATATATATATATATATATATATATATATATATATATATATGACACACATTGCCAGCCTCTGGGTTTGTGCCCTTGTTTCCCGCACTTCAATTGAAGAACACAATTACAGAAGGCTTTAATAATTTCCAAATTTTAGCTTGTGTTACAAAATAATACACCAAAACAAATCAAAAATGCTGGCCTGTATCCTTCAGAACTACAGATCTTCACTCTGCTGCAAACAATTATAGTCTCCAAGCTACTGTCTGTCTTTTTTTCCAGCTTCAGACACCTGTATGCACACTTAGTTTTTTCTTTGTCTCTTTTCCCAACTTAGACCAGCTGTACATACTTCTGTGTGCATCTTTTCTACCAGCTTCAGACTAAAAACTTCTATGTGTTTCTCTCTTTCTTCAACTCTAATGCTGCACACAATCCTCACCGTGTGTGTCTTCAGCCCAGACTGATTATACACTCCGTGCTTTAGCAGTCGCACACAGACTGAAGGCCATAAACGCTGCAAACTGCAGTCCAAAATCACCAACACACAAATTCCTGGATCAAGCTTAAGTCAGGCTTGATCAGGTGCATCTAATCAACTGCTCAGGGAAGTTAACTCTCAAACCTCCTGGGGAAAGTAGCTTTATTAAGTCTGTGGCTATATATAATAGAGCGAAAAGTGTTTTTATATGAAGCTGAAAAAAAGGCACAGATAAACATAAGCATGGAGCTGATAAGCAAACTGCAGAAGAAAAGTGAAAGACTTGTCTTCTAAGGATACAGACCAGTAATGGAATAAAGTAATGGACTGTTTGTTTGTTTTTTATCTTATGAAGGTGTAGCTAGATGGACGCTCTGTAAGTTAGTGATCTAACAGTGAAGGTAGTGCTCTGGTGGGAGCTAGGTCTGACATTTTCTTTTATCTGTTTTTGGTGCATTATTGGTGAAATGTATAGAAGCAAAAGGTTTTAAAAACATTTAAAGCCTTCTGTAATTGTATTCCTCCATTGAAAGTGCTGGAAACAAAGGCACAAACCCAGTGGGAGACAGATAGTTTGTCACTATTATTATTATTATTATTATTATTGTTGTTTATTTATAACGCGCCTACATATTCCAGTGCTCTGTACATAAGATAAGTTCAAGACAAAGATAAATACAAATTAAACATAGCAAAGCAAGGAGGGCCCTGTCTTTGAGACTCGAATCCAGTGTCCATAGTGCTTTCCCCAAAGCACCCTGCAGGATAGAAACTCGCAGACTTACAACCTAAAGGTATTGTGTGTGTGTGGTACAGGAGGGAGAGAGTGTGTTAGGGCGGAAGGTGCTACGCTTCTTTAAAGAGATGTGTTTGTAGAGAGGTTTTGAATGTTTTGAGGTAGGAGGAAAATCTGGTGGAGTGAGGCAAGGAGTCCCAGAGAATAGGGGCAGCACGAGAAAAGTCCTGAAGGCGAGAGTGAGAGGAGGTGACAAGAGTTGTGGAAAGAAGAAGGTCATTAGCAGAACAATGAGGGCGGGTGGGGGAGTATTTGGAGATGAGACCAGAGATGTATGGGTGTGCGCTATTGTTGATGGCTTTGAAAGTTAGGGTCATGATTTTAAATTTTATTCTGGAGGCTAAGGGAAGCCAGTGGACTGACTGACAGAGAGGTGATGCCGACACTTAGCATTGTGTATGGAAGATGAGTCTAGCAGAGGCATTCATAATGGATTGAAGTGGGGATAGGCTGGTGGTGGGTAGGCCAGCGAGAAGCGAGTTGCAGTAGTCGAGTCGGGAGATGATGAGAGAGTGTATTAGGATTTTAGTTGTGTCTTGCGTAAGATAGTGTTGAATTCTGGAGATGTTTTTTAGATGGAGAAGACCAGATTTATTTAGTGATTGTATGTGAGGGATGAAAGACAGAGCGGGGTCCAGTAGAACCCCAAGACAACGGGCTTGGGAGGTTGCGGTGATGATGTCGTTGTTCACAGTGAGAGAGATAAGAGGAATTGACACTGTGGTAGAGGGAGGGAAATAAGGAGTTCAGTCTTAGACATGCTGAGTTTGAGATGGTGGGTGGACATCCAAGAGGATATACTAGAGAGGCAGTTGGAGACATGTGTTAGAAGAGAGGGGGATAGATCTGGTGCTGAGGTAGATTTAGGTGTCATCTGCATAGAGATGATACTGCAGCCCAAAAGAGTTTATAAGGGTACCAAGTGAGGATGTGTAAATGGAGAAGAGGAGGGGGCCTAGGACTGATACTTGGATTACACCAACAGACAGGGGGTAAGGAGACGAAGAGTTGTCAGAGAAGAGATACTGAATGTTCGATTTTGAAGGTATGATGAGAACCACGAGAGAGCAGTGTCTCGAATAACAAGGGAGGAAAGGATATGGAGTAGTAGTGGATGGTCAACTCTGTCAAAGGCAGCAGAGAGATCTAGAAAAAGAATAGAAATGTGACCTTTGGACTTGGCAGTAAGCAGGTCATTAGTGACTTTAGTGAGAGCTGTCTTAGTGGAGGTAGGGGGAGGGAGAAGACTGTACGTTATATATTTTGTGTGTCTATCTATCTTTCTATCTATCTATATCAGAGTATTGCCGTATATAGTGATACCTTTTGTATTGGACAATCATATTCAGAAATATATGACAAGTTTTCGAGAGCGAACCTCTCTTTTTCAAGTCCGGAGCTATAAACTTGACTTGAGAAAGAAAGGTTTGCTCTCGAAAGCTTGGCATTTATTTTTGAATATGATTGTCCAATAAAAAAGGTATTGCTATATAATGTAATACTCTGATTATTCCTCTGGATTACTGCACACTTACAGCTACCCCACTCTTCATTTTATATTATATATATATATATATATATATATATATATATATATATAAAATGTGTATAATATGTATGTGTGTGTGCTATGACTGACTTAAGGGGGACCCCTGATCCCCCACCAGCAAGGGACTCAAGGACTATTTTGTTATGAACGTAATAACCTGTATAATGTTAGGCCTCAGGCTCTGATCCGATACCCCAGATCCCCAAGGAGCATGGCCTGTGAGTATTCAGGCCAAATAAGAATTGTTTATTATGTGTTAGGACATGACACAATTATGCCCAGCCCCTTTAAAAAAAAAAAAAAAATGTAGTAATGCTATAATGTTTAGGATTGTGATTTTGATCTAATAGGATGATTTGGGTAATTGTCTAAAGTTTAAATGTATTTGTGCTCAGAATTATGCCCTAGAACATACTATAAGTCACTTCAGAGGTTACAGGACAAGGACAGTTTTTTACCACCTAGAATGCTTGTTTGGTCCGATTGGGCACTCGGGGTGAAGATGTGGGTTGATACATGAAGCAGAAATTCTGGTGCTGAAATAGAATTGGTAACATTATTGGATTTGTGTGTTTGAAGTTACTGTAGTTTATTGCCCCTCTGGGATTGTAACACCAGATCTGGAGACCAAGAGAAATATGACCCCCTTACTTAATGACAACAGAAACATGCCAGACCAAATATATTTCAGAGGGGGTTTGGTAACTGTAGTAACTGGGTGGAGGAAGGGCCACATGATCTTTATTTTTATTTTTTTTAAGATGTGTCTATTTTGTACTAAACAATGGTACATATGGGCTTCTTATATCCTAAGAAAAGGAATCTGATTGTGCCTGTAACTGATCTGAATGGAATTGCTGGGGATGCTGAGATCTTGAGCACAAGATGAGCACGGCCTAGTGGGAGAAAGTTGGGGTGAGAGTGGTTCCCCAAATCTAGGTCGTAACGATATATATATATATATATATATATATATATATATATATATAATTATGCAATAACTAAAAATGTAGGAGCTAGCAATAATGTCCTCCTTCCTCCTCCTTTCTTTATACACGCATGTTTCTTTCTATCATTTCTTAGACAGGAAATCCTTTACATTATGTTAAACATTCATGTATACCAGATGTCTTTCTTGTATGCTGAGTGCATTCAAGTAATGGATAGCATACTCTGTAGAACAATTAATGACATTTTTAATAATCATGATGTGTGCAGTATTTATTTAGTGTTGTCCAACTCCTTTTTTAAATAAACCGTGATTATGTAGAAGAAATGTACTGCATGCATTGAATAAACTCTCTTTTTTTCATGCACAATAATTGTGTACATTTCATTTAGTTTTTGGTACATTATAGATGGGACTTTGTTGCAATTTTAATACTGCTTAGGATAATAATGCAGTGATCTAATGAAACTGCATTTTTAGACCCCATTGATTACAACTAGACAGTGGGTTTAAAGGCTAAAATCCAAATACCGGTAATATCATAATTAAAGTTCAGGTGCACATACTTGTTAGTTAAAGATTCCCATCAAAACAAAAATAATTTTGACTTGCAGAACTAATTCTGAATTGATTGTACTATGCACAATATGTACATTAGTAATTATGTGCACTTTTGACGCTATTGTTGCAAAAACGATAAAGCTGGACCAAACGGTTTAACCCCTTGACTGCATTTCTTTTCTTTTTTTTCTTTTTATATATTTGTGGAGCAGCAAATCTCCAAGTTTTCCTTTTAAAGTTCACAATTCTTTACAGTAATTTGAGGTTTCTAATGCTTTGATCATCTTTTTTTTTCCCCTATTGCAGAAGAACAACACTGGAAGTTAACATGAGTGACCTTGTGAACCCCACACCACTGCTGATTCCCAAACACGTTCTGGATGTCTGGTTGATTGTGCTCATCATACTGGCTACTATCTTGGTCATGACCTCGATGTTGCTCTTTCCAGCAGCAGCAGTCATTTTCTACCGAATTCGGACACATCCCATCCGAAGTACGAGTTAGCATTATGGACATGACTGTGTCCAATGACTATTTCACATTTGGATCTCCAAATCATGGCCCAGTTGGATCAGCTGACACTATCAAAGGAACTATTGACCAATCAGAAGGCAAATAATTCACAGGAACCAAATGGGAATCCTACCTTGTTACGACTACAATATAATGGCAAGCAGAATGCCCATATGGCCCTGTCTATAGTGATTACTACTCAAACGTCTGAGTGAGTTATTGCAGCAAATAAGCTTAATGACTGTATATCAATTAACTACATCATTTTTCAAAGAAACAAGTTATTCATGAATGTGGAGTATAAAAATAGAAGATTGCACGTTCTGCATTCTATCTCCAGAGCTATGGTCATATTGATGTTATAATTTTTTTATCAATATAAAGTGAACTGTCACTTCTGAGATGTAGTACAAATAAGTTAGAGAAATACTCTATTCATATTAAAAAATAAAAGTAAGTAAATGTTGTTATAAAAATTCAAAGGCTATATTTTTTTTACTTTCTACAAACATTTTTAATAATTCAAAAGATTGGATAGAAAATGTATCACGGTGGCTCTTTACAGCTTACTCCGTATATTTCCACTTCAACATAACAATATGATGGGAGATGACATTGATGCAGCTGAAAATGTTTGTTTTAATTCATTCTTAACCCTTTTAGGAAAACTCAAGACCCAGAGATAAAGGTTTAACCAATTTGTTGCCTTTCCATTGAGTGACCCAGTACAGTAATTTGCTTCTGTGGGTGCCATATATTAATTACCCTATCTTATCATTCAATTGATGTAATTTGGGACCCTACTCCACACTAATCAATCACACCGAACAACTAATTATTATATTTTGACAGTCAGAGAAAATAATTCGAATGTTTCAAATTATTTAATTATAAATGAATGATTAACGTAGTGACAGACTAACACTAGTCATCAATATAACAGATTTATCTGTATTAATACAGCCTAATTAAGAAACATAGCGTTGCTTTATAATTGGCTGCAAAACCCATTTTGATGTGAAAGCTGACATGTAATAATAATATAGTAATTTGTTTCTGACCATTGTATAGCTACATGCCTTTTAAAATTGTATAGCCTGACACTAATAAAATGTATACAAACAATTTTGAATATACAAAGTTTGTGCTTTGTGTGTATACTTTGCTCTTACACCCTTTAATAATATGTGTATAGGCATCCAAAGAGGGGCAGCGTCTTCCTCGGACACTGCAGAATAGCATCCTCTGCACGCCTATTTTTTGCACAACTGCTCCCAGATGCCAGAGAAGCTGTTAAAGGATATCCACAGATGGCCAATACCTAAAATAAAATAAAAAAATCACATTACCAGGTTTCCTCTGCTTTTCCGCTATCTATCTATCTATCTATCTATCTATCTATCTATCTATCTATCTATCTATCTATCTATCTATCTTATTTTATTGGAAGTTATGGAAATCATATAGTTCAGAAACCACCATGGGGGGAAGAGATGTGATATTTGATTTATATCTACAAAAAACAGTATATTCCAGAGAGGTGGTTCTATATTTTACTCATCATATGCATAATGCCCTATATAACTTAATAAATGTGTAAATACTTTAAGAACCTTCCTATGAAGAAAAGTGTAATAACATTAGCAAAATGTACAGAGAAGGACACTCAATTTTCCTCAGGGAGCCTCTTCCAGGAACAAATATATAATTGTTACATAAACATGGAACTCCAGTAATAGAGAAACACCCATAAAATCAAACAAAATGTATTATGGATTAAAACCAAATCATGACAATTAAAATTAGAAAATTAGAAACAACAGTCCCACCCGTAAATGACTAATACATTTATGGTAATCAAATTTCATCACAAAAATACTAATCTACAATTTATAAGCAATATATAAAAAGTACTAAAGTATATAAAAGTTATTTTTATATATTGATTATAAATTGTGGATTAGTATTTTTGTGATGAAATTTGATTACCATAAATGTATTAGTCATTTTTTCTAATTTTAACTGTTGTGATATGTAACAATTATATATATTACTAGCGACTTGCCCGTCAAAAATGACGGAGCAATAAAATTTTAAGCCATGGCAATGCTGTTTGCCACACAATGTCAAGCTTTTTGTACTGTAAGGACCTCCGGATTCGGGGGAATTCATTTCACAACTTCCAAGGAAGGACGACCAAGTGGGAAAGCTTTTGTTATTTTGGAAAGTATTGCAGATCTTAAAAAAGGATGGGTAAAAAGACCGTAAACACATGGACCACTCATTGCGAGCCTCTCCTCTGGTGTACTTTTGCTCCTCTGAGCATCTTTGGTGCTCATCACAAAGACAGATACATATGTCTATATTTTTTAAAATAATAATCAATTAATTAGTTACTTAATAAGTTAATATACTTTACATATTTGTAATAATATATCCAGCAATCAATAGCCTTTTTTTTTTTTTTTAAATGACGGAGCAATAAAATTTGAATCCATGGCAATGCTGTTTGGCACACAATGTTAAGCTTTTTATACTGTAAGGACCTTCGGCACTCATTGCGAGCCTCTCCTCGCGTGTCCTTTGACTCCTCTCTATATTTATTAAAATACTAATTAATTAATTAATTAATTGAATAATAAATTAATATAGTTTACCTTTTTCTTATTTATATATGTAACAATCAGAAGCCTGAAGAGGTAACAATCTATTTTTATTGTCCTGCAGCATATAATGTCCAGTTGGACTGTTGCTGGCCTGAGGAGAAAGTTTTATGAATGTCCCAACTGTGCATTAGAAATAGGCTGCGTGCGCGAGGGCAAACCGTTGGTTTATTTGTGTAAAGCGCTACTGTAGATGTGTAATGTTGTTAGTTGCAAGTTAGGGTTGTAAAATAGCGTTGTTTGTCTTTGTGCTATGCGGTTCGCAAGCATAATAGTGTATTTTGTACCTCGTACGTTCCTGAGTAAAAGTGGTACGCGGTTGGCTGTGTTTTGCGCGGCCCAGGGTCGGGTAGCCTCGTTTTCATTTTGTTTGGCCTCCATTTTTTTTTCTTGCTTAGCCAATGTTCGAGTGCCGAAACTCAGGAAAATTTACTTAAATTTGCATTCCACCTCAGTCCCAGACATCCTGGCTATTCCCCCGTGCTGTGTGTGATTATTTTTTTCTTTCGCGAGGCTCATCGCCTAAGACGTACGCACCACGCAAAGCATGACGACGTCTCGTAATTCGACAAATATAATCCTAAAGGAGGCTCCCTGAGCAAAGTTAAGTGTCTTTCTCTGTAAATGTTGCTAATGGGATATTTGAAGTGAAAGCTACACGCCTTTATCTCCTTCCAATGATGTACCACAATCAGCCCCTTCTGGATTGCTACCTTGTCATGGGTAAGGGGCTTGTGTACTTCAATGAAGCGGCAGGCTTTACCATGTAGGGTCATCCAAGATTGGCAGGTCATAACAGAGATGTCAGACAAATCGTGGTCCACTGGAGATCTTCTCCTGTGGTCAAGAATCCAGCAGAAGAAATGGAGTAGCCCTCATAATCGGTTAAAGAGTGCCCAAAGCATTGTTTGGTTACAACACAATAAATGACAGAATGATTTCAATTCTGATACAAAGCAAGCCATTTGACATCAGTGATCCAAGTCTATGCTACAACCACGGATGCTGAAGAGACTGAAGTTGTCCAGTTCTACAAAGGCATTCAACCCGTCATAGATATAACACTAAGAAAATATGTTACTCTCACCATAGGAGATTGGTAGTAGGGAACCAAAAAATACCAGGAATAACGGGCAAGTTTTTTGCCTTGGAGTATAAAATGAAGCAGGTCAGAGACAAGATGTGTCTAGTGTGCTGTAGCCCATAGGGTCACAAAGAGTCTGACATGACTAAACAACCACCATAGTCAGATTTTTATTTTTTTGTTTAAAATCCATTTAATACAGAGACAATTACAGTGCCTTGCAAAAGTATTCACCCCCTTGGCATTTTTTGTGTTTTGTTGCCTCACAACCTGGAATTAACATGGATTGTTTGAGGATGTGCATTATTTAATTTACAGAACATGCACACAACTTTGAAGATGTTTTTTTGTTTTTTATTGTAAAGCAAACAACAAATAGGACAAAATAACAGAAAAAGTCAATGTGCATAACTGTTCGCCCCCCTAAAGTCAATACTTTGTAAAAACCCTTTTTGCGGCAATCACAGCTCCAAGTCGCTTTTGATAAGTCTCTATGAGCTTGCCACGTCTTACCTCTGGGATTTTTGCCCATTCCTCCTTGCAAAACTGCTTAATCTACTTCAAGTTAGAGGGTTGGCGCTTGTGAACAGCAATCTTTAAGTCTGGCCACAGATTTTCTATTGGATTGAGGTCTTGGCTTTGACTAGGCCATTCCAACACATTTACATGTTTCCCCTTAAACCACTCAAGTGTTGCGTTAGCAGTGTGTTTGGGATCATTGTCCTACTGGAAGGTGAACCTCCGTCCGAGCCTCAAATCACGTACAGAGGGGTACAGGTTTTGCGCAAGAATATCACTGTATTTAGCACATCCATCTTTCCCTCAACTCTGACCAGCTTTCCAGTCCCGGCTACTGTGGGGATGGTGTTCTTTGGGTGATGTGATGTGTTGGGTTTGCGCCAGACATAGCGTTTTCTTTGATGGACGAAAAGTTCAATTTTAGTTTCATCAGACCAGAGCACCTTCCTCCATACATTTTGGGAGTCTCCCACATGCCTTTTCGCAAACTCAAAATGTGCCATTTTCTTTTTTGATGAAAGTAATGGCTTTCTTCTGGCCACTCTGCCATAAAGCCCAACTCTATGGAGCGTACGGCTTATTGTCGTCCTATGTACAGATACTCCAGTCTCTGCTGTGGAACTCTGCAGCTCCTCCAGGGTTACCTTAGGTCTCTGTGCTGCCTCTCTGATTAATTTTTTTATAACCTAACCCTGACTTGTACTTCTCAACAACATTGTCCCTTACTTGTTTGGAGAGTTATTTGGTCTTCATGGCATTGTTTGGTATGGGGTGCCTCTTGCTTAGGTGTTGCAGCCTCTGGGGCCTTTCAAAAAAGGTGTGTATATGTAATGACAGATCATGTGACACTTAGATTGCACACAGGTGGACATCATTTCACTAATTATGTGACTTATGGAGGTAATTGGTTGCACCAGAGCTTTTTATGTGCTTCACAACAAAGGGGGTGAATACATACACAGATGCCAATTTTCTGTTTTCTATTTCTAAAAAGTAGTTTTATGTATATTTTTTTCTCATTTCACTTCACCAACTTAGACTATTGTGTTCTGATCCATCACATAATATTCAGATTAACAAAACATTGAAGTTAAGGCTGTAATGTAACAAAATAGATAAAAAGTCAAGGGGGGGGGATACTTTTACAAGGCACTGTATATAGGATTTGTTATTTAAAAAATGGTTTCAATATTTTTTTATTTTTTTTACAACTATTGCCCATGTAACATGGAAATAGGCTGAAATGTCACATTTCAAACATTTGTTTTTAAAATAAACAGGAACTATTGAAGCTTGCACTTCTGATTTTTTTCCCCAGAATTGCAAAGCCACTGTGTTAGGTCTACTTAAGCTCTTTAACCTATTCCTTTCCAAACATTTTTATTTCTATCAACCTTATTTTGGTTTTCTTTCCCAGTTACTGATTCTAAAGCAAATTGTTCAATTGTCATTAAATTGATACATTTTAAAGGATCACTAAACTAATCTCTTTTCAATGTATGTATTAATATGCAGTAAATAATATTTTAGATCAGTTAAAATAAGCTTTTAAAGTGTGTAGGGTGCATACCAGGAGGAGCCTCTGAATTCACCAAATTTATTCAGTATATGAAAAAAAACATGCATGCCTGATCCACTTGTGGTGAGGACAATGATCCGACAAGTACTCTGAGTGACCTCCTTGACAAAGAGCCAGCTGGTAAGTATACTTATAGGAGCAGAACACTTCTCTAAAAAGGAAAATGTCTAGAGGATCTGATACTTGGAGGTTTCACATAGACTTATTAAATGGTACAATATAAAAAGAGAAGTTAAAATCTTTGATTATGAATAAGAGCATAATTAAGCAGGTAAACATCATTATAGGGACATGGCAGGTTTCTGGATTTCACTAGGATTATAATAAACCTACATTTCTACTTTTCTGTACTGTTTATTAGGTACTTAAAATCTCTCTTTTTTTCTGCTTAAAGGATTACAAGTGCAGTAGACCCTCCACATTCGCTGGGGTTCCGTTCCTGGGGTCCCCGGGAATGTGCAAAAAACTATCAGTTTACCCATGTTTTGTCCCTTGGGAGAGGGTCTAGGTGTTGGGTGGCACTCACCCAGCTGGGAAACAATGCATTTGGCCGTCTTCTAGGGCCCAAGCGTCGTTTTGAGGCAAGGGTGTTGGGCTTTACGTCCCCCTCGCCACCTCAGAGCAGGACTCACTGGTCAAATCTTGTGTGATCTCGCAAGTTTAAAGAAGTGAAAAGAAAACCGCAAATGTCGGATCCGTGAATTCGGAGGCTCTACTGTAGTTCCTAACTGCTTTCCCCCTATTCAGCTGATGCAGACAGGGGTAACATGCTCCTTGAGGGAGGTCACTGACAGGCTAATTTAAAACACTGCACTTTACAGTCTGTGTATTCAGGAGCTGCAGCCCCCAAAAGGTAAACATTGTATGAATTTAGGCAGAAAAAAAAAAAACAGAACTCATATGTATTTCTTGATCAACTAAAGTACATAAAATTAGATAAATACATGTATTCTGTTCCAAGTTAAATCTTCCAGAAGCCTGTTTTTAATTGGGGAAAAAATATATATTGATACCTCCTGGAGGCATTTAGATTTATTTACATTGGTGTAGGTTGTGCATGTGTGTGAGGGAAATGTTTAAATTTCTAGGGAGCTGTGGTTGAGCCTGTGAGGTGGAAAGAGCATCAAGTCTATTTCAGTCTTATCCAACTATCTAACAAACCCTCTGACTTGTCCCTGCCCCCTCCATCAACGGACTGCTAAAAAAACACATGCTCATCATCCAGCTCTTGAGAAGTTATCTAACCAACAGAAAATGGATTCCTTTAATCAAATACAGAGTCTTAAAGAAAATCAGATTTTTCCCCAAAAATTATTTTACATTTATGACTTACACAACGGCATGTTCTATATTTACAATGTGCACTTTCAGCTGCTTTAATTGAAATGTGTCATTTCTTAGTACCAGTGTTTCCAATAAAAATATGGAAATTGTGATATTTCATAATTTGTGAGGCCTCTTGGCAGTGTATCTTTGCAGAACTATTGGATAATTAGTTAATCCCCAGACATATCTTATTAAAAATGTGCTGCAGTGCTTAGTTTCTGTAACCCCCCCCCCCCCCCCCCCAAAAATAAAAAGGTCAGGTTTAACCTCGGCTTCACATTCAAAACTAGATGTTAACAAGCAACCATGGCCATGTGGTAAGAAAAAGCAGACTTTCATTCTCATAGCAACATCAACCAGGTAAGTGTCAGGGAAAAACCTTTACCAACTTGCCATCACCCTCACAAGAATCAGGCAGGACACGAAAACGAGACATCTCTTATATTCTATTTATTAAACAAGCTTAAGTAAGGAGACACACACAGCAATGATCTGAGGTGGTCTGACATTGTATTATTATTATTATTATTTCCTTTATTTGTAACACGCCAACATATTCAGTAGAGCTAATTTTTTTTATACCTTAGTTCATTTTATCATTTCTCGGTGGTTATATTACTGATGTCACTCATTATCTAAATCAATATACTGCATTCTTTTCTACATTTTTTTTAAAGAACTGATGATTTGTTGACCTGTAGCTTGTTCTTTCAGTGTCCTGTTTTCTGTCCTTGAGAAAACATGTTCTAACCACATAAACTCCTAGTCTAAATATTTCGGTTATTTATCTTGAGCATATAAAACAAATATATAGTGCTGTATAAGCTTAAAAGCAGTCTAGCTCCTTCATTTCAGTTTTAACCCCTTCATAAGCAGAGGTCTCAAAATTAAATAATTTATTACATTTTAAATTAACCAAAGAGAGCCATTAACACTTATGAGATCCAATATAATGTTGAGTCTCCCTAAATTTCATAAATTCTTATGGAGCTATTTACTTCTAGAGTACACACTAAAGTCTCAGGCCCTCATTCAATAGTGATTTGGCCAATTGAATAGGGCTCTAAATAAGCACATAACATATTTTTTTTAAATAAGTTTTTAGTTAGTAAAAACCTTGCTTTTGGATAGATGCTTAGTAACTAAAAACTTATTTAAAAAAAAATATGCTATGTGCTTATTTAGACCCTTTTCAATTGGCCAAATCGCAATTGAATGAGGGCCTCAGTATATAGGACCAGCCTGATCTACATATGAAAAAAATGCAGTTAATTGACTGTAGATGGGGACAAATATATGATTACAAAATTGGTAACACTAGTATTCAGTTGGAAAGAAAATACTTTCATCCTTTCTCTGAAGGGCCCGTAGGCCACCTCAGACTTGCCTGGGGTTGGAAGGAGGGACCACGTGACCTGGCAGGACCTGGGAGGGGCAGGAGGTGGCTAGCTGGGGGAGGTGGAGCCATTATAGGCTTTTACCGCCAATTTCCACCAGTTTGCCCCCAGCTAGCCATGGGAGCAGATGCCCACCCACCCATCACTAAAGTATTGTTGTTAAAGAGATGTATATGTTGTACTGTTAATAAAAAAATAAATTAAAAAAAAATAGAAAAAAAAAAAAAAAAAGATGAATAGTAAGTTGTGGATTATGTTGTTTATTGTCTGAAGTACTCGTTGTTGTGGATGTATCATTAAGTATATATTATATGGTATCAAAAGTTTGTTTATTTTGTCACAGCGGCGGGTGGGGAGGGGAGTTGCCGGGACAGTGGAAAATGGGGGAGATCCTACCCTGCGGGGGTACGGATGTTCCAACACGGTAAGCCCTGGATGAGGCTTCAGGGCGTAGGGTGTACTGTCTCTGTCCAGGCTCCTCCCCTCGGGTTATGTTTATTTATTTATCGTTATGGTTATTACATCATGTTGTGTTTACCAATAAACGCTGTGGCCAGTTATCTCCCAAGAAGTGGTCTGTGTCTAATTTTATATTCAATGGGTGATGGGGTATACATTCTTATATGCACATACCAACTGGGCCTTGCTTAGGTCATGGTTTCTGAATGCATTTATGATACTTTGGGGAAGGGGTGTTCCCATTTTTGCAAATTCTGGACTCACAGTTAACCTTGAAACTCTGTTTCTGTGCATAAGCAAGGGAAGAGTGTAGGGCCCCTATTCAATTGAGAAAATTGTAGTTTCGGAAGCCTGTAAATTAATTTGCTATTCAATTGACTTCTTTTCTCTGACCCCAAACAATTTGCGTGTTATGGGCTGAAAATCCCTGCGGTTGTTAAATTCGTAACTCTGACCCATCTAAGCCTTTGATCTTTCAAGCCCATAAATGTTACAATCGTAAATCGCTATTCAATTGCTACAACTCCTCAAGCCCGCAAATGTTTTCACACCCGTAAATGGCAAATGTAGAAGAAAATCCTATGAGTACCAGATAGGACTCGCAAGGGGGTTCCTATGAGTACCAGAAACGACTCGCAAGGGGGTTAAACACCTGTTCGTAGCACTGTAAATGCAAATCAAAAAATCAATACTGCACTTTAAAAGATGGGGAAAGCGATGAAAGACATTAGAATTAACTGCACAACAGCCTTAGGCTCGCAAATTTGCAATCAAAAACTAGTTTTTTTATGTTTCATTTCTGTGTCATATTAATCTCGGGAATCAAGGAGTTAATACATATCAGGCCACATACATGTACTGTACAGTATTGGCATTAATTTTTATTCTTATGTATATTACCGGATTGCGAGTCTGATTGCATATTGTACTTCTAAACGCTAATCGATTGATGTTTAACCTCCATGTTTTACTGACATAATAATGACTGATTTACTATTGGCTGTTTGTCTAATTGATCATGATCACGCTCTGAAATGCTACTTACAGGTGCATGGTTTACGGTTTAGGCTTTCGGCCCGGTAGTTGCGGCCTTGTTCGATTGAATCGCTCTGTAAATGTTGCAAGTTTCCCGCAGGCTTATGACCGTTATGAAGGGAACTGCAAGCTTGCAATTGAATAAGATCTTAGGTGTCCTAAAACAAAAGCCCCATCCCCACTCCTCCCTCCACCGGTAAATAGATAAGAACATGTTCCCAGGCTCTGATTTATCATCAGGAAGTTCAAATTGCAGCGAAGATGCAGCATCTAAACACAGTCTTAAAATTAATTATTTGCTCTACAAATGAAGTTCTCTTCATAGCATACCCAGCTACAAATATCGGGCCTCATTCAATTGTGATTTGGCCAATTAAATAGGGCTCTATATAAGCACAGAGCATATTTATTTTAACAGAAGTTTTTAGTTAGTGAAGACCTTGCTTTTGGATAGAAGTTCACTAACTAAAAACTTCTGTAAAAAAATACTCTCTGTGCTTATATAGAGCCTTATTCAATTGGGAAAATCACAATTGAATGAGGCCCATTGTTAGTATGCTATATATTTCAGTTAGTGGTGTGTTAAGGTTTTGTGTTGCCCTAAGCCCATTCAGATGTATGTGTCCTGCAAGCCTCAGTAGCTACTACTACTTCCCATTGATATATCCCAAATCATCAGTATAAGTGTGTTTATGTATATGTACAGTAAATACAAAAGTCAGGTACACTTATACACATTAACAACATGTCTTCTAAACATTACTATACTTCTGAACACATTATTCCATGGCAGTGAGCTGGCTTCTTCAGCAAGTCTGCTGCTCCCTGACCATATGCTGTCCTGAGCCTGGGCATCATGGGCAGAGGAGTAGAAACCATGAGATATCTAGGGGGATACATCTTGACCTAAGCATTCGTGAGTCAGTCCGGTAAAGACACCCTAAATAAATAACAACTCAAGAACTCCAACTTGGGTATAAACAGGCCACAGCTTTTATTTGGAAACAAATCAGCATAACGACCAGAGGTAGCTGCATTACCTGGATTAAGGAGCTCAACCCCCTGCCAAAGGCCCATTGGATCCCCCTGCCCATGAAACCTCTGGAACCAACCGTACCGGAAACCTTACGGTAATTGAACTCCAACCTAAGTAGATGCAGCATCCCGCCAACTGCTGTGACAACCATCAACAAATTACCAAAAAAGGGGAGGTTTGGGTGGGAAATCTTCTCTCTTGTCCTTCCCCGGCGTGCACTGACGAGAGGCAGTAGTTACCTCCCTACTTTTATCACTAACTCCACCCCAGCCCTAAACATTAACCAATTCCCTACCTTGCCCAAATCCCAGTCAAATGCCCCCTCCCCTATTCTGTCTCCAGGGGCATTCTTATTGCTTTCATAAGACTACACATACACATCAAAAAATCTGGGGTGGATTTGTCCCCTTTTTCTCCCTTTTTCAAACACTTGTTCTCATGAGTCTAGTCAGAAACAAGATACTGAATTTACATTTGTAATTTCTTAAATAACAATGGTCATAAGAGAGTTTTTTTAACCAATGCTTTCTCAATGCTAATTGTTTTTTTAGCTCAGCTAGAATAAATAAAAACATAACATAAAAACAAACCCATACAAAAGCCTTGGGAACTTGTTCTTAAGTATGGGTTGTCTGTAAGTAGCGTCATCTGTAACCTGGGGATCTCCTCTATATACAGTCAGGTCCATAAATATTGGGACATCGACACAATACTAATCTTTTTGGCTCTATACACCACCACAATGGATTTAAAATTAAACGAACAAGATGTGCTTTAACTTTGACTTTCAGCTTTAATTTGAGGGTATTTACATCCAAATCACATGAACGGTGTAGGAATTACAACAGTTTGTATATGTGCCTCCCACTTTTTAAGGGACCAAAAGTAATGGGACAGATTAACAGTCATAAAACAAACTTTCACTTTTTAATACTTGGTTGCAAATCCTTTGCAGTCAATTACAGCCTGAAGTCTGGAACGCATAGACATCACTAGACGCTGGGTTTCATCCCTGGTGATGCTCTGCCAGGCCTCTACTGCAACTGTCTTCAGTTCCTGCTTGTTCTTGGGGCATTTTCCCTTCAGTTTTTTCTTCAGCAAGTGAAATGCATGCTCAATCGGATTCAGGTCAGGTGATTTACTTGGCCATTGCATAACACTCCACTTCTTTCCCTTAAAAAACTCTTTGGTTGCTTTTGCAGTATGCTTCGGGTCATTGTCCATCTGCACTGTGAAGCACCGTCCAATGAGTTCTGAAGCATTTGGCTGAATATGAGCAGATAATATTGCCCGAAACACTTCAGAATTCATCCTGCTGCTTTTGTCAGCAGTCACATCATCAATAAATAATAGAGAACCAGTTCCATTGGCAGCCATACATGCCCACGCCATGACACTACCACCACCATGCTTTACTGATGAGGTGGTATGCTTTGGATCATGAGCAGTTCCTTTCCTTCTCCATACTCTTCTCTTCCCATCACTCTTGTATAAGTTGATCTTGGTCTCATCTGTCCATAGGATGTTGTTCCAGAACTGTGAAGGCTTTTTTAGATGTTGTTTGGCAAACTCTAATCTGGCCTTCCTGTTTTTGAGGCTCACCAATGGTTTACATCTTGTGGTGAACCCTCTGTATTCACTCTGGTGAAGTCTTCTCTTGACACATGCACCTTCCTCCTGGGGAGTGTTCCTGATCTGGCCAACTGTTGTGAAGGGTGTTTTCTTCACCAGGGAAAGAATTATTCAGTCATCCACAACAATTGTTTTCCGTGGTCTTCCGGGTCTTTTGGTGTTGCTGAGCTCATTGGTGCATTCTTTCTTTTTAAGGATGTTCCAAATAGTTGATTTGGTCACACCTAATGTTTTTGCTATCTCTCTGATGGGTTTGTTTTGTTTTTTCAGCCTAATGATGGCTTGCTTCACTGATAGTGACAGCTCTTTGGATCTCATATTGAGGGTTGACAGCAACAGATTCTAAATGCAAATAGCACACTTGAAATTAACTCTGGACCTTTTATCTGCTCCTTATAAATGGGATAATGAGGGAATAACACACACCTGGCCATGGAACAGCTGAGCAGTCAATTGTCCCATTACTTTTGGTCCCTTAAAAAGTGGGAGGCACATATACAAACTGTTGTAATTCCTACACCGTTCACCTGATTTGGATGTAAATACCCTCAAATTAAAGCTGAAAGTCTGCAGTTAAAGCACATCTTGTTCGTTTCATTTCAAATCCATTGTGGTGGTGTATAGAGCCAAAAAGGTTAGAATTGTGTCCATGTCCCAATATTTATGGACCTGACTGTACATTTATGTGGTTATCTTAGAACAGGGGTATAGCAAGGGCAAAGGAGGAGTAGGTACTGGGGCATGCAGGGAGTTGAACTTAAACCACCCCCTGCAGAGCGCATTTAATGATTACTAAACAAACCCCATAGTGGGTGCAACGTGTAGAGAGATTTTACCACAGTGATTGCTAATACTATGTTTCCTTTGTAATGCTACCATTAGGTTAACTTTGCTTTGTGCAAAATATTATTTTAATATTATCTTAGAAGTTATAATACAGATCCAAACATAGCACCTTTTAATATATGATTCTACACTCATCTAAAATGATTCTGCACTTCAACATTTTATTAGAACTGCAGAAGGTGATTGGAATTTGGAAACCAACCAAGCATTACATTACTGAAATATTCTGTTTAAAATTAAAGTTTGTACAAACAAAGCATATTAGATAAGTATCTCTGAACGTGCCATGTGTTGTTAGGCTGCTCTCACAGTGGCAATAATAAATTGTTGTTGTGAAGACAGAAACTGCATCCAAATATAATGGTTTGGCAGCAATATAATTATTAGCGGGGAAAGAAAATTCTTAGAATATTGAATTTGGCGAAACGTCAAAATGTCCATTTGCCAATGTTTTGTGTGTGTTTGTGGCCATAAATACTGAAGAACAAAGAGTGTTAGAGGCCATTGTAATGGGAGCCAAAAAACATTATTAAACTATACCCAGGATATTATATAGCAATGAATTACATTTTATGGGTCATGTAATGAGGCAGAAAAAATACAGAATTTCCAAACAATTCTTTTAATATTAGAGAAATATTTTTTTTTTATCAATGTTATAGGTGCTGTGTAACAATTATGATATGTTTTTATTTACTAATATACACCCAAGATAAGAGTAGCCTTTGTGTACAAGAAATATTCTTTTTTAATTTAATTTTATATAAAACCCATTATTCCTTTATTTTGAATAAAACCAGAGGAAATAAAAAGATTTAAAATAAGGGGAATTCACACTTCTGATTGTCTTTCCATATACAAACTCTCCATCACATATATAGCTGTGGATCTTAAGAATGTTGGTCACGCAATGTTAAAATGTTCGGGCTTGCGCATGCGCAATGAGCGCCAAAGGCACTCATTGCAAGACCCGAACATTTACGGCCTGACGCATGCGCAATCAGCTGCGAATCAGCTCATTGCGGGACCCGCGTCATTGCGAGTACCGAACAGTAATTGACTCTGCACATCCTCTGCTCTCTCACTGTGAGCTGAGAGGGAAGCCATAGGGCTGCGGGAAGCGGGAAGGTGTCTGGAATCCAGGGGCGGCCCGTCCATTGGGGCGTCAGGGCAAACGCCCCCCCAAATATTTTCTTCACCCTGCAATAAAAAAAACACAACAATGTATTAGTATAACCCAAAAACAAATAAATATAAGGTGTACATCATCATTTCAAGTCTAAATAGTATTAAAAATGAAGTAAAGTTAGTAAAGGGACACTGTCACTTTAAAATAACCCTTGCGCTACATTAACTAATGCTGTGTATCTATATAGCCCCCTGCCTGCACCCTGTGTGATCAAATTACAATAGTTATACACTGTGTACACTAACCTTAGAGTCTTCTCTCTCTTCAATGAGTCCTGGCCTGGCCCACTGACCGTTAATGCATGCCGCCCACCATCACAGTGACGATATGCATGGGCGGTCATGAATGTATCAATTAATAACTGACAGTCTTCCATCATTGACCAATCAATGATGGAAGGCTGTCCAGTTACTAAGTGATCAATCTAAACCCACCCAGACCGTTAGCCCTGAGCGCCCGCCAGCTAATAGGGCCTCGAGTTATCATTTTGATTGACTGATACAGTCAATAAAACCACCAGTTCCCTGTCCCTTCCCCCTTTCTGTTTCCTGACACTGCTCGCGCTGAGACTGAGAGACCTCCCTGGCTGAATCTACTCATCTGCTCTGCCTGCCTAACACAGTAAGTCTACACCTGCCTCTGCCTGGCACCTGCCCTGCCCCTGGCCAAACCAAAACCCCTAGTAGCCCCTAATAAAAGTTAGGGGTGACCAGTTACCCCCAGTCCCCCACTATGCCTGCCTGGCCTGCCAGTGCCACCTACCCAGCCACCCACCAACTACCACCGACGACCCCAGCCATCACCCCCATGTGGCCTGTGCCACCCCCGATCAGGCCTGCCCTATGCTAGCCTAGCTATGCCATCATGCCACCGCCGGATTACCCCGATCACGGGATCGGGGTAGTCGGGTGGTGAGCGGGGTGGCACAGGCCCACATGGGGGTGATCGGATCACCCCCTTGATGAGGCCTGTGCCACCCCTGATGACCTCCATGTTGCCGCCCTATGCCACCCCCGAGGCCCGATCACCACCGGGCCCCCGGCACCACCCCGATGCGGCCTAAATACCCTGGGTATTTGGGCAGTGAGCGGGGTTGACCAGGCCACATGGGGGTGGATGTTCACCCCCATGAGGCCTGTGCCACCCCTGATCGTGGCCTATGGGCGACCGATGGGCGCCTGACCGTGACCGACCCCACCCTGGATGAACCAACTACCTACCCCCCCCCCCCTATTTTTATTCCATTTTTAGAAGTAACAGGCATGTTTATGTGCCTGTCACTTCTAAAGATAAAATAAAAATAAGGGAAGGGGAAAAAAAATACAGTAAAAACATTATTACAATTAAACAGTAAGCTAACACATTGTTAGTACAGTTAGTAACACATTTTATACAAAAATAAACAGCTTTAAACAAACATTAATATAAAATAAAATAAACAACAGCACATACTTACCTGTAAAATTGACCCCTCCAGCGTTGGCCTTCTGTCCTCTCTGGATATAGTCATGAAAAATAAATAATCCATGTTGATTGAAGCCAATGGTCAAATAAAATAATCCATGTTGATTGAAGCCAATGGTCAAATAAAATAATCCATGTTGATTGAAGCCAATGGTCAAATAAAATAATCCATGTTGATTGAAGCCAATGGTCAAAATAAAATAATCCATGTTGATTGAAGCCAATGGTCAAAAATAATCCAATCTTGATTGAAGCCATTGTCCATCCATCCATTCTGGCCCATTGAAAGAGGCCTCCACAAAAAAAAAACCGACGCTCTAAAAAAAAAAAAAACAACACACTAAAAGAGCTCCTCCTACAAGGAGCACCTCCCGCGATTAATTGTTTTTTTCCCACGGTCTGCTATATATACTAATTTTTGAAGGACTCTGATTGGTTGAAATTTTTGATTGACATCGATTTCAACCAATGAGAGTCTTCAAAAAATTAGCAAATCAGCAAGCAGGTATGGAAGCCTGTAAGGGTAAAAAAGGTTAGTGTGAACTTGTTTGACCCTGTATGTATTATACATATTACAGGGCTATTTTATGTGATATACATGTTACAGGATAATATACTGTAATATGTATAGTCAAAAAATAGCACTGTAATATGTATAACAAATAAAGTGTAATAGAAATGCATGAACAATATAATATACCAAGTAATAAAGAACATCAATTAATCAAATAATAAATATCAATTAATATATATTGTTGTATGTATATGTTTATGTATATTTATGTGTATTTTTCATGCGTATCTATATATATATTTGGATATATATATATATATATATATATATATATATATATATATATATAAATTAATATCAATATATCACAATAAATAAATATATATATATATATATATATATATATATATATATATATATATATTTATTTACTGTGATATATTGATATAAATTTTTATATATATCTATCAATATATATATATATATATATATATATATATATATATATATATATATTATTTTTTTTTTTTTTTTGGGCCTATATGTTATTTAAGGTTTTTAAGGTGCGGTTGGGGCCTATATGGTCAAAATTGGTTATTTAAGGTTTTTAAGGTGCGGTTGGGGCCTATATGGTCAAAATTGGTTATTTAAGGTTTTTAAGGTGCGGTTGGGGCCTATATGGTCCCAATTGGTTATTTAAGGTTTTTAAGGTGCGGTTGGGGCCTATATGGTCAAAATTGGTTATTTAAGGTTTTTAAGGTGCGGTTGGGGCCTATATGGTCCCAATTTGTTATTTAAGGTTTTTAAGGTGCGGTTGGGGCCTATATGGTCAAAATTGGCTATTTAAGGTTTTTAAGGTGAGGTTGGGGCCTATATGGTCCCAATTTGTTATTTAAGGTTTTTAAGGTGCGGTTGGGGCCTATATGGTCAAAATTGGCTATTTAAGGTTTTTAAGGTGCGGTTGGGGCCTATATGGTCCCAATTTGTTATTTAAGGTTTTTAAGGTGCGGTTGGGGCCTATATGGTCAAAATTGGTTATTTAAGGTTTTTAAGGTGCGGTTGGGGCCTATATGGTCCCAATTTGTTATTTAAGGTTTTTAAGGTGCGGTTGGGGCCTATATGGTCCCAATTTGTTATTTAAGGTTTTTAAGGTGCAGTTGGGGCCTATATGGTCACACTTGCTCTTTTAAGGTTTTAAACGTTACGGTTTGGGTCTTAAACGTTCTAATGTTTTTTTTTTTTGTTTTCTATAACTTCCCAGGTGCAAACTATCTGTGGAATCAGATTTCTTTGGACTCGTTGGTTGACTTACTGGACGTGAATACCCCGAGAAGGAGAGTCAACTGTTGGTGAGTATATGGTCACACTTGGACTTTTAAGGTTTTAAAAGTTACGGTTTGGGTCTTGAGATTTCTAATGTTTTTTTTGTTGTTTTCTATCACCCCCCAGGTGCAAACTAGTGTGAAAGCAGATTTGTTTGGACTCGTTGGTTGACTTACTGGACGTGAATACCACGAGAAGGAGAGTCAACTGTTGGTGAGTATCATTGCCTTTAATTTTCTGTCCATGTGTATAGGTGCAAATTTGATGTTGATGTAGTCTTGTCACATGAGGGTTTGCAATCTGTAATGTATACCAATGAAATCAACACACTGTTATTTTAAAGTAATTTTGTGACATAATATAAATTAATATACCGTGATCTCTTTCTTTTATTGGTATCAATATCAGAAATGAATACTATTGACTCTCTACTTGTGAAGCCTTTCGCCACCCTAACCTATGAGGAGAAGGTGGAAGTAAAACGGTTAGGAGCTGACCAACCAGAGATAAATCTGCAGCAAATCGCAAGAGATAGAGGGAAGCAATATGTCAGTAATTTCAATACTGAATGGTACAAGAAGAACGACTGGCTTTCTGGAAGCGTTTCTAGGAAGTCCTTATATTGTTTCCCATGCATCCTATTTGGTGGTGACGCTGCTTGGACCAAAACTGGAGTGACTGACGTCAAACATCTAGCTGATAAATTGGCGAAACACAAAAGTTCTAAAGCTCACTTGGATAACAGGATCAAGTTTGAGATGCTTGGACAGGCGAACATTGCTGTTCAACTGGACCAAGGATACCAAGTCAGCATTCAAAAACACAACGAAGAAGTGGCTAAGAACCGGTACATCCTTTCGAAGATAATTGATTGTGTTCGCTTTTGTGGCGCTTTTGAACTGGCATTAAGAGGACACGACGAGAGTGAAACATCGCTAAATCCAGGAGTGTTTAGAGGCCTGGTGGATTTGGTTGGCAGTATCGATAGTGCAATGGAACAGCATTTGAAGACTGCAACTGTGTTTAAGGGCACTTCCAAAACCGTGCAGAATGAGCTACTGGACTGCATGCATGAAGTTATAAAGGAAGTGATTCACCAAGAGCTTAAAGAAGCCCAGTTTGTGGCAATCCAAGCGGATGAAACAACCGATATTTCCGCTAGGACACAGTGCGTTGTAGTCTATCGCTACATTGACAAGAAGCATCAAGTGGTGGAAAGATTTGATGGCTTCACGGAAATGAAATCAACGGATGCAGACTCGATTGCTGCTGTTGTGCTGGAAACACTGAATACTGTTCTCCCAGAGCCAGAAGACAAGAAGAAACTCATAGCTCAAAGCTACGATGGTGCCAGTGTGATGCGTGGAGATCAAGGAGGAGTTCAAAGAAAAATAAAAGACGTGTACCCGAACGCACACTACTTCCATTGCTATGCTCACCAACTGAACCTAATAATGGAGAAAGCAGTTTCAAGGATTGGAAGAGTTCGAGTTTTTTTTTCCAACATAGGCGGCATACCATCTTTTTTTTCACGCTCTCCAAAAAGGACTGGAGTTCTGGATGAGGTAGTTGGTAGAAGACTTCCAAGAGGTGCACCGACACGATGGAACTTCAACGTTAGGACCGTGAACGTAATCTACGAGAACAGAGATGCGCTACTTGAGTGTTTCCAGACAATTGAAGCATGTCTAAACTTTGATCCAACATCTATACGGGAAGCCGCAGGTTTCATTGGAATGCTGGAAGACAGGGAGTTCCTTTACTTCCTTAAATTATTTCATTTAATAATGCCACATGTTGACATCCTCTATAGTCAGCTTCAGAAGCGAGACACGGATACTGTTTATATCAAAAAAGTCACAGAAGACTTTGTCGCCAGCATCCAGAAAATCCGTAATTCTGTGGAAGAGATAGAAGCAAGTTTGCCGAGCGATCTAACAGTCAACAGACGGAGTGCGGAGATCTCAACCTTGAGACAACTTTCAAGAGAGGTATGTGACATAGTGGTGGTTCATGCAAAAGAACGTTTTTCATTTTCAAATCACCTAGTCAGTGCCAAACTTGTTCAAAGTGACTTGTATAAAACCCATGACACTTGCTTTCCAACCCAAGCTCTGGAAGACACCGTGCAAGCATATCCAATACTGAAGAAGGAACAATTACGCACTGAGCTGTCACTTCTGTATGGGAAGACAGAGTCTCATACTTGTACAAGTGCTGTTGCTCTGCACAAACTTTTCCATCAATTTAATCTGCAGAATGATTTCACAGAGACAGTAAAATTATTAAGAATCCTGATTACAACACCAATGACTACTGCAGAATCAGAAAGATGCTTCTCAACATTGAAGAGGATAAAAACCTTTTTAAGAAGCACCATGTCCCTGGAGCGGTTGAATGCATTGGCGATGCTCTCAATGGAAAAGCAACTGATTTCCGAGATCCCAGACTTCAATGAAAAAACCATTGAGAAGTTTTCTTCTTTGAAAGATCGCCGTGCAAAATTAAAATACAAGTGATTGAAGCAAAGAAGAATGCATACCCCCAAGGTGTGCAAAGATAAACTGCGTTAAGCAGCACCACCTCACACTACCAAACATAACTAGTGGTAAGTAAAGTATGAACGGTGTGTGGGTGTGCATATGGAAGGAGCTATGAAAGGTGTGTGCATGGTCAGTAACAATTGTTGAAGCCTTGGCGTGGTTTGAAGGAATTGGAGGCACTTCCAAGGGTAGCTGTCACTTGTGTACAGGAAGCAAGAATTCCATGTCTGTACAAGTGCTGTTGCTCTGCAGCAACTTTAGCATCAATTTAATCTACATAATTTAACAGAGTGAGTGAAGCTATAAGGAATCCTGCTTACAACAACGAAGACTACTAAAGAACCAGAAAGATGCTTCTCCACATTGAAGAGGATCAAAAAAGTAATTAAAAAGCACCATGGCCCTGTAGCGCTTAAATGCCACCTTCAAGGGTACGTAAAGTTCTCAGAAATGGCACCACCTCACTACCAAAAATAACTAGTGGTAAGTAAAGTATGAATGGTGTGTGGGTGTGCATATTGAAGGAGCTATGAAAGGTGTGTGAATGGTCAGTAACAATTGTTGAAGCCTTGGCGTGGCGTTACTGCTCATATGGTTATCCATATGCTAATTCAACGTGTTTGTTTGACATTGATTATTGTGTTGTCTAAACAGAAGTGAAATGTTGTTGTTTTCTTGAATCCCAAGATCCACTGGTTTGGGCATATGCAGTGCTGATTGGTCTTCTAAGGTATGTTTGAGGCCTATATGGTCCCACTTGGTCTTCTAAGGTATGTTTGGGGCCTATGGTCACACTTGGTCTTCTAAGGTATGTTTGAAGCCTATATGGTCACACTTGGTCTTCTAAGGTATGTTTGAGGCCTATATGGTCCCACTTGGTCTTCTAAGGTATGTTTGGGGCCTATGGTCACACTTGGTCTTCTAAGGTATGTTTGAGGCCTATATGGTCACACTTGGTCTTCTAATGTATGTTTGGGGCCTATATAGTTCCACTTGGTCTTCTAAGGTATGTTTGGGGCCTATGGTCACACTTGGTCTTCTAAGGTATGTTTGGGGCTTATATAGTCACACTTGGTCTTCTAAGGTATGTTTGGGGCCTATATAGTCACACTTGGTCTTCTAAGGTATGTTTGGGGCCTATATAGTCACACTTGGTCTTCTAAGGTATGTTTGGGGCCTATATAGTTCCACTTGGTCTTCTAATGTATGTTTGGGGCCTATATAGTCACACTTGGTCTTCTAAGGTATGTTTGGGGCCTATATGGTTCCACTTGGTCGTTTAATGTTTTTTAAGTATGGTTTTGTTCTTGAATGGTATGATTGATTTGCTTGTTTTCTTTCAACCCCAGGTGCAAACCCTATGTGGCTGCAGATTTGTTTCTACTCATTGGTCAACTTAATGAACGTGAATACCCTGAGAAGAAGAGCCGACTAATGGTAGGTGTCACTCCTTTAATTTTTCTGTTAATACGTATAGGTGCAATTATGATATTGCTGTAGTCTTGTCACATGAGTTTTTCAATCTATATTGTATACCAATGAATTTAACACATTGTTACTTTACTTCTTGACATTTCTGCATTGCAGATCATGTATTTCAATGGGCTTTACAAGCATAAGGTCATTGGGCGGGGCTTATAAAGGTCATTATGACGTCAGGGGGAGGAGTTATAAAAATGGGTGTGGTTTGAAAAGGGGGAGTGGCTATGTTTCGCCCTGTCGCCCCTCCAACTTGAAAAGTCACCAGCCGCCACTGCTGGAATCCCTCGGGAGCCATAGGGTGAGGAGGCAGGGCTGGGGGCTGAGCACTGAGCCTTCTGCCGCAGTCTGGAAGTTTTATTAACAGGTGCCTGGTGCTGCGGCTCGGCACTCTCATTCATTTGTGTGACTGCCAGGGAGATGCGTGTGAGGTGCCCGCCGTTTGCTGGTGGGGCCTTCAGGAAGAGGATTGGGGGTCAGCATACAGCCAGGAGGACCCGGGAGATGTGATAGAGCAGCGCCCGAGCATCATGGTGGAGGAGCTCTTCTGTTAAGTTGTGTCTATCCTAATAAAGACTCTGATGTTGGGAAAGATTAAAGGTATACAAAGAAGGGGACGACACAGAGGCGGTGAAAGATAGATGAAGTCATGGAAGCAATGAGCATGAGTTTGGTAGAGACCAGAGGGGCAGTGGCTGTTTTTTTTTCTGTTTGCTTCCTCTGGATCAACTAACAACTAATCTGCATATTTCAGATCAGAGGAGATCTTACACGGTTGAACTTGATGGACTAAAAGTATTTTTTCAACCTCAATTAGTATGTAACTGTGTAACGAATTAACAACTAAATATTAACAACAACAAATATATATATATATATATATATATATATATATATATATATATATATATATATACACACATATATATATATATATATATATATATATGTTTGTGTGTGTATATATATTAAAGTAGTCTTTACAATTATTCCAATAGCAATAGATGAACTGCAGCCCAAGCAGATGCTATTGTCTCCAACTTGTTAGACTAATGATGGTGCTTGAGCTAATGTGCATCTATAGATGCAATCACCAGTAACACAGATTTATATCCCCACTCCTCTCTAAGCAACAGTGTAGACAAATATCTGTGATTGGGCTGCAGTGCATCTAAAAATGATACCACAGGTGGCAGTGCCTTTATCCCCACCGTTCACTCTGGGCCACGCACATATAGGAGAGGGAGTGGTGCAAGAGGACAAAATATAGAGCCACTGTAGGAGAGAAGTCCCAATAATATTGACTGCTTTATTTTAGGCATTAAATGTTTTTATTTTTCTTCATCTTACAAATAATTTGCAAGAATACTCTTTTTTTTTTAAATCACTACAGTAGCTCTTTAATACTCTAATTCTCTGGGCTGTTCACATTATCTAAAAGTGCTAAATTAGAAAATTATGTCATAGTTCACTCATAGTTAACTGGAGGAGCCATGCACGCATAAACAAAAGTCTGGGGCCAACAGCACACTCACTGACCTGCAAGCAGTTAATGAAATATAAAGTAACACTAAAATGGAAAAAACTCACAGCTAAACTTAAAGACAATGGGTCCTCTTGAGAAATGATTTAGTGTCTTGTGTAAAAGCTCCGTAAATATACTGTACTTTCAAGCATTAAGCATATTTGTTTTAAAGGACCAATTAAGTGCTATATTTATAGTATGCTCTTCTGAACTACATGGCTTGATAATAAGCAACATGTTTTAAGAAAGCTATTATATTTAATTTTGCCTTGGTGGATAATGACTATTGCTTTTGTTCAAATGGGATGACACTTGGATGCAGCTAAGCTTTATTTTTAGGTCTATTGACACCCAAGATTTGACGGTACATGGCCCCCTCCATTGTCGCTTTGATGCGGTGCAATTGTCCTGTCCCCTTAGCAGAAAAATACCCCCAAAGCATAATGTTTCCACCTCCATGTTTGATGGTGGAGATGGTGTTCTTGGGGTTATAGGCAGCATTCCTCCTCCTCCAAATACAGCAAGTTGAGTTAATGCCAAAGAGCTCGATTTTGGTCTCATCTGACCACAACACTTTCACCCAGTTCTCCTCTGAATCATTCAGATGTTCATTGGCAAACATCTGATGGTCATGTACATGTGCTTTCTTGAGTAGAGGGACCTTGCAGGCGCTGCAGGATTTCAGTCCTTTACAGCATAGTGTGTTACCAATTGTTTTCTTGGTGACTATGGTCCCAGCTGCCTTGAGATCATTACCAAGATCCTCCCGTGTAGTTCTGGGCTGATTCCTCACCGTTCTCATGATCATTGAAACTCCACGAGGTGAGATCTTGCATGGAGCATCAGACCGAGGGAGAATGGCAGTTATTTTGTGTTTCTTCCATTTGCGAATAATCAAACCAACTGTTGTCACCTTCTCACCAAGCTGTTGGCGATGGTCTTGTAGCCCATTCCAGCCTTGTGTAGGTCTACAATCTTGTCCCTGACATCCTTGGACAACTCTTTGGTCTTGGCCATGGTGGCAAATTTGTAATCTGATTGATGGATTGCTTTTGTGGACAGGTGTCTTTTAATACAGGTAACGAACTGAGATTAGGAGCACTCCCTTTAAGAGAGTGCTCCTAATCTCAGCTCGTTACCTGTATAAAACACACCCAGGAATCTTGCTGATTGATAGGGGGTCAAATACTTATTTCCCTCATTGACCTGCAAATCAATTTATAACTTTTTTTACATGCATTTTTATGTTTTTTTTTTTTTTGTTATTCTGTCTCTGACTGTTAAAATACACCTAGCATTGAAATTATAGACTGATCATTTCTTTGTCAGTGGACAAACGTTCAAAATCAGCATGGGATCAAATACTTTTTGTCTATATATATTTATTAAATTTGTGTATAAGGGTGCATATATATATATATATATATATATATATATATATATATGTATAATATGGCACCGGAAAAAAGCCCAAATCAGTGAGGGGGGGCTAATATGTATTTTTGCCCCGGGGCCCTCCTTTCATTATCTTCGCCACTGTTTTTAAGTACTGGTAATTCCGCTTATTATTAATCATTTTATCTACAATATCTTCTGATGACTGATTTGCTGACTCCCACTGCATCTGTGCATTTTTCCCCCTAGGTGTAATCACTATATCAGTCATGCAGATCTGTCAACTCATTTTTTTAAGTCCATGATTAGATTTTATAGGGTTTACCGTTAATTGATGGCTCAGTGTGTAATACAGAAATATACAGAGCATTGGCTCCCACACCGGACCAGTTACAAATTGCTGAGAACCTACTAAGAGTGCAGATTACTTAAAGGGACATGGAAGGTTCCCTGTTTTTAATATTAAAATAAACTACAAAATTTGATATTTGCACCTGTAAAAATCATTTTAAGAACAAGTGCTTAAATGCTCTGTTTTTACTCACTTTCAATATGATACGTTTCAGACATTGATGGTACCCCCTGACCTTGTTTCCTGTAAGATATCAGGACAGAGGAGGAGAAAATAATCCCACACAGTCTAGATTTAATGTAATTTTTCTACACTGTAGATCAGATATTTCTCATCCAAAAACTTTTTGTCATTTTTAAAACGTGAAAATATTTTCTAGAAATGATTGGTCTACAATAGGCTGTTAAAGAACCACTATCATCTGGGGATAATGGTTGATCCTATATTGTACTGTTAGGCTGCCTGTAGTTTGAGGGGAATTGTTATCCCTACTGGGGCTTATGCTTCTACTGAGTTCTATTGCAATAGAACTGCACAACTCCCATTCCTCTAATGTCCCAAACATAAAATATCTGCTGGCATTAAATCAAAGTTTAATATAATAGTTCAAAATAAAAGCTGTATTTATTTATTTTTACCTTGCAAAAACATTTGTTGCGTTATATATTAAAAGAACCTCCTTTCCAGGGACTTCTGTACAACGATTTTATGCTTTGTGCACAAGTGTGGGCTGGGAGGAGAGAGAGAGAGGGAGAGAGAGAGGGAGAGAGGGAGAGAGAGGGAGGGAGGGAGGGAGAGAGAGGGAGAGAGAGAGAGAGGGAGAGAGAGGGAGGGGGACAGAGGGAGGGAGAGAGGGAGGGAGAGAGACAGAGAGACAGAGTGAGAGAGAGAAAGGAAGGGAGAGAGAAAGGAAGGGGAGAGAGAGGGAGAGAGGCAGAGAGAGAGGGAGGGAGAGAGAAAGGGAGAGAGAGAGGGAGAGAGGGAGGGAGAGAGAGGGAGGGAGGGAGAGAGGGAGGGAGGTAGAGGGAGGGAGAGAGAGGGAGAGAGAGGGAGGGAGAGAGAGAGAGAGAGAGAGGGAGGGAGGGAGAGAGAGAGGGAGGGGAGAGAGGGAGAGTGAGAGAGGGAGAGAGAGGGAGGGGGACAGAGGGAGAGAGAGAGGGAGGGGGACAGAGGGAGGGAGAGAGGGAGGGAGGGAGAGAGACAGAGAGACAGAGTGAGAGAGAGAAAGGAAGGGAGAGAGAAAGAAAGGGGAGAGAGAAAGGAAGGGGAGAGAGAGGGAGAGAGGCAGAGAGAGAGGAGGGAGAGAGAAAGGTAGAGAGAGAGGGAGGGAGAGAGGGAGGGAGAGAGAGAGGGAGAGAGTGAGGGAGGTAGAGGGAGGGAGAGAGAGGGAGGGAGAGAGAGAGAGGGAGGGAGAGAGAGGGAGGGGGACAGAGGGAGAGAGGGAGGGGGACAGAGGAAGGGAGAGAGGGAGGGAGAGAGACAGAGTGAGAGAGAGAAAGGAAGGGAGAGAGAAAGGAAGGGGAGAGAGAGGGAGAGAGGCAGAGGGAGAAAAGGAGGTAGAGAGCGAGGGGGAGAGAGAAAGGAATGGAAAGACAGAGGCAGAGAGGGGATAGGTAGGCAAAGAGGGGGAAGGGAGAGAAAGAAAGAGAGCACACAGTGCAGAGAGAGCACACAGATAGAGACAGAGGGCACAGAGAGAGAGGGGGGGCACACAGAGAGACAGAGGGCTGACAGACAGAGAGAGGATGCATGAAGAGGGTGCACAGAGAGAGACAGTACAGACAATTGAACATAACATATGAAACTGGCCCAATTTTTGGGGGGGCCCAATTTTATTTTTGCATTGGGGCCCCCCTGTGCACTATCTCCGCCACTGGCTGCATATACCAGATTCCTATTGTGCAGACAAAATCTTCCTGTGTATTCAAAATCATCCACCAAAACCGAAAGCAACAAGACTGCATATACTAGTATTTTTCTTTACATTCTAAAATAAGTTTGTAAAATATAGTTCTTCAGATTAGTACATATTAAAAATATGACCACAAAGGTCCTTTAAGATTTGAGACAAACTTTTATAGGAGACAAAAATTGTGGTATGGGGAGACAAGCGCACCACCTCCTGCAAATAAATAATGTAACCACATATACGATCAGATACAAAAAATCCCAACAAAACTCACATTTAGCCAGTTCACATAATGAGGTATATATGGCGCATCACTGGAGATACGTATGGCAGGTCCTTGTAGGATGGCTTTGGGGCCTCTCTTTCCAGAAGCGGTTCCATGGAGCATTCTTCCATTTTTTTGTATTAAAAATATAGTTACCACCGCTAGCGTGTATAGAACCACAGAAAGATGGTGGCAGTGGCTCTCCAATCTTGTGATTCTAAAATAGGGGTTCCCCTATATAATATGGTTTTGCCACTGAATCCCCAGTATATGTGCTTGTGTATGGGATACCTTAGAGAGTGGACTAGCTGTAAAGTGGTATGAATCCAACAGACACAAGTACTATAGTAACAATACGGGTACTGTAGTAACAATACCCGTGATCGTTTATTATATATATAAGCTGACAATTAATGTATGTACAAAATATAAAATAATAGTACTTTGTCAGTACTGATACATGATCAAGTGACCCATAAAAGATACATACACTTATCCCACTAAATACACATGGCTAAAAACAGTATTACGTGTGTAGTAGTAGTAGTGCATGTTCAGGTATAGAAAATAAATAAATAAATAAAACCTAATGCAGGAAAGAAACAATGACCATATATGATATTTTCTTTGGACTTTATAGTTTTTCGTTCCATTGAGGAAGCCAGGGAACTGTGAAACGTCTGGATATAATTTGTATTGTTCTATTTAATTTTTTCTTTACTGCATTAGGTTTTATTTACTGTATTTATTTATTTTGTAATTCACTATACATGAACATACACTACTACTACACACATAATAACTGTTTATAGCCATGTGTATTTAGTGGGATAAGTGTATGTATCTTTTATGGGTCACTTGATCATGTATAAGTACTGACACAGTACTATTATTTTAATTTTTGTATATACCATAATTGTCAGTTTATATTTATAATAAAAGGTCACAGGGTTTGTTACTACAGTACCTGTATTGTTACAATAGTACTTGTGTCTGTTGGATTCATACCACTTTACAGCTAGTCTACCCTCTATAGTATCCCATATACAAGCACATATACTGGGGATTCAGTGGCATAGCCACATTATATAGGGGAATCCCTATTTTAGAATCATAAAATTGGAGAGCCACTGCCACCATCTTTCTGTGGTTCTATACACGCTGCCAGTGATATCTATATTTTGAATACAAAAGACTAGAAGAATGCTCCAGGGAACCGCTTCTGGAAAGAGACGCCCCAAAGCCATCCTATAAGGACCAACCATACGGATCTCCAGATATACCTCATTATGTGAGATGGATAAATGTGAGTTTGTTGTTTTTTTTTGTATCTGATTGTATATGTTGTTACATCATTTATTTGCATTAGGAGGTGGTGCGCTTGTCTCCCCCTACCCCCATTTGTGTCTTGTACTTAATTAAGGAATACTACGTGGACAGTATTCTGCAAAATAGTAAACACCTCCATTTGATTGTGAAATCTGTACGATCTGAAGTGACACATAAATAACTCTGATTAGTAGCACTTCTGCAATGAAGAACAGGAACTTTGGCCTTTTACCGTTTCTTCAGTCAAAGAGATGGTATCTTTTCAGAGGTAGGACAATATACACACCTTTGTGTTTCATCACTTCCTGAGATTTTCTTATAGAGACTCAGTACAATTACAAGACTGTCTAATACTTTATGTTTTAATCCTCTGGTGTTATATATATTCTTTATATACTTTATATACACTTACCATTAACATCACGTGCCAGCGCTCCAATATTTGCACACTTATTCTAAGTAGTGCACAGTTCTGTAAACTTTTATACAAAACTGTTTCTACAGAACTATAATGTGGCTTCTGGTAATTCTGCTTATTATTAATAATTTTATCTACAATATCTTCTGCTGACTGATTTGCTGACTCCCACTACATCTGTGCATTTTCCCCCACTAGGTGTAATCACTATATCAGTAATGCAGATCTGTCAACTCATTTTTTTAAGTCCATGATTAGATCTTATAGGGTTTAGCGTTAATTAAAGGCTCAGTGTGTAATACAGAAATATAGTAAGATACCAGGACAGAGGAGAAAATAACCCCACACAGTCTAGATTTAGTGTCATTTTTATAAACTGTAGATCAAATATTTTTCATCCCAAAAACTTTTTGCAATTTTGAAAACGTGAAAATATTTTTATAGAAATGTTTAGGCTACAATAGGCTGTTAAAGAACCACTGTCATCTGGGAATAATGGTTGATCCTATATGTTACTGTTAGGCTGTCTGTAGCTTATGCTTATGTGGCTTATGCTTCTACTGAGTTCTATTTCAATAGAACTGCACAGATGTCTAAATCTATGTCATGTCCCAAACATAAAATAATTAAATCAAAATTTTATATAATAGTTAAAAATAAGGCTGTATTTCTTTATTTTAAACATTGCAAAAATATGTGTTGTGTTATCATATATTAAAAGAGCCTCCTTTTCAGGGACTTCTGTACAACGTGTTTATGCTTTGTTATTATTATTTTATTTGTATTTTTGCTCCAGATATTTTTCTATCCCTATGATCCAGATTGAAGATGTTCACATAGCACTGGTGGTCCCAGGAGCGGATCTACCACCGGTGCAGGCGTTGCGTTGCATCGGAGCCCCTTCTCCAAGGGGGCCCAGTGTTGAGTATGTTTAAACTATGCATTTAACCCCACAGGCCCCGCAGTGCCCCTTGGCACACCATTCCCCCCCCCTTCTTCACCATCTCCCTCTACCCCATTTCCCCCATCCCCACTCCTCCATCCCTCCTACTCTATGCCCCCTTTCCCTCCTCCTCCTCTTACAGAATGTTGTGGAGCCGGGTGTCCAGTGGCTGTGTAGCCTTCCCCTGCCATCGCATCATTAGGCTGGGGCAGGATATCCTGTGATGTCAATCCAAATATGTAATTTCTGACTAAAAGTGCAACATTCAAGGTCACGTATCTAACTTTAAATTTGATTTGTTTTAATAACAAACTGCAAATAATATTATTTATAGATAAATAATGAATTTCTACTAGAATTGGGACCTTTGTTATATCCCTTTAAATATCTATTTGTCAATCTTAATGTGTCCAAGATGCATACATACTCTGGAGCATCATAACATGATCTAACAGGAGATAGGAGTTTCACTCACCATCTCAGCCTCTCCGGACTAGCTGATGTTAATTAATCTTCATTTTAGATCCCATAGCCCATGGCTGGAGGATTGGTCAGTCGTGCCCTCCTTATTGGAAACTTTAAATATTAATTTCACAGGATCACTGCATGATGAAAAAATATACTCACTTAGAGGCAGGGAAAATGTAATATCTAGTTTTTAATTAATATAAAGATGTTAACACCTCTGCTGGTCTCTAGGGGTATCCATGATACTTTAGTGATGGTGCAAGTTTAAGAGGGTGCTTACATTACATCAAAAACTAAGAAGTACCAGTGATATAATAAATCCCCTCCTATCCCACCACTACCTCCACTGTTCAGTAGCCCTCAGGCTCCAAGCTCGCAGGATGTGCTGAAGCTAAACGTCTTCTAAATGCTTTTATGTTCCAATTTACATAAAATGTTGTTAATTTGTTTCTTATGAAAATCAACTGCAGTGGTCCTTTAACAAGGTATCCATTATGAAAGAAACTGTGAGCATCTAGGAATCGATACAACAGGTGGAAATCCAAAATTAACCAAAGGCCCAACAATCAGAGCTTGTGGAGTTCTACTGAATAACTGATACCAGTAATAAAATGTGATTGACAATGGTGAATACATTGTATTTAATGTACTATTTGTTGTTGTTTAGTCGTTCAATTGTGCCAAAATTTCCATGACCCTATGGATCCAAGCACTCCAGACATATCTTGCATCTGGTTGTACTTATCCATAAGGTTTTCTTGACAAAGATACTGGAGTGGGTTGTCAGTTCCTTCTCCAGTGGACCAAAATTTGTCTCACCTCTCGTCTATGACCTGCCCATCTTGGCAGACCCTACATGGTACTGCTCACATCTTCATTGAGGTACACAAGCCCCTTCACCATGACAAGGTACTGATCCAGAAGGGGAATATACCATTTACTCATATATTATTCTTTTGTGTCTTTTATTTCCACCTATCTCTTGTTAAAGGGAGTAATTGTGCCAGAACTAGCCTAAAGCAAATAATCTAATTATGTTGGGTGCAGAGGCTTTGGGAGCCATGTTCCTAAATGCATTATTACTGTTAATGAGATTTCACATTCCCTCTCACTTCACAAACATTATTATAAAGCAAATTTGTAATATCTCTGTATCAGTTCAGGAAAAATCCTTTGCATTGTTCACCGGGCTGCTTATCACACAGCCACATGTCCTCTGTTATTAATAATGTGGGCAGACTCGAAACAAATGCTGAATCACACTGAGCGCTCCTGTGCTTTTATATATGAGAACACACAGTACTGAGCAGGGTATTATTGTTATATAAATGGACATCATTATTTTTTTTAATTCCATAGGCTTAGCCTTGAAGTGAAATAAAATGTTGCATTTATTTTGTCAAATAACTGGTTTCTGTGCATGCAATGTACTATTTTGTTCCTAACATGAATACACACCTGGGAGGAATGTGAGGTGCCGTGGATTCAGATACAACCCCTATTCAATTATATTGAACGACTGCCACTATGAATAGCAACTCAATATAATGCCTGAACAAAAGTGCAAGCAGCAGGATAGCCTCCCCCTAAGCTATAGGCAGTCCAGTATGCAACCTTCATGGCGCAAGCAGAGTCTGTAAATGTACGTTTTTCTCTAAAAATTGTGTTAGTTTCCAAATTATAGTGGTTTATTAATTCTGGCCTGTCTATAGAGAACTAGGTAGTTGCCTAGGGAGGCTGTGATTACAGGACATCTGTCTGGTCATTGAATGAAGCTTTATAACTGCATTTACAATTCATATTCATTGTGCTTTAAACATGCAGCTTATTGCCACTGGTAATGTTTGTGGGTTGTAGCATGTACATGTCTGTGGTTATGTCACCAGACAGAAATCAGGAAAAAACTATTGAGAGGGTGGTCCTAAAGAACATGTGGCCATACTCAATGATGGAGCTAGAGAATGGAGGACCCCGGTGCAAAAAAACTTTTTAGGCCCCTTCCCAAAATGTGACTTGTAAAAAAAGATTGCACTGGGCCCCTTTCCCGGTACCAACTCACTCAGTCAGCTGTCCAATCTCAACATCCATCCCCACACAGCACCCAATCCCTCCCAGCACCCACCTCACATAAGCCATCAGCCCTTGTACTTTGCTGTCATTCAGCCCTTGCTCTCTCTCTCACCTCTTCCATGATACAGATCCCCAGCATGCTGAACCGCTCCACACTGCCTTTAGCAGAAATGCTTTACAGAAAAAAAAATTAATGTAAAAAAAAAAAAAACACAGCACTGGCCTCCCCAGAGGAGGGCCCTGGTGCATTGCACTATTGGTAGCTCCACCCCTGGCCATACTGAAACCCCACGTTGTGTCTCATGCACATACACATACATTACATAGAGGTCAAATGTTTTCTCCACCTCTTGTCCTGACATGTTACATGATACAGAGTAACAGGAAGGCTTGGGAATCTATTGTATCTTCACAAGGCTGTGATTTAATACCACATTGTTGAATGTTTAACTAGCCAAGCCACTAATGAGCACCTTTTTTCATTCGAAGGGCGGTATTAGTGGCCTGAAAACATCACAAAAGGCTGCACAATAAAATATCCTTTTCTGTGATTCATGGAAAAGAGGACACGTTCATAATGGAAGAAATAGGAATTAAATAATAGGGGGAAATATAGCAGTGAGAGTTTTGTTGCAGAGAACAGAGGGTCCCTTATGCCCCTTTTAGAGACAGTTTAACCATCAGGAAAAGCCAGCAAGAATCTAGTTCACCACTTATTAGTTCAGGAAATGTGTGCTTATAAATTCAACAATAAAGTAATCTGTAAATAAAATGGTTAAAAAATGAGGGTTAACCTGCTTAAGCTGCTGGGTCTGTCTTCCCTTTTCTCCTGTACCGTAACTCATATTGCTTTTGTAGAAGCCATTTTTGTTATCTGGTAACTGTTCAATTAGTTAAGGAGTTCTGACTTAAAGGTATATATATATATAAGTTTCCTAAGTTTCAAATGTTTGGTAAGAAACAGGCAGTGATTATCAGAAAAAATATGTGTTTTATATAGAAAGAGTTCAGTGTATTTACAAAGTTTTATGCAGGAAAGTAAAATCCAGCTTTGCACACCCACAGGGAGATTACATAACCACATAAATAGAGGAAAGGCAGCCAGATACAGATTTTGATCATTCTAGTAGAGACCAAAGGAAGTAAATGCTACATGGTTGGGCAGGGACTGTGCTCACAGCTGAATCATAGCACAAGGAGAGAGAGAGACTACATATCCCAGACTGCTTTGCAACACCGGAACCCCAGAGTTTAATACAAATGTATCAGCTAACCTTTGCTTTCTCCTGATCGTCCAAAACAAGTTATGAATTGTATTACAATCTTAGCAGGGATTTTCAGGGGTGGCAACTAACACAAGCTGCTGCTTGCAAACATCAAGGATGAGTTTGTAAATGTTTATCTTGGTATTTTTTCATGCAAAAAATGTTTTCATACACTACTGATTCTCCTCTATCAAATGCATTCCTAATAAAGGAAATTTAGATATGCCTTTAAGTACCGCTTTAATCAGGCAGGACTGTAAATTAGCTATTGTTTGTAGAATCAGACAAGAAAAAAATATTGCTATCACTAAAAACAATGTTGAGTTATGTCACATGAGGAAGGTGGAATACAAACCAAATGTATTAGGCAGGTAACATTCATTTTAATACTATTTCATTTACAGATGGCTTTATCGTTGAATTTGTAAACACACATTTCTTGATCTGTGGTGGACTAGATACCTGCAGTGCATTTTCTGGTGCTTGCACTGGCCCTTTGTAACACCATTACAACATAGCTATTAAGAATAGCGCCGGTTGGATTTGGGTGAACCTTACTGCTCCTAGTGGTCGGTATGTCCCGTAATCCATGGCCACAGACACAATTAGACTGTTTCTAGAAGTCATCACCCTGGAGATCAATATAAGATAAGACCAAGGTAACACTACAGCTCGGTGGGTGTATCATAAAGATTGATTGACAGGTTCAAATTACAAACTTCAATGTAAGTTTATTGGTAGGGAAATGCAATTTTTAAAATAACATTCAATTGTGAAAATACTTGTTTCTACCTATAGTTCTAAATGATACCATATTTGGAACATCCATTCTTTCACTTGTATTATAAGTGCTAAGACCTTGTGCTACTGAACAACCTTTTGCTGCTTGATCACATTCAGCTAATATTCCCAGACTTGCTAAATTACTCTAATGCAGTCTTTGTAACTACAATGAAAAGTAAAACATCTTGAATTTGAAATGGAGAATAGCACAGTGATTAAGTATGAAAACGTTTCTAATTGCCCTTGGCACAAATACCTATCCTGTAATGTTGTAGCCAAGGCAGTCCTCAGGGATGTTATATTGGATTGTCTACTGTATTTGTTCTATTGCAAAGATTAACTTTTTTGAGTAATGCATTTTAAAGGAATAATCAGTCCCTCTAAACCGTCCTAATTGAGCATATGGAAAACATCATAAGCATTAAAAGACTACTGTACAATGAATGCAGGAGGTTTGAAACATTTGAATCTGACTAAGGGCATAACTAAGCAGGAAAAAAATCATAATCCTAGATTTTAATAAAAAAAAATATTTGATGCCTCTGCTGGACCATGGAGGAATCTATGATACATACATAAGTGTGTAAAAGTGGGGCATTTACATTTCAGGAGAGTTGTCATTGCATCTATTGAAGCGACATACCTGCTTTTGAGACTATGAGGGGGAGGGGGTGTCAATTTCAATCATATCCAATTATCTAACAAAGCCTCCAGACAACTCCCTGTTGCCTCCTTCACCACCTCTCTTTCAACTGATAAATAAAAACACAACCTATGATCCAGCTCTCAGAATATGATATAACAAGCACAACATTTATATACACATAAAGAGTCTACAAATATTCAGAATTTCCCCCCAAATGTTTTTATGTCTATCGCTGTGTAAGTTGCTAATATTGTTAGTTTGGTACGTGACAAACAAGTATATTTTTTCTTGAACTACATGACTCTTTAATACTATTTAGGGCTTTATTTAGTGTATGATGTTTATATCTATGCAGTTAAACTTTTTTGCATAATGGGACCATCAACCAATCTCTTTTTTTACAGTCATACTATCTGCAATTGAACAATTGATTAAAAAGTTAAAATTAAGATGACACAAAAAAGCTACAGCTATGATACTTCTCTAGCTTGGCCTGTTAATGTGTTAGGGCCTCATTCTATTATCGTCCGCAGCCGTTGCGGGGCTGCAAGGACCGGCCGCAAGCTATTCGGCTATTCTATTCCCCTCCGGCCGGGGGCTCCGGCAGGCTTGCGGCCGGCGCCTTGCTATCCCTTGCGGCCGCTCGCGCCGGAGGAAAGCCTTTGATCTAAAACGGCTGCAAGAGTTTCGGCCGCAAGAAAATCCCGTTTGCTATTCTATTGCTCCGGGAACCCTCTCTGCAAGGCTAAAAGCGAGCCGCAGCTTACTTGCAGGAAAAAGGTCTCTCAAGCACACAATTAAGCACATAATAAAGCCAAAATAAAGCCATCCTGCACTCTGAGGAGACTATAAAGTGATTGTAGGTGTTAGCAAAAATAGCACAACATTCCCCTACACTCAAATCCGTAAATAAAATATTTTTTTGTCAAAAATCCATGTAAAAAGTCCCGAGGGCTTGGAGCACCTCAGACCCGCCCACGCTGCGGCCGGAAAATAAACAGTTAATGTAAACTTGTATTTGGGCTGATGTGCAAGCTTGAGAGGGGGTTGATATTAATCCTCATGTCCCCCAATATGATCCCTAGCATTTACAGAGCTGTACAGTGCCGTCTTGAATTTATTTTTGCCTTTTAAGTTTTCTGAGCTTACGGCCGGTTGCAAGATATACGGCCGGCCGTAAGAGGAGATCCTTGCGGGGCCGTATAATTGAATTCCAAGATAACGGAAGGAACGCAAGGAATCGCAGCCTTGCGGCCGTTTTACGGCCGATAATAGAATGAGGCCCTTAGAGTGCAGGTTCCAAATATGGTATGATTAAAAACTATTTGTACATTTGTAATGATCCAATAGTTACCCTTGTCTTCTAAATCTATTGTCGTCAGTTTAAAGCCATAGAGAAAAGACTGAGCATGCTCAGACTCTGGGGAATAGTTAAACTAACTGGCAGAGATACTCCCTGGGGTCTGGACATGCTCATTAGAAAGATAATTCTCTTTTCTTTAAATATATATTTTTTGAAAGAGTCAATGTTACAAAAATAGTACTCTTAAAAACCTAACAAAATAAAAAAATAAAAATATTAAACGGAGGAAATAGAAAATAGTAATAGTAGTATGACCCCTGAGTAACTCATCATTAATTTTCCTGTTTATCTATGGTGACCATTTTTTGTTGCATAATGGCATCAGATGTCTAGAGAATAAGCCCATTTGTTAACAATTAGGTGCCAGGAAAAACTTGGCATTTTTAGTGAGTTGCAATGTGGATTTTGATTAAAAAAATAGTTCTTAAACATTATTTACTTGTAGCCTTTAAAGATTTAGAGAATATTCACAATAAACACATTTGGGGTTAAATATTAACTGTTGTTTGTAAATGTCATGGTCCACTCTTTCCATTTCCTCCAAATTCTCTGAGTACCTGAGCTTGGCCACCAAGGTCCTCATTCAATTTGGATTTTGGCAATTGAATAGGGCTCTATTTAAGCACATAACATATTTTTTTGACATCATTTTTTAGTTGTTGAAAACCTTGGTTTTGGATAGAGGTTCAGTAACTAAAAAGTTCTGTGAATTTTTTTTGTATGTGCTTATATAGAGCCCTATTCATTTGGGCAACTCGGAATTGAATGAGGCTCCATGTGTGTAAATATGATCCTCCAGACGGACAACCTCTAAGACACTTATCTGAATAGTTAGGAAATATTTTATGTACCCTGTTAGTAACCCTATACATTCTGTGCACCACTTTAAGATTTTTTACTCTGTCCTTAATGAGTGGATCAGAAAGGTTGATTGGCAGATCAAATTTGCAAACTTCAATGTGAATGACTTGTAAGAAAATACATTTCTGGTAAAGTACTTGTCTTTATACGTAATATTAAATTACTAGCGACTTGCCCGTCAAAAAATGACGGCAATATGAATGTAAGGGTGGTAAATTTTGTTGTGGTTCCAAGATGCTTCGGCGCTCATTGCGAGGTTGTTGGTTGTTTGCGTGCTCTGAGCATTGTTTTTGCTAATGAAATAATTAATAAAATAATACATCAATATATTTGACCTATTTTGAAGTAATATATGCAGGAAGCATTGTGTAGAAGAGCTGGCAATCTGTTTTGATGTTGCTGCAGCATAGAATGTGTGTTTTGAGGGCTGTGGAGCTGCTGTGTAAGTGTCAGTAATGTGTGCAGTGTGTAGTGTAAATAGTGTGTGTGCGTGAGCCAAATCCGTTAGGGTAGCTGTGTACTTCCGCATTGTGTAAGTTAGTGTTTTAAAATGGCGCCTGTGTGGTACGCATCTGTGGCTGATTTGGAGTCCTTGTTCTTGGATCTCGTACGTCTTTTTTGGAAAATCCATAGGTGTATGGTGGTGTTTTGCGTCTTTAGAGTCCTGTAGCCTCGTTTTCGTTTTTTTCGGCTGCCATTTTTTCTCTCGCTTAGGGGATTTTCGGGTGTCTAAACTCTTGTATTTCTAGGGAAACTGAGGCGTAACTTCAGTTTTCGAGCTCCTGGGTGCCCCGCTTGCTATAGGTAAGCTTTTTATGTATTTGTTGTGTGTATTTATTGTGTTTTTAATGTTTTTATGTGCGCAGGTTTTTTTTCTAAGTCCCGCGTCTCGTATTTGCGAGGTCCGCAGTTGCTGTTCAGCGCTCCATGCCAGCAACTGCGGCCTTCACTTCGCGAGGGCTGCAGGCTCGCTATGCGAGCCCGCAGCATTAGCAACGACCCGCATGCTCACAACTATATATGTGATAGCATCACTGGAATCTCTGATGTCACATTAAATGAAACAAAGTTGTGAGGAATTTTTGTTGAGCAGTTACTAAATAAATTAGCAGCGTTTGCTTGTCCACTTGTGCATTCAAATTAATGTTGCCAAATACGTGTTTTTATATCTGTGTCCATTACTTATTGTGGACCAAAATGAAAAGCTTTATGCACAAACCAGACCTTAAATGCTAACATCACTCCATCATATATACAAGGAAACACAGACAAAGAGTGCTAGAAATATAAATCCTAATGGTCATAGGGGGGTCCAGTCATGGACTCCTTGCTCACTGTGCCCTAGGGAGTTCAGATACACCTGACTGTCAAGGCATAACATGACAAAATATACATCTGGGGATTGCTGTTTCTGGGGGAGGGGGGAATGTCTGGTATTTCGGGGCTGGATCACTTTTTTGGGTGAGATCAGACTGATATACTAAAGGATATTTCCCCCTGCGAATAGCACACGTGGTAAAAAAGGTTACTCTATGAGTGGGTTATCATGTCCATAGAACAAACCTACTTGAGTTGGTTTGTCCTCTGCTTGAGCGCTTCTAACCTTATTTTTTGCACTTTTGATGATATATATGCAACAGAGACCCTGTTGCTGTGGCCTCGGTAGGCAGTTGAGGTAGGCCTAAAGCCTTTAGCTAGATTTAGCACTTATCAGTAAATGACAATAATGGTGACTGATTGTATACAATAAAACGCATTTAAATAAAGTGTGGAGAATTAATCCAAGTCATAAACTCATATTTCACAGCATTTTCAAACATTTGTATTTCTTTGATGAAGAACGGCCTGTTCAAATAGCAGATTAATATCAGCATTTTATAGTTGCTTTCCAAAATCATGACGAACAGTAAGAAAAACAGAGCAGGAAACCAATGAATATTAAAGACAATTAATCACAACGTTACGTCAGTTTGCTTACAGACTTGCCAGCATTTTTTAGATCATTTTTTAAGGTTATTTTCTAAGACCATTCAACTTCAGAGCAGATGTGGAAAAACAAGAAAATATTTTACAGTTTAATAAATTGTACGTTTTCCTGCTATTAATTTACGTTGATATTACGTCAGTTTTTCATCAAATAAAATGTGCAGCCACAACCATTTATTAGCACCGATACGGTAAAGGTTTATATTCCACTTCCATTACCGAACCTTTCCTTAAAATGCCAAGGATAATAGTTATTTTAATTATTGCTTAATTTTTGTTTTCTAAGAAATGAGCAAATTGTGGCAGAGTGCGGAACACTTTTCTCCATATTACTGAAGCTGTCCAGCAATGAGATATCTGCGTGAAGTGTGTTCTGCCTCACTTTATAACAGATGGGAGGAGTTCCATAAAGAACATGGAAAAAACAGGTATTTTCGGTGTATATTTGATCAAAAAAGATCATTTTTTAATAATCAAAATAAATTGAAAAGTTGTTTATACTTAACATTACAGCTGAAAACTGGACTATTAAAAAAAACCTTTATGTATTTGTTTTTTTAAACTTTTTTATTTGTAATTGTATTTTTGAATACAATTCTCCCCCTGGAACATATAGAGTAGTACAATGCAAACAATAATGGGCCTTGCTTAATTGTATTTTCTGGTGCATAACACCAAATTAAATGTAGAAAACAAACCAACTGGAAAATGTGCTGTTATACAAAAATCAATAGTAAAAACTAATTTTGTTGGTTATATATTAGAACAGCGCCAGACTAAAAAAAAAAAAAAAAACGTAAACAGTCTCAATGTGAAAACCAATAACTAGACAATCCAATTTGAATTCCTTATAATAAATGTAGATCAAACAGTCAGAAGATAAGAAAAGTTAGAGATGTGTAGCCTGTGACACCATGGAGTACCTCCTAACTAAAGGATATATTTTGAAGCCCCAAAATCTGGCTGAGGTCCCTATAAAAGAGAAAATTGAAAATGGATCGGTTTGATAGAAATATAGTTAAATTGCTGTATTTGTGAATATGACTTTCCAGTAAAGCCCACTAGTTCCAATTTATTTATTGCACAATAATTTGGTTGTAACTAAAGTATCTTGTCTGCCAATAGCCCAAATGGCTGAGTAATGTAGCAACTTAATTTGTCGCAAATAGCTCATTATCTGGCTAGACTATACTTTGCAACAATAAAACATCCCACTGCAATATATTACAATCTGGAACAAGCACAAATGTTGCTGACGGATATAATGGCAGCGTGCAATAACAGCAAATGTATTGGACACAGGGGCGGAGGTACCAGTGGTACTGGTGGTACAATGCACCAGAGGCCTCCTCTTTGGGGCCCAGTGCTGTGCCATTTTTTTTGCATTTATTATTTTTTTCTGTTGTGTAGGGCCCCCTAGTGCTTCCACTCCAGCCCAACCCACAATGGCCCACCCTGGAACCTCTTGGTCCCACACAGATCTGGTAGTGTAGTATAAGGGCCCCTCCACCCTGGCCCCCGACTGGGACCCCTCGACCACACCAGCTCCTCTCTCGCTTCGTAGATAATGTTGCCCAAAAGAGGAGAGCATGCATCCTGAATTTCTATTGCAGGCAGAGGAGCTTCAGGCAGGGAGTAAGGGAAGGGGAACAGCTGTGGAGTCTTGGGGAGGAACATCTATGGGAAAGGCTCTTGGGGAGGGGTTCTGTTGAGGGCAGAGGTCTTATGGATGGGAGCTATTATGGAAAGGGTTCTTGGTGAAGAAAACTAAATGAGATGGTACCAGGGAAGCCCAGTGCAAATACATTTTTACACCCCAACAATTTCTTTTTACACCGGGGCCCTCTGTTTTATAGCTCTGCCACTGGTTGGACTTATTCAGTATGAATAAAATATGAATTATTAAATTAAGTCTAGCCAGAAAACAAGCTATTTGTGACAAATTAAGTTGCTAGTAATAGAAGTAATAAACATTCTCTTGTAATAGAATGCATTTTATAATACTTCAGCTTTCATACATTTTAAGTATAAAGCTAGTATAGAAAGCCTTTCAGTTTATTGTGATAAAGAAAAAATAATTTGAGAACACTCCTAGACTTTCGAACAGTGGCATAATGTTTAGCTCATGTCCCAACACTTTACCACTAAGATGTATCTGCTATAACTGCTATATGTGCATTTTTAAAAGCTATATTAAACTTTAATGTATGGTATATTAAAAATGTTCTGTATCTAATGCCAATCTCCATAAGAACTGGAGGACATAACATATTTTTGGGGGAAAATTTGAATTATGAGGGTTTGTGTTTTGACTATAACTGGAGACAGGGTTGGGGAAGCAGAGCATTGAGTGCCTTTGTTAAGATAATAGGATAACATTGAAATTGATACTTTCCCATCACTGATACAGAAGCAAACCCCTTGCTTCAGGAAATGCATCCGTGTATCTCCAGAAGTATAAATGCCTCTCTAACACACACAAGTTCCAGTAGTATGGATTCCCCCAAGGACCAATGCAGACATCAACCTTTTTTACTGATTAAAAATGATCTGTATGACTTTTTTTTCTTGTTTAATTATGCTCTTAGTTAGACTCAATAGAATCCTGGATTATGGCTTTCATCTTTTGAATGCTGTCTCCTACCCAGTGATTTAGCAAGGGGGGGGGGGGGGGGGGGCGAGGATGGCTGTGCGCCTTGTGTGACACTCCTTTGGGGGTGGCAAATATGACCACACCTGCCGCCCATCACCCCTATGCCTCCCTGGCCCTCCTGCTCTCTCTTCTGTGCCCCATGGAGCCGACAGTGGGAAGAGTTACAAGGGGGAGGAGCCACCTTTCTGGAGCAGGAAGGTAAGGGAAGTGCGGGGGACATGCGTGGGATAGAGAGAGAGGGAGAGACACAGGAGGAGAGGAGGGGAGAGAGAGGAAAAGAGAGAGAGACATAAGGGGAGAAAGAGAGTTAGAAGAGGAGATATAGACGAGGGGAGGGAGAGAGAGAAGGAGATGGGGAGACATATAAAGAGGGAGAGGGAGAGAGGGGGAGAAAGAGGGAGAGAGAGAGGGAGATAGTGTGGGAGAGAGATTGAGTGAGAGAGAGTTCCTTTATTTATAAGTATAATATTCAGATGGGGGGGGGGGGAGCAAACTTAGGGACAGCTCCAGTCGGCAACATTTGAGATTAAAAATTGTAAGCAGCTAATATAATTTTTTTATGCTGCTAGTTAGGATTACAAACTGCTTGTCAGTCTCTATGGTAGCAAAACAATGCCCCCTAAGAATAGTATGCATTTAGACTCCCTCCATAATCCTTACAAAGCACTCTCAGATATACATTAGCATATTCAGTCACACATTAGCATAAAGCTGCTGCACAGTCAATACTGAATACCTCAGTAATTATTTACTGTAGATACAAATAGTAAGTACAATGTATAGACAGTTTTAAATCTCTTTAAGAATCCACCTTCCTGTTGGGATGACAATTCCCCTCCAAGATTGAGGCAACACAGGAAATTGTGATGTTATGATTGCACACAACACACACAAACAGAATTTCATAAAAATAGGTTAAAACAAATCTGAACCACAATTCAAATTAGTTAAACCAATACAAAGTTATAAGAACATGAAAAATCAGCTTAGAGTGGAACTTTCCAGATAACCTTCTTGCTGTAATAATAAACTGGACAGAACTTGTGCCCGTTTGGTGGTTTTGGCAATTAGTATTCACTACACTGTATTCTATATATCAAATAGGAAACTTTAATACTTTATGTACTATAGATCCTATGGCTAACAGGATAAGTTACTCTGGATAACCCTGCCGGATCACTACCTTGTCGTGGTGAAGGGGCTTGTGTACTTCAATAAAGCTGTGAGCTATACCATGTAGGGCCACCCCAGATTGGCAGGTCATAGCAGAGGTCAGATAATTTGCAGTCCACTAGAGAAAGAACTGGCAACCTACTCCAGTATCTTACCCAAGACACCCATATGGATAAGCACAATCAGAAACACAGACAGATTTACCTGGTGTACTGCATTCATGTGGTCACTGAGAGTCGGACACAACTGAACACCTACTACTCTGGATACATTTTGCATATATTTAACAATATGATCAAGTGGGTTCTATTTCTCCATACTTTATTTTCATTAAAACGTATTCTAGGTTCACTGATTGCCACACAAAGAATGGCTTAACCTGATGATGATTAGCACACAAAAAAACAAATAAGCTAGCAAAACTCCCTTTGTGCGTTGTTGCTTACATAAAAGGTAAAAAAAACCTCATTATTCTTTATATCTACCTAAATGAACACGCCACGCCTAATAATTTGTCCTATAGGGCCTCCTAGTAGGCTGAGCTCAAAATTAGCCTAGATGATGAACAATGGGGTATAATTATCAGACACGCAGCAAACTCCTCTTTAAACATTATATTAAAGGAAAATGTTTACAAAACTATCTTGAGATTGTACCTTACCCCAGCTAGACTCTGCTGTACAAATAGTCAGTTGGATGGCAGAGTTTGAAACACCATAGGTTCTTTAAAACTTATGTTATAGGATTGCCCCAAAGTTCAGCATGTTTGGATGGCGACCTATAATACCCAGGAGAAACTATGGGATACAGTTATTCCTCAAAAACCAGAAGAGGCATTATTAGGCTTACCACTCCCAGGTCTTTCTAGAAATGCACACTTTTTATCAAGATATCAGATATTTCTGGCTACTAGAAGCATAATTGCAAAACATTGGAAAAAAAACTGTTCCTGCCTTTGAGGAGGTTCTACGGCAGATTGAGTTTATTCGCTCCATGAGTGTCTTATCTGCTGAGATAGATGCAAAATACAGGAAATGGGCCTCCTGCTGGGATATGTGGACGCTGAGAGTTGGCCGATGAGGTTGGTGAATGTGGACCTTGAAAGATGGTAATATCTTTCCTTCTTTTTCTTCTTTCATTCTTCTTTTTATATATTTTTTTATGTTTATTGTTAGAATATTGCTTAGTATTACATTATAAATACTAGAAGTTAAGTGTAATTCTTTAACAAAAACAAAAAAGAGTGAGAAAGAGTTGCAGTAAATGTGTTTATTATAAGCTGTAAAGTGTCATACTACAATGTTTTGTATTCTTTCATTATGAAGACATGTTCAAATGCGTTGTAACCTACTTTTCTCATAATAAAAATGTTTAAAAAAAAAAAACAACTTCTAGGTTAAAACCCCAAATGTAACAGGAAACCTGGCACGCCATTATTTTGCGAAAATATCTTTTCACAAAAAACCACCTTCTGGTTCCACGCAGAATCTTTTTCTTTTCCATGACATCAATACATATTTCAGAATGAGCCACAAGAAAAACGTTTGTTTCATTGAGATCCTAAAATTTTACAGAAATTCTGCAGAAAATAGAATAATTCTGCTTTCAATTATCATTCTATTCTTCTACAGCACACTCACTGGGGGATTTATAGACACTGTCTCTGCCAGATGTTTTGCAATGCAGATCTAGTGGTGTAATTATGCATCTGACAGCAATGCCCAGACCTAGGGAGGCACATCTGAGGGGGCTGCAGTTGATAAACTTTGTCATCCTGTATAGAAATGCCCATCCTTTCTGCTTTGTACTGTAGCTATGATGTCCACCACTGATTATAAATGTGCCAAGTTATAGAGGATAGTAGGATTAGGAGGAAAGAAAGGCAGGGATGGGGGCAAAGTGAAATAGATCTGTGGCAGCATATTGTCCATTTATGTGTTAGATGGTAATACATCACAATTTGTGATCCTATAATAGATTCCCAAATTTACCATGCCATTGTGTATCCTGTAACTGATCAGGATTAGAGGAGGGGGGAAACAATACCACAAACCCATTTTAATAAAAATTAGACTATAGAAATACCCTAAAGGACTGCTGTAGCCCAAGAAAAACAGCACTTGTTTATATAGCGTGTAACCAACTAAAACATTAGCAGCTGTGTAAGACATTTAAAGAGAAAATCAGAATTATGACATTTTGTTTTTGTGAACCGAGGATTCCATCTGGTTTCTTTTGTGTCACTTCTGTTTTTTATCTATTAATGGAGGGAGGGGTGGTGAAGGGTGGAAGAGGGGGAGGTCAATGGTTAGATAATTGATCTGATCGAAACTGAGCCCCTGACACATTAGGCTTGCCTCAATAGATGCAAGCACAGAGCTCCAGAAATGTAAACACCCCTTTCACAAAAATATCATGGTTGTTTCCAGGACCCAGCAGAGACATCAAAATGTATATTTTTCTAATTAAAACTATCTGTATGACTTTTTGCTTTTAGCCATATTTAGAGTTTTCAGTAATGTATATGTTTTCATTATTTAGTGGCATTTTAACAAGATATGATGCTAATCCTCTTGAATGCAAAAAACATTTTTTTAGTCTAATAACAAACAGACATTTTTACAAGATACATCTTCTTTTCTGTTGCATATGTCCTGTACCCATCTGTTTCTGCCAAGAAACAATTTGGAGAACAGGAAGAATACTTGTTGAGTGTTGCATGCTTTCTTTATGACTTAATACATTTCTTTTTAATGACTTATTGCTTCCTGCTAGATAGTGACTCATATACTGACTTGTGTGCATGATTTTTAAGCAGACATTTTCTGGTGCTCTTAAATAGAATGGAACTAGCATGTATTTAAATAAGCAGGATTTTATTACTTTTTGCATGAAAAGAGTGCTGTGAAACTTAAAGGGCTTGTTGGAAATGCAGCATTGCAGCACTATCAGGATCTGCCTCTGACAAATTATTTTTGGGTGCATCAGCCACAGCCAGTTTAAAGCAGTGGGTTTGGAATCTGTATATGGCTCTTGGACTCTTCCCATACTACTAGTCATTTTATCCCCTGGAGTGGTAGATCAGGTCCCTCTTTAAAAGCATACCGTCTATGTTCTCCCTGCAACCATTTTCTGCATTAAAAAATAGCTTTTAATCTATCTGCAAACTGCCTTTTCAACAATGTCAATTCTTACTTCATATCAGTTTGTGACATGGCACTACACCATCCAATTGAATCAAGTACTTTTGAAGAGAAAGAGTAGTTTGTAGTGTACTAATGCATATCTTTCTGCATTTTTATAATGGAGAAAGACAAACCTTGGTAATTACAGCTAACAAATAGAAGACTAAATATAAATATAAATAAATACAAATATATATATATATATATATATATATATATATATATACATATATATATATATATATATATATATATACAGTATCTCACAAAAAGTAGCTTCTTTAGCAAGGCAGTGGTCATCTTGGAGGTGTGTTTGAGGTTGTTATCATGTGTGAATACTGCCCTGCGGACCAGTCTCCGAAGGGAAGGGATCATGCTCTGCTTCAGTATGTCACAGTACATGTTGGCATTCATGGTTCCCACTTATGCAGGCCCAGGCCATGACACTCCCACCACCATACTTTACCGTAGGCAAGACACACTTGTCTTTGTACTCCTCACCTGGTTGCCGCCACACACGCTTGACACCATCTGAACCAAAAAAGTTTATCTTGGTCTCATCGAACCACAGGACATGGTTCCAGTAATCCATGTCCTGTTTGGAGGCTTTCTTGTGCATCATCTTTAGAAGAGGCTTCCTTCTGGGACGACAGCCATGCAGACCAATTTGATGCAATGTGCGGCGTATGGTCTGTGCACTGACAGGCTGACCCCCCACCCCTTCAACCTCTGCAGCAATGCTGGTAGTACTCATACGTCAATTTCTTAAAGAAGCAGAGCAAGATCCCCTCCCTTTGGAGACTGGGCCGCAGGGCAGTATTCCAACATGATAACGACCACAACCACACCTCCAAGATGACCACTGGCTTGTTAAAGAAGCTGAAAGGAGATGGACTGGCCAAGAATGTCTCTGCCCTAAACCCTATTGAGCATCCGTGGGGCATCCTCAAACAGAAGGTGGGGGAGTGCAATGTCTCTAACATCCTCCAGCTTTGTGATGTCATTATGGAGGAGTGGAAGAGGACTTCAGTGGCAACCTGTGAAGCTCTGGTGAACTCCATGCCCATGAGGGTAAAGACAGTGCTGGAAAATAATGGTAGCCACACAAAATATTGACACTTTCGGCCAGCTTTGGACATTTTCACTTAGGGGTGTACTCACTTTTGTTGCCAATGGTTTAGACATTAATGTTATTTTGAGGGGACAGCAAATTTACACTGTTATACAGGTTGTAAACTTACTACTTTTCATTGTAGGTGAAGGTCATTTCTTCAGTGTTGTCACGTGAAAAGATATAATAAAATATTTACAAAATGTGAGGGGTGTACTCACTTTTGTGAGATACTGTATATATATATATACTAGCAACTTGCCCGTCAAAAAATGACAGCAATACAATTTTATTTTATACTGTCAGGAACCAGGTATGGTGGTGGGCTCGGCGGGGGTATATACCAGTGCTCTGTCCGATGACCTCCTGCTGTTCTTCTCTCCCCAGCAGCGCGTCTTCTTGCTGTGACCCGGCATATGCTAATGACGTCACGTCACATGCATGTCACGTCATTAGCATATGCCAGTTCCAGTTACAGCAAGAAGACGCTCCTGGGGAGAAAAGAGCAGCAGGAGGTAATTGGAAACAGTAAGGAGAGAGGGGTAAGGGGATAGGGAGGTTAGTGGAGAGGGGGAAAGGGAGGAAGGAGGATGGGGGGAAGGAGGGAAGAAGTTGCAAGCGCCAGCCATCCCTTGCAGTTTGCCTAAGTCCCTACGGTTCTCATCTCCACCAGCGCAAGGAGCGCCCTCGGCACTCACGGGTAGTAGGGATGAGCGCCTATGGCGCTCATCTCCACCAGCGCAATGAGCATTGCCTGGCCGCAACCACGGCCCTCGCTTCCCCTGTGTCTCTTCCCCCCTCTCCCTCCCCTGTGTCTCTTCTCCCCTCTCCCTCCCCTGTGTCTCTTCTCCCCTCTCCATCTCCTGTGTCTCTCCCCCCTCTCCCTCTCCTGGGCCTCTTAACCCCTCTTCCTCCCCACTTTCCCCCTTATCCTCCTCCTTCCTCCTTCCCACTTATCCTCCTCCCTCCTTCCTGAAAGTGGCGCGTTGGCCAAGGCCTGCAATCAGCGGCGAAGACACTCATTGCCGGGCTCGGCGCTCATTCCGAGGCCCACAAATTAGAGGGGGGAGATCCTTGCATTGTGTGGCAAACAGCATTGCCAGCCTTCAAATTTTATTGCCGTCATTTTTGACGGGCAGGTCGCTAGTATATATATATATATATATATATATATATATAAAAATAAAAAGATGGCATATAGAGATATACATATATATACATATATAATAAAATAAAAAGTAAAAACAAACTCTAAAAGATTTCAAACCTATAAAAACTTTGATTGGTTGGTGCACAAAAATGATGTCTCTACTTTCTTTGAGGTGTTGGAGATGATATTTATGTATAAATACACTTCAAACGCGTTTCTCTATTTTGCTGACGGCTCCCTCAGAGATAATGATATAAATGTTGGTATTGGTAGTAGCCTGAAGACTGTGTCTTGTTCTCCTGGGTGATCCCTTGATGCTTGAGGCCCGGAAAGTAGAGGGGGGGGAGCCTCAATTTCCCCAAGCCATAAAAGTGCTTTGTATTTACAGGCTTGAAAAAATTACGGCTGCCATTTTCTTTTTCGGATAGCCGTTTTTTGACTGTTAAAAAAATGAATAGCAAATTAGCTTTCAACCTCACATACAGACTTCCTGCCTCTCCCCCTGTGGTGTGGGAGGTTGTAAGGTAATTTGGTAATCAATTGGGGTCGTTTGGCGACCCCCTGAACGGCTTCAGAGTTACGGGCTTGAAAAACTGGCGGGCGTTAAAGCTGTAATTTTTTCAAAGTCTTGCGTGCCTCGCGCTGAGCGCCAAAGGCCTCCGGCGCTCATTGTACTGTGCAACCCGTAACTTTTAACATTGTGTTACCGACAAATTCGCAATTAATACAACTATTATATGTGATAAATGTTCAATGGTATTTTAATACCCAGAAACCTTTGAAATGTACTGTAGGGTTAATTTTTCAGTTACTGAGCATTTCTTGGGAACAAAGGGGAACAACTTGTTAAAAGGACAGCTCATTGGAACATGCTGTGCTGCGTGATAAGTTTTCATCATTACTACACTTGAACCTTATCAAGCTAATCATAAAATAAAAAATAATACAAACATTCACAAAGTACTAAGCTCTGCAGTTGGTTGACTATTTATTGGTTATTTGGAAGTAGCAATGTTGTACAACATTTTTAAATAGATGCTGCAGTTCCAAATATTATATGGTAAATTAGTAAATTATTTTTTAAATGAAAAATTAACAGCTTTAAGTTTAGAAAATCAATACAAAAATAGCTCTAGAGCAAAGTGCTTCACCGTCTGCCAGTTTGAGCTTTTAATTGAAGCAAACTTGGCAGTATCCCTCTTCTATTGCTCATTAAACCAATTGTCTGTGGCTGCTTAGTTGGTGGTGGATTCAAATGGATGTTAATAATTCAATACCTTGTGAATGTACAATACATTCCACAGACTTCCTTCCTGTTTGTATGACATGACAGGACATGAGGAAGTGAAAATAATCTCCAAAGTTAAATGATTAAAGGTTAAATGATTATTGTAATTAAATATGTAAAGAAATATACATGAAAAGAGGCAAAATGTTTTTATTATGTGAAAAAATAATGCAGACTCTATTTTACCTATTTTACCTTTTATATGCAATTTTGTTATGGCAGTGGTGTAGCTAGAGCTTTTGCTGCCCAGGGCTGACCCTGAGCTTGCCCCCCCCCCCCCCCCCACCCCCCCCACTCAGTGTAAACATTATAACATTATCTCTCTCTGACCTTCTCTCTCTCATTCACCCTTGTCTCTCTCACTATTTATTCTCTCCCTCCCTTTCTCTCTCTCTTTCTTCCCCTTCTCTCTCTGCCTCCCCTCCTTTCTCTCCTGCTTCTTTATCTTTCCCTCCATTCTCTCTCCCTTTTCTCTCTCCCTCTCACTCCCCTTCTCTCTCTCTCTCCCTTCTCTCTCTCCCCCCCTTCTGTCTCTTTCCTCTACCTTCTCTTTCCCCTTCTACCTCTCACTTCCCCTCTTCCTTTGATCTCTCTCACTCCCCTTTCTCTCTCTCTCTCTCTCCTTCTTTCTCCCCTATTCACACCCCTTTTTCTCTCTCCCTCCCTTCCCTCTTTGTCTCACTCCCTTCTCTCTCATCCCCCCTTCTCTATCTCCCTCCCTTCTCTCTCTTTCCCTCCCTTCTCTCTCTCCCTTCACTCTCTCACCCCATTCACTCCCATTCTTTCTCCCATATTCACCCTCTCACACCCCTTTTTCTCTCTCCCTCCCTTCCCTCTCTGTCTCACTCCCTTCTCTCTCACTCCCCCTTCTCTCTCTCTCTCTCTGTCATTGCCCCTTCTCTCTCCCTTCTCTATCTCCCTCCCTTCTCTCTCTCTCTCTCCCTTCCTTCACTCTCTCCCTTCACTCTCTCACCACATTCTCTCTCTCTCCCTTTCTCTCTATCTCACTCCCTACTCTCTCCCCTTTTTTCTCCCACATTCACCCTCACACACACCTTTTTATCTCTCTATCTCTCTCTCTCTCTATCTCACTTCTCTCTCTTTCTTCTTCTCTCTTCCCCTTCTCTCTCACTCCCCCTTCTCTCCATCTCTCCTTCTCTCTCTCACTCCCCTTCCCTCTCTCTTACTCCCTCCTTCTTTCTCTTCCCTTCTCTCTCTCCCCTCCCTTCTTTCTCTCTCCAGTCTATTCTCTCTCTCCCCTTCTCTCTCTCTCTCACTCACTCCACCTTCTCCCTCTTTCCCTCACAATCAAACTCACAGTGTATGGGATACATACTCATCATACATCCCATCTCTCCCTCTTATCCCTCCACTTGCTCTCTCCGTCCCTTCCCTTCAACCTCTCCCCTTCTCTTCACTCTCTCTCCCCATCGCTCTTTCTCTCTCACACACTCCCCGTGCCTTCTCTCTCTCTCACTGCCCCTCCCTTCTTTCTCTCTCTTACTCCCTCTGCTTTCTATCACTCACTCTCCCCCATTTCTCTCCCCCTGTCTCTCCCCTCACTTCCCTTGCCTGCATGTTCCTGAGTCTGGTGGCTCCTCCGTTGGTGGTGGAAGGGAGGTGGGGCATGTTCAGTCCTGGTAGGCCATACACAGACCTGGATTTGAGGATATGCTTGCTGTACCCAGGTGATTGCTTCTATAATCCTCAAATCCAGATCTATGTGAGGCCCACCAGGACCGGACCAGATGTGTTTCTGCTTAGGTTCAAGAGGCCCAGACCTAGGGCAGCGCATTTTCAGAAGATGTAATGTCACTTCCTGTCATTACATATATATACAGTTACAGTATCTCTCAAAAGTGAGTACACCGCTCACATTTGTGTAAATATTTAATGGCTGTGTGTTAAGTTGTTTTGAGGGGACAGCAAATTTACACTGTTATACAGGCTGTACACTTACTACTTTACATTGCAGCAGAGTGTCATTTCTTTCATGTTGTCACATAAAAAGCTATAAGAAAATATTTACATATATGTGAGGGGTGTACTCACTTATGTGAGATACTGTATATATATATATATATATATATATATATATATATATATATATATATATATATATATATATATCACATATAATAGTTGTTAGACTACAAGACGTCGTCACTCATGGCGGTCAATACAGACCCCCATTAGCACTTAATTAACCCCCTCACTCATGGGGGTCAATACAGGGTAAATTAGTCACAAGGTTAATTATGGGTTTATGGGGGTGTGTATTGACCCCCATGAGTGACCGGGTTAATTAAGTGCTTATGGGGGTCTGTATTGACCCCATGTGTGACAGGGTTACTTAGGCGTTTATGGGATCTGTATTGACCCACATGAGGGACAGGGTTAATTAAGGGTTTATGGGGGTCTGTATTGAACCCCATGAGTGACAGAGTTAATTAATGTATTATGGGGGTGGGTATTGACCCCCATGAGTGCCAGGGTTATTTGTTGGCTTATGGGGGTCTGTATTGACCCCCATGAGTGCCAGGGTTAATCAAGGGTTTATGGGGATCTGTATTGACCCCCATGTGTGACAGAGTGAATTAATGTATTATGGGGGTCTGTATTGACCCTCATGCATGACAGGGTTAATTAAGTGCGTATGGGGGTCTGTATTGACCCCCATGAGTGACAGGGTTAATTAAGTGCTTAAGGGGGTCTGTATTGACCCTCATGCATGACAGGGTTAATTAAGTGCTTAAGGGGGTCTGTATTGACCCCCATGAGTGAAAGGGTTAATTAGGGATTTATGGGGTCTGTATTGACCCCCATGAGTGAGGGGGTAAATTTAGTGCTTATGGGGGTCTGTATTGACCGCCATGAGTGACAGGGTTAATTAAGGTGCTTATGGGGGTCTGTATTGACCCCCATGCGGGGCAGGGTTAATTAAGTGCTTATGGGGGTCTGTATTGAACCCCATGAGTGACAGAGTTAATTAATGTATTATGGGGGTGGGTATTGACCCCCATGAGTGCCAGGGTTATTTGTTGGCTTATGGGGGTCTGTATTGACCCCCATGAGTGCCAGGGTTAATCAAGGGTTTATGGGGATCTGTATTGACCCCCATGTGTGACAGAGTGAATTAATGTATTATGGGGGTCTGTATTGACCCTCATGCATGACAGGGTTAATTAAGTGCGTATGGGGGTCTGTATTGACCCCCATGAGTGACAGGGTTAATTAAGTGCTTAAGGGGGTCTGTATTGACCCTCATGCATGACAGGGTTAATTAAGTGCTTAAGGGGGTCTGTATTGACCCCCATGAGTGAAAGGGTTAATTAGGGATTTATGGGGTCTGTATTGACCCCCATGAGTGAGGGGGTAAATTTAGTGCTTATGGGGGTCTGTATTGACCGCCATGAGTGACAGGGTTAATTAAGGTGCTTATGGGGGTCTGTATTGACCCCCATGCGGGGCAGGGTTAATTAAGTGCTTATGGGGGTCTGTATTGAATCCCATGAGTGACAGGGTTAATGAAGGGCTTATGGGGATCTGTATTGACCCCCATGAGTGACAGGGTTAATTAAGGGTTTATGGGGGTCTGGGTTGACCCCCATGAGTGACAGGGTTTTTTAGGGGTTGATGGGGCTCTGCATTGACTCCCATGAGTGATAGGGTTCATATTTTTGTTTTATTACGGGTCCTTTAAGGACCTTTACATTTTTTTTTACATTTTGATTGCAGCTGGTGTCCGCGATCGCGTGGGATCCGGGACCCCCACTGCGAGGGTTAATGTGGGGTTCATGCGGGTTTCCGAGCTTATCTCAGATCTCTTCTTGGGTAAGTTGTAGGGGTTAATTATGGGTTCATGGGGGTGTGTATTGACCCCCATGAGTGACCGGGTTAATTAAGTGCTTATGGGGGTCTGTATTGACCCCATGTGTGACAGGGTTAATTAGGGGTTTATGGGGTCTGTATTGACCCTCATGAGGGACAGGGTTAATTAAGGGTTTATGGGGGTCTGTATTGACCCTCATGAGTGACAGAGTTAATTAATGTATTATGGGGGTCTGTATTGACCCCCATGAGTGCTAGGGTTATTTGTTGGCTTATGGGGGTCTGTATTGACCCCCATGAGTGCCAGGGTTAATTAAGGGTTTATGGGGATCTGTATTGACCCCCATGTGTGACAGAGTGAATTAATGTATTATGGAGGTCTGTATTGACCCTTATGATTGACTGGGTTAATTAAATGCTTATGGGGGTCTGTATTGACCCCCATGCATGACAGGGTTAATTAAGTGCTTATGGGGGTCTGTATTGACCCCCATGAGTGACAGAGTTAATTAAGTTCTTAGGGGGGTCTGTATTGACCCCCATGAGTGACAGGGTTAATTAAGGGTTTATGGAGATCTGAATTGACCCCCATGTGTGACAGAGTGAATTAGTTATTATGGGGGTTTGTATTGACACCCATGAGTGACAGGGTTATTTATTGGCTTATGGGGCTCTGTATTGACCCCCATGAGTGACAGGGTAATTATGGGTTTATGGGGGTGTGTATTGACCCCCATGAGTGACTGGGTTAATTAAGTGCTTATGGGGGTCTGTATTGACCCCATGTGTGACAGGGTTAATTAGGGGTTTATGGGGTCTGTATTAACCCCCATGAGGGACAGGGTTAATTAAGGGTTTATGGGGGTCTGTATTGACCCCCATGAGTGACAGAGTTAATTAATGTATTATGGGGGTCTGTATTGACCCCCATGAGTACCAGGGTTATTTGTTGGCTTATGGGGGTCTGTAATTAAGGGTTTATGGGGATCTGTATTGACCCCCATGTGTGACAGAGTGAATTTATGTATTATGGGGGTTTGTATTGATACCCATGAGTGACAGGGTTATTTATTGGCTTATGGGGGTCTGTATTGACCCCCATGAGTGACAAGGTTAATTATGGGTTTATGGGGGGGGGTGTATTGACCCCCATAAGCCAATAAATAACCCTGTCACTCATGGGTGTCAGTACAAACCCCCATAATACATTAATTCACTCTGTCACACATGGGGGTCAATACAGATCCCCATAAACCCTTAATTAACCCTGTCACTCATGGGGGTCAATATAGACCCCCCTAAGAACTTAATTAACTCTGTCACTCATGGGAGTCAATACAGACCCCCATAAGCCAATAAATAACCCTGTCACTCATGGGGGGTCAATACAGACCCCCATAAGCCAATAAATAACTCTGTCACTCATGGGGTCAATACAGACCCCCATAAGCACTTAATTATCCCTGTTACTCATGGGGGTCAATACAGACCCCATAAAACCACTGTCACTCATGGGGGTCAATACAGACCCCCATAAGAAATTAATTAACCCTGTCACTCATGGGGGTCAATACAGATCCCCATAAGCCAATAAATAACCCTGTCACTCATGGGGGTCAATACAGACCCCCATAAGCCAATAAATAACCCTGTCACTCTTGGGGGTCAATACAGACCCTCATAAGCCTCTATTTAACCCCATCAGTCCCATAAGGGTATATTATGACCCTTATGGTGCAGTTACATCCCTAACATTAAACACACAATTGCCATGACGGTCCTCAAGGACCCTCATGACGCTCAGTACAAACACTACACTGCACTATACCCCCCAATAAACCATTACATCTAAACTAACCCCCCTCTACACTTATCTATTAACACCTACACTACCTACCTACACTACCTACCTACCCACCCCCTAATAAACCCACCACCACTCTAATTACAGAAAATAAAAAAAAACTAAGTCACAAAAAAAAATCTATATTACAGAAAATAAAAAAATCTAAGTCACAAAAATAAAAAAGATACATTACAGAAAATAAAAAAAATACATTACAACCCCCCCCCCCCACTACAGAAAAAAAGTTACACACCTGAAAAGGAAATACATACAGAATACATACAATACAATACAAATAAAATACGATACCCCCTATCTAACATACAATCAATCCTATCTAAAAATACAAAAAAAAATTATCTATCTAAGATACATACCCCTATCTAACATATAATAAATACTATATATTATACAATAAAAACTATCTATCTAAAATACATACCCCAATCTAACATACAATAAATGCTATCTTCATACACAAACCCTAATTCTAACCTAAAATAAAATAATTAAGACCACTTACCTTTGCAGATGTCCCTTCAGATCACCAACCTAGGGGAAAAAGGAAAACAAATTAGTACAATATAAATAACTTTAATGGGATATTTTAATCCGGAAATAGCGCTGCTTAAAAGTTATAGAAATTTGTGCACAATATAGAATAAATAAATACTATATGATATAAGAATGAGGATAGATCAGTATCATCACCAATATAGAGATCTGGTCATGAGAGGTACCCTAAATAAAGGGTTAACGTATTAAAAAATAATAGATGAATGAAGTATTGAATCCTCATATATCAGAATAAACTTTTATCAGTAGTCATAGAGGACAGAGACCACTGGAGGACCAATCTAACATAGTGAATTGATGGGACAAGCCATGTTGTTACACATGAAGCATAGCAACTGAACAGCAAGTATACTAAGTGTGGCAACGTTTTGCCAATACACTATACTGTTATACTGTTATATGTTATCTGCAGCTTCTATTATCATTCATTACCTTCTAAAGTCACAGTGTCCTTAATATCTTTGATATTGATATTTACATATATATTGATACCTCCAGTTTATTTATGATCTCTGTTTTACTCTATATTTTGTTTTTAACATTAGTTTTTTCTTTATAGTGCCTTCTATATAGAATAATCCGATGATTATCAGTATATCCTGACTTTTTCAGGTATATCAGTTTATTCTGATATATGAGAATTCAATACTTCATTCATCTATTATTTTTGAATACGTTAACCCTTTATTTAGGGTACCTCTCATGACCAGATCTCTATATTGGTGATGATACTGATCTATCCTCATTCTTATACCATATAGTATTTATTTATTCTATATTGTGCACCAATTTTTATAACTTTTAAGCGGCGCTATTTCCGGATTAAAATATCCCATTAAAGTTATTTATATTGTTTAGATAATAGTGGTGTCAAGCACCAAGGGTATAATAAGATACAGATCATACCTTTTTCTTCTATTTAAAAACAAATTAGTACAACACATTTACATACAATAAATAAACATTATAAACATTCTAAATATTCTACTCAACTTTCCAGCATGTCCCCGTCCTTCTTTTCTTCACCGGCGCGGCCCCTGTTAAAAAAAAACATTACATTAGTACAACATACATATAAACATAAAACAAAATGAAATAAACATAATATACATTGTACTTACCTCCCCGCGATGTCCCCGGCCTCCTCCTCTTCTGCCCCGGCTGGGCCCTGGAACAATCTGCGCTCTAAAAAAAATAAAAAAAATAACGGAGGTCCGCACTAGTGCATCCAACAGCTGCTGAAGATTTCGTGGTGGAGGATTCATACATATAATAGTTGTTAAACTACAAGACGTCGTCACTCATGGCGGTCAATACAGACCCCCCATAAGTACTTAATTAACCCCCTCACTCATGGGGGTCAATACAGGGTAAATTAGTGACAAGGTTAATTATGGGTTTATGGGGGTGTGTATTGACCCCCATGAGTGACCGGGTTAATTAAGTGCTTATGGAGGTCTGTATTGACCCCATGTGTGACAGGGTTACTTAGGCGTTTATGGGATCTGTATTGACCCACATTAGGGACAGGGTTAATTAAGGGTTTATGGGGCTCTGTATTGACCCCCATGAGTGACAGAGTTAATTAATGTATTATAGGGGTCTGTATTGACCCCCATGAGTGCCAGGGTTATTTGTTGGCTTATGGGGGTCTGTATTGACCCCCATGAGTGCCAGGGTTAATCAAGGATTTATGGGGATCTGTATTGACCCCCATGTGTGACAGAGTGAATTAATGTATTATGGGGGTCTGTATTGACCCTCATGCATGACAGGGTTAATTAAGTGCGTATGGGGGTCTGTATTGACCCCCATGAGTGACAGGGTTATTTAAGTGCTTAAGGGGGTCTGTATTGACCCCCATGCATGACAGGGTTAATTAAGTGCTTAAGGGGGTCTGTATTGACCCCCATGAGTGAAAGGGTTAATTAGGGATTTATGGGGTCTGTATTGACCCCCATGAGTGAGGGGGTAAATTTAGTGCTTATGGGGGTCTGTATTGACCGCCATGAGTGACAGGGTTAATTAAGGTGCTTATGGGGGTCTGTATTGACTCCCATGCGGGGCAGGGTTAATTAAGTGCTTATGGGGGTCTGTATTGAATCCCATGAGTGACAGGGTTAATGAAGGGCTTATGGGGATCTGTATTAACCCCCATGAGTGACAGGGTTAATGAAGGGCTTATGGGGATCTGTATTGACCCCCATGAGTGACAGGGTTAATTAAGGGTTTATGGGGGTCTGGGTTGACCCCCATGAGTGACAGGGTTTTTTAGGGGTTGATGGGGCTCTGGATTGACCCCCATGAGTGATAGGGTTCATATTTTTGTTTTATTACGGGTCCTTTAAGGACCTTTACGTTTTTTTTTTACATTTTGATTGCAGCTGGTGTCCGCGATTGCGTGCGATCCGGGACCCCCACTGCGAGGGTTAATGTAGGGTTCATGCGGGTTTCCGAGCTTATCTCAGATCTCTTCTTGGGTAAGTTGTAGGGGTTAATTATGGGTTCATGGGGGTGTGTATTGACCCCCATGAGTGACCGGGTTAATTAAGTGCTTATGGGGGTCTGTATTGACCCCATGTGTGACAGGGTTAATTAGGGGTTTATGGGGTCTGTATTGACCCTCATGAGAGACAGGGTTAATTAAGGGTTTATGGGGGTCTGTATTGACCCCCATGAGTGACAGCGTTAATTAATGTATTATGGGGGTTTGTATTGACCCCCATGAGTGCTAGGGTTATTTGTTGGCTTATGGGGGTCTGTATTGACCCCCATGAGTGCCAGGGTTAATTAAGGGTTTATGGGGATCTGTATTGACCCCCATGTGTGACAGACTGAATTAATGTATTATGGAGGTCTGTATTGACCCTTATGATTGACTGGGTTAATTAAGTGCTTATGGGGGTCTGTATTGACCCCCATGCATGACAGGTTAATTAAGTGCTTATGGGGGTCTGTATTGACCCCCATGAGTGACAGAGTGAATTAGTTATTATGGGGGTTTGTATTGACACCCATGAGTGACAGGGTTATTTATTGGCTTATGGGGCTCTGTATTGACCCCCATGAGTGACAGGGTAATTATGGGTTTATGGGGGTGTGTATTGACCCCCATGAGTGACCGGGTTAATTAAGTGCTTATGGGGGTCTGTATTGACCCCATGTGTGACAGGGTTAATTAGGGGTTTATGGGGTCTGTATTGACCCCCATGAGGGACAGGGTTAATTAAGGGTTTATGGTAGTCTGTATTGACCCCCATGAGTGACAGAGTTAATTAATGTATTATGGGGGTCTGTATTGACCCCCATGAGTACCAGGGTTATTTGTTGGCTTATGGGGGTCTGTAATTAAGGGTTTATGGGGATCTGTATTGACCCCCATGTGTGACAGAGTGAATTTATGTATTATGGGGGTTTGTATTGACACCCATGAGTGACAGGGTTATTTATTGGCTTATGGGGGTCTGTATTGACCCCCATGAGTGACAAGGTTAATTATGGGTTTATGGGGGGGGTGTATTGACCCCCATAAGCCAATAAATAACCCTGTCACTCATGGGTGTCAGTACAAACCCCCATAATACATTAATTCACTCTGTCACATATGGGGGTCAATACAGATCCCCATAAACCCTTAATTAACCCTGTCACTCATGGGGGTCAATACAGACCCCCCTAAGAACTTAATTAACTCTGTCACTCATGGGAGTCAATACAGACCCCCATAAGCCAATAAATAACTCTGTCACTCATGGGGTCAATACAGACCCCCATAAGCACTTAATTATCCCTGTTACTCATGATATTGAAATGGGCAACTAAGATCTGGGAAACCTGGACAAAACAGTGTTCAAAACCTTGGCCAAGGTGTGGGTTGCAGTAATGATTTCCAATTGTAGGAAATGGTCTTCCCAGATAGACAATTTAAGGTGGATGGACATTGAAAGATCCCTGGCATTTGATTGGGAAATTAAGTATTGGAATTGGCTAGATGCATGCTTAAAAACTTAGCTTAGATGCAATAAGAAATACAAACTAATAACGTTCCCCTCACCTGCTATTCCGCTAACATGGGTGATGGAGAAATTAAACTTCCCTTATAGAAACAGCTGGGATAAACTAGAAATACATAGCTTGGGAAATGTATTTCACAATGAAAGACTGAAATCCTTCTTGGAGCTACAGGATGAATTCAAGTTACCAAAATGCAAATGGTTGGAATACGAGATTTAAAAAAAATGCATTGACACATTAAGCCCCTCACCCGGATGGGTTCACAAATTTCTATTATAAGCAATTTATAGATAAACTGGCACCTCATCTCCAACTGCTCTTTAATGATTTCCTGTCCGGTAAGCCTATAAGAGCAAAATTTTTGAGAGCTAAGGTGATAGTAATACCTAAGGAAGGTAAGGACCCATCTCAATGTAAGAGCTACAGGCCCATCTCACTGATTAACTGCGATACCAAACTCTACTCAAAAATTATAGCAAATACGCTCTCTTAGGTGCTGCCAAGCTTAATTCACCCAGACCAAGCGGGGTTTATTCAGGGTCGTGAGGCGCCAGATAACACCAGACGTATTTTAAATTTGATTGATGTAGCGTCGGCCCAAACTACACCTTTGATGCTTCTCTCTCTTGATGCAGAAAAGGCCTTTGATAGAATTGACTGGGTGTTCATGGCCGAGACTTTACATAAGTTTGGCCTAAGTGAAAAGCTGGTGAAGGGTATCTTAGCACTGTATTCGACCCCAAAAGCATATGTGGCATATCAGGGGTTTAAATCACAATCTTTTAAACTAACAAGAGGGACGCGCCAGGGTTGTCCTTTGTCCCCCCTCCTTTTTGCACTGTGCCTTGAACCCTTAGCTACAGCCATCAGAGAAAACTTGAATATAAAGGGAGTTAGAGTGAGGGAGACAGAACAAAAACTGAGCTTATTTGCGGATGATGTTATGCTAACTGTTACTGAGCCTCTGACCAGTCTCCCTAATCTATTTTATGCTCTTGGACTTTTTGGTGGCATTTCTGGCTTTAAAATGAATACGAGTAAGAGCGAAGTGTTAAATGTTTCTTTACCAAAGCATTTAGAATTCCAATTATCAGGGAACTTCTCCTTTAAACGGGTTCCACACCATCTTAAATACTTAGGGGTTTATATCCCTAGACAATCTGGCCTAACGTATTCAGCAAATTTCCCAGCACTTATTAAAAAAATACTCAATGACATTGACACGTGGTCCAGCTACAAAATCTTGAGGCTAGGGAGGATCCACGCTATTAAAATTAATATCTTGCCCAAGCTTCTGTATCTTTTTCGCAGAATTCCAATGGCTGTTCGCACCATGGACCTCTCGGTTCTTCAGGGGGCAATCTCTCGCTTCATTTGGGATCATAAAAGGCCTAGAATAAATAAGAAGGCCATGATGGCATCTAAAGCTAAAGGAGGGTTGGCTCTGCCAGATTTACTCAAGTATTATAAAGCTGCCAGATTAGCCCAAATCACCTTGTGGTTTGGTAAGGAACACCTACCAGTGTGGGTGGAGATAGAGAAAGATATATTTGAAGAAAGTTGCCTTCACCTTAGACAAGTATTATGGCTTACCCTACATTTTAAATTGGGTAATTTTTCCCTTCCCAAATGCATGGTTCAGTCTTTGGCAGTTCTGATTCAGACGAACAAGAGAACTCCGCTTGTAGAAGCAGGTTCTTGGCTTACCCCACGGTGGTTATTTCAGAAGTCAGCATCAATAAATAGATTTTCACAGTTTAAATGGTGGATAGATAATCAGTTTACGATTGCTGCTGATCTGTTAAAGGAAAATCGACAATGGTCCCCTACAACAGAAGCTCTCTTAGGCCTCCCCATAGAGGGTCTCAGTAAAAAGGCTCAACTCTTATCACACCAAGTGTTTTTAGCAGTGAGGATTATGTTAGCAAAACACGGAAATCAGCAGTACCAGAATATAGGGCAGTTTTGATTAAACTTAAATTTATATATAACATGAGCGTTATCTCAGCCAACTTGGACCAATCATATAGGAAATGGGCCTCATGTTGGGACACTTGGATTCTTAAGATTGGGTGGTAAATATGTAGAGTAGGTTAATAGTTTAGATGAGAAACACACTATAGCAAAATGCTTAAAATACTCAAGGAAAGAAAATGATAAGACACCTGAAATGAGAAAGTGGGAATTAGAGTGTAACATAAAATATACAATAGATAATTGGTATAAAGCATTTGCTGTAACGCAAAGAGTAATTCAATTCCAACCATATAGGGAACATTTTGTGAAACTAGTTAATAGATGGCATTGGGTTCCATCCAAAATTGCATCCATGAAGAATGATGGTAATTTGGGTAGATGTTGGAGATTTTGCGGTCAGGAAGGTACATATAAACATATCTTTTGGGATTGCCCGTATGTCCAGAAATTGTGGAAAGAATGCTTCAAAATCATTTCTAAACTATGTAATAAAAATGTTGTACCAAGATTGGAAACTGTGATATTTCACAAATTTGGAGAGAATGTCACCTTTAATGAAAACGCTTTGATAATCCAGATGGTTTCTGTCATAAAAAAATGGAAAGAAGTGAAAGTACCATCATTTAAAGAAATATTGGAGAAAGTTAAAAATGATAGAGAAATGGAAAGAAATATAACCAATTTGGGCATAGGGACATCCTTTTAAAAAAATTAGATTATATGGGATACGCAGAGTCCCTCTCTATTTGCAAGTTGATAACATATAATTTCTTTTTTTTTTTTACTGGTCCTGGTTGTATTACACAAAGTACATGTGTGGAATGTATGTGTATTGTAAATTTATTTTATGTTGTATTGGTAATTTGTATCTTTATATGAAAATTAAAAAAAATATATAAAAAAAAAAACCTTGGCCAAGGTATGGTTTGTGTAGTGATTCATGTTAAATGGTTATCAGGATGTTTATGTAAACAAAGTGAAAGGAATCTAAGCAGAAGGAGCATGTGGATATGAAAAAAGTGTGTGGATTATAACAAAACATTATATTATTACTCCATAATGATATGGATTACTTAAACATTTAATTTCATGTCACATACCTTTACAGGTTTGGTTGCCCCACAATATTTGCTTTAATTCCTTAATAATAAATAATAAAGTTCAATAAAAGTTCAATAATATTTAGTGTTAATGTGTATGCATATGTATGTGTATATATATATATATATATATATATATATATATGTATATTTATTTATTTAATATATGGTGGGCAAAAGAGTGATAGAAGCCCTCCACAGTACAGTAGTACAAAAAATAAATAGTAATTTGTGATCACACTTGTCTAAAACAAGGTAAAAAACTTGTTTCATGCCCAGAATTCTGAAAAATACAATTATTACACTGCATTCTGGGAACCTTGGCAGGGACATGCAAATGTGCCCACAAAGGCTTCGCTTTTGCAATCCATAACTATATATATATATATATATATAATATATATATATATATATATATATATATATATATATATATCACATATATAGTTGTGAGCATACGAGTTGTTGCTAACGCTTGCGGGCCGAAGGCGGTCCTTGCCAGCAACTGCGACCCTCGCAAACTTTACGTCGTAACGCAAACAACATTCGAGACACGTTACCACCCATTACTACCTCGCAAAAAACGTCCGCAACCCGCGGACATCAAAAAATGAAAAACACAATAAATACACACAACACATACATAAAAAGCTTACCTACAGCAAGAGGGGGCATCCAGGACCTCAAAAAATGAAGTTACACCTTAATTTAACTCAAAATAAAAGAGTTTAGACACTACAAAATTCTCTAAGCGAGAGAAAAAATGGCCGCTGAACAAAACGAAAACGAGGCTACAGCAATCTAAACACGCAAAACACCACCAGAAACAAGCAAAACACCACAAAACACATACGGATATTCCGCTACAGACGCATACCACACATTAGCCGCCATTTTAGAACAATGCAGAAGTACACAGGTAGGCTAACTGTTTGGTCTCGCTCATGCACATTATTACACTGCACACATTCATCACGCTTACACAGCAGCTCCACAGCACTAATGCTGCAGCAACATCAAAACAGATTGCCAGCTCTTCAACACAATGCTTCCTGCATATATTACTTCACAATAGGTAAAGTATATTAATTTATTAATATATTATTTATTTGATTATTATACACCAAACAGAATTAGCTCACTTACAATTTCATTGGCGTAATTTTTTGACGGGCAATTCGCTAATATATATATTTATAGTATAATATATAGTAACCAACCGTAGCTTTGCTCAAAGCTGTTTGTTACAGCGAACATGTGCATAAGGGAAGCCATGTTTCTTATGGTTATGGATTGCAAGAGTGAAACCTTTGTGGGCACATGTCTCTGCCAAGGTTCCCAGAATGCAGTGTACTAACTGTATTTCTCAGAATTCTGGGCATGAAACAAATTTCTTACCTTGTTTTAGACACTCAAATGTGAACACAAATATACAATTATATATATATATATATATATATATATATATATATACTGTATATATATATATATATATATATATATATATATATATATGTGTGTGTGTGTATATAAAATATACTACATTTGTTGGGTTTGTCTTTTGTCATATTCCTTGTAAAGGTGATTTGTGGAAGACTATATGCAGACATTATTTGTGATCAATTATCTAGGTACTTATTTGTAGCACAATTATCTAGGTACTAGCGACTTGCCCATCAAAAATGACGGCAATAAAATTTGCAGCCTGGCAATGCTGTTTGCCCTCTAACTTACGGGCCTAAAGATAAGCACCGTTGGCGCTCAATGCGAGCCTCTCCCCACTCTCTGACCCCTGTGTCTGTTTCCCCCTCGTCCTTCCTTATGTCTTTTTCCCCCATCTTCCCCTCCCGCTGTGTCTTTGCCCCTTCTCCCTGCCCTTTGGCATTTTTCCCTTTATTTTCCACCCCAGTGCCTCTTCCCCCCCCCCCACCACCACTGTGACTCTTTCCACCCTTTTCTCCCTCTCCCTCCTCTGTGCTCTACGAGTATGAAACCATTTGCGGGCTTGGGAAATTGATCAATTTCCCCAAAGCCAAAATGTGCTTTGGATTTCCATACTTGAAAAAAAATTGACCTCATTGATCTGTTATATATTGGTTGTCATTAGAGGGGGAGTTTTTACTCTGCTCTTTTTACAATCCCAAAGGGTAATAACAACTAGTTTAAAACTATATGGCTGTTACTTTGATCATGCACGAGGGACTAAGATGATGGTAGTGAACATCTGGGAATTGCATCACTATCACACAAACCATTTCTGCCACCTTATATCAATAACAGCATATACATTGTAATCAGGAAACCATGGCAGTAACTATATACACACATTACATATTGTAACCGTTTGCCCCCTAGAGGATGGTGCCAAGTAAAGTAGTGTAAAGAGTTCTTGACAGGAGTGACAGAGTTAAACATCTAAAGAACTCCTAACTGTTGCAGGTGCAACTTCACTTTAAAGCCTGGAAAGCAGACATGGGGGAGTTGCTGATTAGGCTCTGGCCTGAGTGCCGTGAGGAGTCTGTGTGGAGCTGCAGTCTATGGGAGAAGCTGTGAGGTGAGACAGTCAGGAAGACTAGATCCTGAGAGCTGAGCTGATATAAGCTGTGAAGTAAGACAGTCAGGAAGACTGATTATAATGCAGATTAAAGTAGAGAGAGACACCGGCATGTAAGTTGGATTGCCTGGAGAATACAGCCAGCAGCCTAAGAAGAGGCACTGAGTGCTTCAGCGTGACCTGAGAGGAGGAAGAGACAGAGCTCCTGAACAGGACCTGGCAGGACTTCCAGAGCAGCACCGGAAGTTGCCAGTAAGAGGGTCAGTCTGTGTGACTGCAACAATACTCACCTGAGAGACTGTCTACTGTAAAAGTAGAGGACCGACAAAGGATCCATTGCAGCTGAGAAGCTGAAAGAGACTGAACTTAAAGGTACCACCCCTCTGTGTGAACAGTTATTGTTTTACCTGCAGACCGAGAAGCGTCCTCAGGGCTAGTCAGGGTGTTGCTGAAAATTAGCAAGCCCGTTTCTGTAGATGTTTCTTTTATGCTGAAGTTAAGCTATTGTTTGTTTTTGAAAGCCTTTATTAAAACAAAGCTAAAAGTATATTGGACTATATTGGGGTCCGTGACATATTTGTTCTGTGCCTGCAAATCTGCACATGATGGACTATTGCTTTGACCAGAGATTCTCATGTCCAGAAGCAATATGCTTGTTTTTAAGTTTTGAACTGTGTGACCTCAAAGGGGTCTGGCCTAGTGTGATGTATAAGACTGGTGTGTATGAAGACTATCAACTTGCTAGGATATAGAATGTACTAGCATCTGATAAGGGAACGTGACTAGAGAAAGTAATATTATCCTGCATAAACTCAGTGCGAAATTGTATTCTAAGAATTGTTTCTGCAATGGTTTATGATAATAGTATTTATGTTCCAGCTGAAGATAATATCATGATAATCTTACTATTTGTATCACATCCTTCATTACAATACCTATTATGAACAAGAAAACAGGTATACAGTGAAATTAGTTATATGATCTAGTTATTGGTAATTGGTTGGGTGGTGTTTGGAAAGCATTACACAGGGCTAGTTTGCCCTCACTAACATTGTTGTTTTTCTTTCAGTACCTGACTAGTTGCACTTACATTGATAACTATTGAACCACAATCCAGACTAACCTTTTGATCACATGTGTAACATTTAACAGCATATGTGGATGCTTTCACCCATCTCCATTGAACTTGGACTTGGTCAAACAGATACTCACTTATTTTCTATTTGGTCTTGTTTTTCTATGCTTTTTAATCACCGATTCTAAGGCTCTCATCCAACATACTTTTAACATCTGGACTGTGAACTTTCAACAAAGGACTCAATGTTAAGTTTTGTTGTGTGGCGTCATGGGCACAATAATCCCTGTCACCTTCTGTTTCTCGGTGAGCTTTCCCCATTCAGGACAAGAGTCCCTTGGGGTTTGTTTGAAGATGGAGCCTTACCTTTCTTTCTATCACTATTGAATTTTTATGTTTTTTTTTAATTGCAATTTTTGTAACGGCCATCAAGAATGTACCCTAGGTTAATACTGTTGTATTTCTCTGTTTGCTTATTTATTTTTGTAATTATATCATGTTGCAAGGCTACTGCCGCAAGGCTTATGAAATAACAAAGGACTCCATGTGATGTGACATATCCATGTTGTAGGAAACTCACCTAATAAGGTTGTGATACTATTAAGTATCAAAAGGGGGAATGATGGGGTTAACTTGATTCTGCCTAATGAAAGGGTTAACACTGCTTTTGCTTAAATATATTTTTGTAACCTTGCTCAAAACTTTAGCGGCCAAGTATCTATTTGATTGCAAAAAAGCAGCTGTGTAATCTTTAATAGAATATGTGAGATGTTAGAATGTCTGGTGATGATGCACCATTTGTTGTAAGATAAAGGGTATGTGAGAAGAACATACATTTGATAAGGAGAAAGGGGAGGTAGAATGTAAACACCAAGATAAGCAAACAAAACCACATGACATATTTGTGTAAAACTATAAAAATTATGAGTGTAATGGGATCAGATGACTGCACATATTACATGCATGCTGTATGTGCATCTCCAAGCTTGAATAAATCGAACTTCAGAGGTGCCGGACTTTCGTATCCTGCCTTATGCTTTTGAGGGTTCTGGCCATATGGCATCTTGCTTCGTCCTGCTGGAAGATCCCATCCGCTCCAGGAAAGACAGACATTGGATGGTAAGTTGCTCTACTGTAGTGTGTCAGTTGGCCCTCAAACACCATTACAGCTGACATTCACCTTTGACATTAATGTCAGTTTCAACGCCGTTTATTCGCAATGTTGCTGTTTGTCCAGTCACAGTACACTTTAACCACAGCAGCATGAGAAAAATCACACACTGCGATGTTTCAGAAATACTGTCACCCTTTGTCCGAAAGCCAATAATTACCTCTTTTTCAAAGTTGATATGTGTGTAGCATGTCTACAAGTCACATTATATACTGCAAACAACAAAGGTGACATGTGCCGTATTTTATTGGCTATGCGCTGTTGACTCAACCCTATATATGAATATATATATATATATATATATATATATATATATATATATATATACACACACAATTATGATTTGAGATATAGAAAGAGGTAAAGAGGAGCTGCAAATGGGGCGTGGGGGGTTCAAAAATCTGAATGGCATAAGGCAGCATAATATGCTCATGGACTACAGTCCATTTAATCATTACGTAATGAAATAATGTGATTGAGCTAAAGGCATCTTCATACAGTTTCATTTTAGAAGAGATGTATCCAGCTTAGAAACAGCCTTTAGTACAATAAATAATGTGCTTTAGAATAAATAGCAGGTTTCATTGTACTGAAAAATAAGTTTTGGTGGGTAATGGGCCGTAACCTAGCAACATAGATAGGATGTGAGAAAACATGCAATTACTGAGGCATTGGACTCTTTTCTTAAAGGACAAGATCTAACTACAATTAACTTTCTTTATATTAAAGAGTAAACCTGGAAAAGGTAAATGGCCACTAACCTCACTGTAAGTGCTTTGCATGGTGTGAAAGAAAAATCTAAGGTTTTAAATGTACCGTATATACACGAGAATAAGCCAAGTTTTTCAGCCCTTTTCTTAAGGCTGAAAAGGGCACCCTCGGCTTATACTTGAGTCACCCCGATGTCTCTTCCCCCCTCTCCCTCTCCTGTGTCTCTTCCCCCCTCTCCCTCGTGTCTCTTTCCCTCCCAATCCCTTATCATCCTCCCTCCACAACCACACTCCTCAACCCCTCTCCTCATCCTCAACCCCCTCCTCAACCCCCCCTACTCAACCTCAACCCCCCTTCTCATCCTCCCTCCTCAACCCCCCTCCTCACATTACCCCACAAGAAAGGGGCACAGAGGCCACAAAAGAGGGGGACACAGAAGGCACAAGAGGGACAAAGGGGGCAGCACATTTCCCACCCTCAGCTTATACTTGTGTCACTACGTTTTCCCAGTATTTTGTGGTAAAATAGGTGCCTCGGCTTATACTCAAGTATATACGGTATGTTTACATACAAGTCTATCATGATCACTGGCTGTTGCATAAGTAATTACAGATTGCCAAGTGCACATGCTGTGCTGTGTGATTCTCTATGGGGAAGGCTGTGATTGATAGCATAGCTTTTCCTGGACTCAGGTTACACTGCACTGACCAATTAACCCATAGCTGTCCTGTTTTAGGTGAGTTAGAATTCCATGCCATAGATTTGTCAAGGGTTAAGGATCAACATTTTATCACAAAAATTAAAGGGTTGTTTATACTAATATTTACACTTTAAGAATTATGAAAATTACCTTTTCAGTTGTTCACCTAACTGGCATAAGCCCTCCTGAACCAGACTGACATCTGACTCGGTCTTTCTTGTGTTTGTATTTTACCCTTGGGTTACAAACCTTTCTGAAGACAGAAGAAATAACACAGACTATAAATCATTCTATATACCAGAAGGTGTTGGATATTCTAGCCTTGACATTAAATGTACACCCCCAAACCATGTTGGTTTCTAAGTTATTCTTAAAAAGCATGAAAACTTAGCTATTTGCTTAGCTATAAACTAGCAATTTGATTGTAAACTTAATCGTTTCTGAGATAATCAGCATCACTTCAACTGTATTTTTATGCAAATGAGGTGCTCCCAAACACTAATTAGCCATGTTATTGTGCCAATTAGGATTATAATCTGTTTATCTGTCTATGTGGTGGGAGAACAATGCCCCCCCCCCCCCCCCTCGGTAATTCCCTTCCAAACTGCACATTAGCATTAAGGAACTGCACAGTGCTCTATATGTCCGGAATGATTTACTTTAGAGGAAAATTAATAGTACAATGTGTTGCCATTAGTGTCCCCTTAATATGAACCTGTAATCATTAGATTATAGGCTAGCGCAGACATCAGTTCCTACAGGCTGTTACATGAATATTACATGAATATTTCTTAAAGCATTTCTAAGAAAATACAGCAGACTTGGCATTATATCATGGCAATTTATTACATAACTAGATGATTCAGTAAGAAGGCATCTTGTTTTAGGCTTTTTTAGTACACATAAAGAGCAATAGTCACATTTTTACACATCAAGAAATAAAAAATAAAAACAGGGAAAAAACTGTCTGCCAATAAGAAGATAGCGTTCTATTCTATTCCAGTAGTATAATTTGCGTTATACCGCAAAATCTGCTCCAGGAGCTTTTTTTCCCTACCTTACACGTCTATTCAAAGCTCCACACCAGTAATCTTACTGAGCACATATTTTGTAAACCCTAGCCTTTGCAGTAAGTTAGAAGGCTCAGGTTTTGTTAGAAATGCTGTACTCTGTAAATTACTGAGCACTAACCAGCCAATTCAAATGAGATTCTCTTGGGTATCCCTTCATTCAAACAAGAGCTCCATCCCATGGCCCACCTTTGGAGGCCACCATGGGAGACATGGTGGTCCTAATGAGAGAGGAAAGAGACACTATGCGGGGGATCCACGGAAGGGTGTACTTCCACCAGGCCTCAGGAGGCTCAGTAGGGAGGTGAGGAGGCACTAACAGCAGGTGGAGTCCTACATGGCCAGGCTGCTTTAGGCAGTGCCGAACCAGGGCGCTCTTATCCAGCTGAGCTTGCTCTGGTTCATGGCATTACCTCCTCCACACCAGAGAAATATAATATTGTATTATTATGTCTGTTTCATTATACAACATCAAGGGTAATTCACAACCCAGTACCCAAGGAGTTAATACAGATCAGCAAACTAATCTGCATAGGAACAAATGCTCTAATGCATTGTCTATATATATATATAATACTGTATATAAACATAAAATAAACACATTTTTACATATTGACTCTATAATTATAATTGTCAAAAAATATAAATAAAAAAATAATATATACAGTATACATATATATATATATATATATATATATATATATATATATATATATATACTGTATAATAGTTCCTTGCCGCAGTTACAGCACTTATTTTCACTCATTATAATAATCACAACATTCTCATTTTCTATTGGTTCCTAGACCCCTTTCTCATCCGTAAAGCTTGGTTTGGGTACTCCCTACGGATAAGGCAGGATTTACGGATGTGAGTTGTATTTTTGGAAGTGAAAAGATTAACATAAACATGTAACGTAGGGAGAAAAAGCTCCTGTAGCCGAATTACGTGTATAACGCAACTTACACCGCTCGATTAGAATGGGGGCCTATGTTCGGCAAGGCCTAGTACATTCAAAAGAATGCTAACATCTTGTGAACAGGCAATATTCCATGATAACTCTGCACCAAGCAACAAGTCACAACATGAAGAGGAGAAAACATCTCTGCCTTACTTTTCTATATTCACCAAGGTCATAATATCTTTATTATAACTAAGCCATGGTCTGTGATCCATTATATTTTATGGATATATTTAAATATATATATATATATATATATATATATTTATTTATTTTTTATATATTTAAATACTCTAATAGTTTAATATAGGAAATAGAGAAGTCCATATATTTGTCTCTTTTTTGTGTTTGTTATCCGATTGTAAGGCTAAAACCATTTTCTGTTCCTGGAGGGTTATGTTCAGCCACTGAGGTATAGCTAGAAGAAATAGCACAAGATGAAGCAAATGAATATTAGAGGGCAAGTGTAAGCTCCAATTAAAGGGCTGAGAGTATCTAGTTCACTACACGCTAATTCAAGAAATGTGTATTTTTAAAGTCAACAACATAATTTAGCTTATGGTGGACAAAAGAGCGATAGAAGCCTCCACCAGTAAATTAATAGCACATTTTTTTATCACATTTGAATGTCTACAAATCTTTTTTAACTTATTTTTAGACTTTCAAATGTGAACACAAATTCCTTATTTATTTACTAAAGTGAGCAATAAAAACATCTGTAAATAAAATGTTTTGTTTTTTTAATGCCAGATATACTAGGTCTGTCTCCACTTCCATCCTGTCATATGACTCAGTCAGTATTTCTGGTTAAAGTTATAATTTGGAAAATTAAGCAACCAAAATAAAAATACCCATTGACATCATTATTAACATAAGGTGGGGGAATGGTAGCACAGCACAGGGATAGGGCGAGATAAGGCACTACTCCCAAATAATAATAATTACTTTGGAGTAGTGCCTTATCTCCCCCTATCCATATGACTTTTTAAACACACATTTCTTGAACTAGTAAGTGGTCACCTAGATTCCTTTTACGCTGGCTGTTTAACTACTGGTCAATACTGGAAACTCTTCTCTAACCTCATTATTGCTACCCTATAATTACTTGGCTGTAGGCTAGATCTGATGTCAGAATAATCCTATAATCAAGTGATTACTGACCAGTAGTGATGTCACAACCTTTGTAAGAATATATTGAATTTGTAAGAAGATCCTCTTACTGTGGGCTCAGTCAAGTTAGGCCCAATAAGCCATAGTGTCATGGTTAAAGGTGTTTGTAACAGACTCAGAATATTACCTACAGCTAGAAAGTGGCTAACAGTCTAATGTTAGATTGTAGACTTTCAGGAATTGACCTCTTCCCCAGGATAAGGGTGACACTTGAAGCTGGATTGGCATACCATATTTATAAGGGAAGACTTCATGACCTTAATATGTATAGCTTAGAGCAGTGGTTCTTAATGTGTTTTTACCACCTTTTAGATCCAGAAGAGGTGATTCTTCATGTGGCTTACAAAATCTTGCACAGATTTGAATAGAGTATATTTTTCCATTCTTCAAGACAATTCATGGTCCAAGTGCTGATACCCTACTCTTTCAATTGGAATATCAGCCTTACCAACAGGAATTCCTTTGTGGCTGGTCCAACTGGCTGAATTGTTCTATGACAAACCCCTTTTGCTATAAAGGCATATTGTGTTACCATGTATATTTATCCATCTTCTGTAGGTCAAAATCCTGCCTGAATATGAAATGGATGTAGGTGATATTGAAATATACTTAGCTGTATGCCAGGTACCATGGCTGTGTTCCTTTTTTGCTGCTAACCTATTATTATGTGGGAAGTTGATATAGAGAGATTCAACATGCATAGGTGCATAGACGATTCCATATGGCATGGGTCAGTGGTAGCTAGTTTGTTTAACATGTCATATAAATGTTTTCTTCTCAAGAGGTCTCAGTATGTTATTCACCATCGAGGGATGTTATCTGCCAGTGTTCCATTTCCTAAGAATATGGACCTAACATAATTTCCTTCATTGTGTATTTTCAGAAAAAATCAGAATATGTCCACATTTGGATTTGCAGGAATGAGACTATCTACCTGGTCTCTAATATGAAGGGAGGGAAGTCCATGTATAATCCCTTTGAATTGTGTTGTGTATTTTTGGGGGTTTGTCCTCTGAGAGTTCCCTGTAGACCCCTTTTGTGTAATCTCTTGTGTTCATAATAAATACAGTTCCACAATTATAATTTTGTCCTAGTTCTTTAATGACCTTATATATATTTTTTTTTCTGTGTTGATATGTTGTATACCAGATTACACTGTTTGCCCAGCATTTTTGAGGTGACTGTATCTTCAGGTCTCTGTATCTTTCCAATATTCCTTTTTTTAGGTACCTTGCTGCATATTTGTGCTATCAAGTCATCCTTTAACTTTAGTCGGAGTAATAGACATGGTTCTTGCAATTAAACTCTACTCTACTTAGTCATTTCATATAATCTTTACTCAACCCATTTCTTGTTGTTCCATAGATAACATGGCACCACTAACGGGACAGAAAGGGCAATATATTTAACAAATGTACTTACAATAAAAATAAGCAGGTTGTTTTCTCATTACCATTGCATTGAGTAGTTAACTGAAGTTCTATGAGTCCAATAGCTAAAATAACTTTTTTTTTCTATAGTAATATCTTCTAGCAGAACACTCTCATTTGAAAGCCCTCATATGTGGCCTCTGAAACCTTAAGTGGGTAGCATAATGCACTTGACCACATGAAGTGTCCGAGGACCACCTATTGCCCTCCACTGCTCTGAGCAATCACTGGATAAATACTTTAAGCAAACGGTAGTACATTATAGGGAAATACTAATCTAATGCAATGCACAAAGTTCATTAGCTCAGAACAACATGTTCTATAGCTTTTTGTGTTTTTCTAAGATAACATCTCTGGTTTTTAAACCAACTCATGTTCAATTGTTTATTCTAATTTAAGTTATAGAGTGCTGATAAAACATCTTAGGGTTTAGAGATCTTTCTATATTGGGAGAGTTGAGGCTGTATCCAAGCCTCTAATATACCCCATCAACCTCTAAACAACATTATCCATTCCATCGCACCACATTACCCGTTATATATTGTCTCACTCCGACATCTTTAAATGAACCCTATCACACACACAATTGCCCATAACCCCCTTACCAAATTAATTTCATCACCTTCTACCAACCCATATTTTGCCAACCTTAAAAACATGCCCAGTTGGTTAAAACAACATGGCGAGGTACTTTTACATGCTAAATGATGTGTCATTATACATATTTATACCAAATGGCTTTACTCTCCTTACAACCCCACACTATATGAGTTAGTTTATCACCACAGGAAAAAGAGAGGGAGGACCATTTTCTGGTGGTCTTTGTGAACAATCTCTAATTTTCAACATTTACTGTATGTAATACTTCCACTCATGTTTTTTAATAACAACCAATTGCAACTGCATTTGATGGCATGTATATTTTTTATTTTTTATAATAGTTGCCTTTGCTGTGTCACTTTAAATAAAAAACAGAGATGCACACCTGAGAATGGACACTACTTAATAAAAATAGGTAAATATTAGTACTATTATACCGCACTAGAGAGGTTGAAACCCTTGAAGCTGAATAACAGCTTTGTGGGCAGTAATACATTTCAGACCTCAATGGGGCTTCTCTGTATAACCCTGAGGGTCCTTATGGAACCCCTTGGCACCTAACATTAACCAGTTATCAACGGGTTGCTACGGACCCCCATGATATTCTAATCAATAACCTAGAATTAACCCATTATCACGAGGGTCCCTAGGGATAACCATGGTAAGCTAATCAATTACCATAGGGGATCTTATGGACACCCATAGCACCTAACATTAACTTGTTACCAGTTGGTCCCTACAGACCATCATGGTAATGTAATCAATATCCAAAGTAGGTCTTATGGACTCCCATGGCACCTAACATTAACCTGTTATCATGGCGGTCCCTACGAACCCCCATGATAATCTAATCAATAAACTAGCATTAACCTGTTATCACAAGGGTACAGTAGTTACCAGCATGGTAAGCTAATCAATAACCATAGGGGCCCTTATGGTCAACCATAGCATCTATCATTAACCCTATACCATGGTTAGTCTAGTTTGTTAACGTTAGATATGGTAGTTGGGTTTGTTGTTATATGTCTTTATTGACATTTTGCCACCCATTACAGGCTTGCAAACAATATGGTGCCTGCAACGATTGACAGCACTGAGCATAACACTATAACACTCATGTACTACTCTGATGGTGATGTTTAAAGGGGCGGATAGGGGGTGTATACATAGTGCTGGCCATTACTGAGGCTCATCACTGACCTAATTATAATACTAGTATACTAGTGATTTAGTAAATCGCACAGAGACCTGAGTTGCTACGTTGTCTTAGTAACCCCCCCTCCCTTGTATCATTCAATGCAACCATAGCTCTTCAGCAATGTAAATGCTCCTATCATACACACAACTTCCACCAATGTATCATGGATCCCTCCAGTGCCTCGCAGAGACATTAAAATATATATATATATATATATATATATATATATATATATATATATTTATATATATATATATATATATTTAAAACAATCCTGATTAATCATGTTTTAGTCAAACTTAAAGTCATTAAACATATATTTTATCATCATATTTTATAAATATGCAATATGTTTTTAGAATGTAACCCACCCCCCAATACAACCTATAGTTTATTATCCTTTTATGCCATTATACTGCTGTGATATCTACCATTTTGACTTCAGCAGAAGTGGGAGGAAACATTGAATAAACAGAAAGTGTGTGACTACACAAATTAAATGTGAAAGTTACATCTGTCCGTGCTTTTAGCAGACATTCATTTATTTAAACACAACAGCTGAGAAGAAAGCAAAAGGGAATAATGTAGTAAATTACAATTGTATATTAAAGTTGCAAAATACAAAGTTTGAATTTATGTTTTTTATTTCTAAAAGTCATTAAGCCCATTATCAAGTTTGTTTAGTCTTTCAGTCATGTCCGACTCTCCGTAACATTATGGACCTCAGCATGCCAGGCACACCAATCTTTATATCTCTGGCAGTGCTTATCCATAAAGTTTTCATGGTAAAGATACTACTTCTCCAGTAGACAGAAATTTATCTGACCTCTCTGCTATGACCTGTCTATGGTATTCACTGAGGTACAAAAGCCCCTTCACTACAAAACAGGGTCGAATCACATTATTATGACCTACTTTTGACTTTGGCAGCATGTAGCAAATGAAATAAGGCACGTGTTGTGAGTTGACTTGGTGGTATATATGGTGACATGTAGGCATTCTGCAAACATATCAACCATCACTGTAATAAATAAAACATGAGATTAATCCGACTTTGAAAAGGAGATGGTCATTGTCGGGCCAGGAGTGGCAGTATTTCCAAAACTGCGCAGTTTGTGATTGGCAAAGGGCTGTCTTTTCTGATGAGTCACGTTTTCTACTCCATCGACTGGACATTTGTTGGTGTGTCAGACGCAAAACCTCTAGGAACAAACACTCTGCAATCATTGCTGGAAGAACACAAGCTGGTGGCAGAAGCGTTATGGTCTGTAGAATGTTTTCTTCCTCCACTCTAAACTCTGATTGGGTTATCTTTCCATCCTTGCAGATCAAGTACACCCATACATGTTGACTGTCTTCCTTGCAGATGGGATCTTCCAGCAGGGCAATGTAACATGTCATATGGCCAGAATTGTCCGGGAGTGGTTGGAGGAGCACAACAAACACTTCCAAGTACTTCCCTGGCCTCCAAATTCCCCGGACTTGAACCCCAGTAAGCACCTGTATGACCACCTCAATCGCCATGTTCGCCGTATGGATCCTCCACTATGCACTCTAAGAGGCATGGTTCCAGATACCCTTGCCAACCTTTCAGCATCTTATTGACTCATTACCACGCCGTCTAGCTGCTGTTCGTGCTGCACACAGCAATTATTCGGATATTAGCTGGTGGTCATAATAATGTGACTGGACCATGTATATGACCACAGTGGCTCTTTAAGGTGTGGTGGCTCATGAAATACAGACGTCATAAACAACAGTAGCACAAACACTAAAAAGATATTAGTAGTTTCAGTAACAGCTTTTACTGGGCTGAATTCACTAAGGATTGACGTTCACCACTTAAAGCATTAGTGTAAATCTGGGTTAATGAGCACTAAGTAAACTTACAAGTAACCTTAGAAGCAAACCACTAAGATACTCAGACAGTATAATGGGAGATTAATATTATATCAGGCATTAGATTGTGGTATCAAATTATTCCCCTTTTCTTTTAAGTTTCTAACAGGAATTCTCACACTCCAAACAAAAAAAGGACTTTGTGAAACCAAAATGTTTTAATATATTAAACTAGTCGTTTGCCCTAAATAAATGATGGAATAATATATATATATATATATATATATATTTTCCCCATCCTCTTTCCCTGTATCTCTCCCCCCCTCTCTCCCCTGTGTCTCTTCCCCCCTCCTCCCTCTCCTGTGTCCCTTTCCCCCCTCCTGTGTCCCTTTCCTCCTCTGTCTCTTTCCAACTTTCCCCTGTGTCTCTTCCCCTTTTGTTTCTCCCCCCATCTGTTCCTTGCGTAGTGCTCATGCGTGGCTGGTGGCGCATGTGCAGCTAACGTGCTGTGTGCGGTCTCTCTCTACTCTGTCTCTCTGTGCGCCCTCTTTGTGCTCTGTCTCTCTCTCCCTCTTCCTTCCTCTCTCTCTCCCTCCCGTGTCTCTCTCCCTCTCTGTCTCTTCCCCCCCCCCCCCGGGTTCCTTTCCCCCTCTGTCTCTCTGTAAGCCCTCTTTTGTGTGTTCTCTCTCTCTGTGTCCTCTCTCTGTCTTCTTTGTGCTCTGTCTCTCTCTCCCTCTTCCCTTTTCCTCCTTCTGTCTCTCTCCTTCCCCTGTGTCTCTTCCCCCTTCTCCCTCCCCTGTGTCCCTTTCCCCCTCTGTCTCTTTCCCCCTTTCCCCTCTGTCGTTCCCCCTCCCCCTTCCTTGTGCTAATGCCACCCTTTGCGCACACACGGCTGGCACCGAGCTTTGCGCATGCACGACTGGCGCCGCACTTTGCACATGCATGTCTGGCGTTGCGCTTTGCGCATGCACGACTAACGCCGGACGCCACTTGGTGTACATGCGCCATGTACGGAAATCTGTAATAATAGTTTGTGAAGTGCGCATGCGCCCCCCTGGAGAGTTACGCACACTTCACAAACTATATTAGTGATATATCTTCTGTTTGGAGAATAGTTTTGTTTTGCATAGAAATAAGGTGCGAGTATGCAATGAGTGGGCTCCCTGAAAGAAGCTCCGGTGCGCTCGCTGTCAGGACTTACCAAGGTTAGAACGTTTTGATAAAATGCAGCTATTTGGAATGAAGGATTCCTCCCATATTCCTATGCCTGGTCTGTACATAGGAGGTGCAGTGTTAATAGATGTTAGGACAGGCGTGGCCAAGTTCACACCACACACAGGCCTGGATTTGAGAATATCCCTGCTGCGTACAGGCGAGACTATTGCTTCTTCAGTCATCCTGATTGACTCACCTGTGCACAGGAAGGAGATTCTCAAATCCAGGCCTGTGTGTGGCCCTCAAGGAACAAACTTGCCCACCCCTGCACTATGATATCACTATGTCAATACTGCCCATTATATCTACCTAAAAAGATTAAACCTTATGCTCATGCCAACCATTCAAAAAACACTTTGAGGATGTCCCTATCAGAGCACAGGTGAATTTTCCAAAATCACCATGAGCCACTGATTAAATTTTCTGTGATCAAGTGTAGACATTCAAAAAAAAAAATCCTGCACTATTGAAGTACTCCGAGGTCTGGAATTTGAATCCAATGCTGTAAATCAGGGGCAGCCAATAGGTGGACATGGGTCTGAACCATATATATATCTCAACTAAGGCTTCTAAATACTTAAAAGGACTAGGTACACAATCAGGGGCGGCCCGTCCATTGGGGCGTCAGGGCAAACGCCCCCCCCAAATATTTTCTTCACCCTGCAATAAAAAAAACACAACAATGTATTAGTATAACCCAAAAACAAATAAATATAAGGTGTACATCATCATTTCAAGTCTAAATAGTCTAAATAGTATTAAAAATGAAGTAAAGTTAGTAAAGGGACACTGTCACTTTAAAATAACCCTTGCGCTACATTAACTAATGCTGTGTATCTATATAGCCCCCTGCCTGCACCCTGTGTGATCAAATTACAATAGTTATACACTGTGTACACTAACCTTAGAGTCTTTTCTCTCTTCAATGAGTCCTGGCCTGGCCCCCTGACCGTTAATGCATGCCGCCCACCATCACAGTGACGATATGCATGGGCGGTCATAAATGTATCAATTAATAACTGACAGTCTTCCATCATTGACCAATCAATGATGGAAGGCTGTCCAGTTACTAAGTGATCAATCTAAACCCACCCAGACCGTTAGCCCTGAGCGCCCGCCATCAAATAGGGCCTCGAGTTATCATTTTGATTGACTGATACAGTCAATAAAACCACCAGTTCCCTGTCCCTTCCCCCTTTCTGTTTCCTGACCCTGGTCACGCTGAGACTGAGAGACCTCCCTGGCTGAATCTACTCATCTGCTCTGCCTGCCTAACACAGTAAGTCTACCTGCCTCTGCCTGGCACCTGCCCTGCCCCTGCCCCTGGCCAAACCAAAACCCCTAGTAGCCCCTAATAAAAGTTAGGGGTGACCAGTTACCCCCAGTCCCCCACTATGCCTGCCTGGCCTGCCAGTGCCACCTACCCAGCCACCCACCAACTACCACCGACGACCCCAGCCAACACCCCCATGTGGCCTGTGCCACCCCCGATCAGGCCTGCCCTATGCTAGCCTAGCTATGCCATCATGCCACCGCCGGATTACACCGATCACGGGATCGGGGTAGTCGGGTGGTGAGCGGGGTGGCACAGGCCCACATGGGGGTGATCGGATCACCCCCTTGATGAGGCCTGTGCCACCCCTGATGACCTCCATGTTGCCGCCCTATGCCACCCCCGAGGCCCGATCACCACCGGCACCGCCACCACCCCGATGCGGCCTATGCTACCCCGGGTATTCGGGCAATGAGCGGGGTTGACCAGGCCACATGGGGGTGGATGTTCACCCCCATGAGGCCTGTGCCACCCCTGATCGTGGCCTATGGGCGACCGATGGGCGCCTGACCGTGACCGACCCCACCCTGGATGAACCAACTACCTACCCCCCCCCCCCCCCTATTTTTATTCCATTTTTAGAAGTAACAGGCATGTATATGTGCCTGTCACTTCTAAAGATAAAATAAAAATAAGGGAAGGGAAAAAAAAATACAGTAAAAACATTATTATTACAATTAAACAGTAAGCTAAGCAAACATTGTTAGTACAGTTAGTAACACAACACATTTTATACAAAAATAAACAGCTTTAAACAAACATTAATAAAAAATAAAATAAACAACAGCACATACTTACCTGTAAAATTGACCCCTCCAGCGTTGGCCTTCTGTCCTCTGGATATAGTCATGAAAAATAAATAATCCAATGTTGATTGAAGCCAATGGTCAAATAAAATAATCCATGTTGATTGAAGCCAATGGTCAAAATAAAATAATCCATGTTGATTGAAGCCAATGGTCAAAATAAAATAATCCAATGTTGATTGAAGCCAATGGTCAAAATAATCCAATCTTGATTGAAGCCATTGTCCATCCATCCATTCTGGCCCATTGAAAGAGGCCTCCACAAAAAAAAAACGATGCTCTAAAAAAAAAAAAACAACACACTAAAAGAGCTCCTCCTACAAGGAGCCCCTCCCGCGATTAATTGTTTTTTTCCCACGGTCTGCTATATATACTAATTTTTGAAGGACTCTGATTGGCTGAAATTTTTGATTGACATCGATTTCAACCAATGAGAGTCCTTAAAAAATTAGCAACTCAGCAAGCAGGTATGGAAGCCTGTAAGGGTAAAAAAGGTTAGTGTGAACTTGTTTGACCCTGTATGTATTATACATATTACAGGGCTATTTTATGTGATATACATGTTACAGGATAATATCCTGTAACATGTATAGCCAAAAAATAGCACTGTAATATGTATAACAAATAATGTGTAATAGAAATGCATGAACAATATAATATAACAAGTAATACAGAACATCCATTAATCAAATAATAAATATCAATTAATATATATTGTTGTATGTATATGTTTATGTATATTTATGTGTATTTTTTATGCGTATATATATATATATATATATATTTGGATATATATATATATATATATATATAAAAAAATTGATATCAATATATCACAATAAATAAATATATATATATACGGTATATATCAATTTGATATATATATATATATATATATATATATATATATATATATATATAAATTGATATCAATATATCACAATAAATAAATATATATATATATATATATATATATATATCAATTTGATATATATATATATATATATATATATATTTATTTATTGTGATATATTGATATCAATTTGATATATATATATATATATATATATATATATATATATATATTTATTTATTGTGATATATTGATATCAATTTGATATATATATATATATATATATATTTATTTATTGTGATATATTGATATCAATTTTTATATATATCTATCAATATATATATATATATATATATATCAATATATATATATATATATATATATATATATATATATATATATATATATTTATATATTATTTTTTTTATTATTTTTTTGGGCCTATATGTTATTTAAGGTTTTTAAGGTGCGGTTGGGGCCTATATGGTCAAAATTGGTTATTTAAGGTTTTTAAGGTGCGGTTGGGGCCTATATGGTCCCAATTTGTTATTTAAGGTTTTTAAGGTGCGGTTGGGGCCTATATGGTCAAAATTGGTTATTTAAGGTTTTTAAGGTGCGGTTGGGGCCTATATGGTCCCAATTTGTTATTTAAGGTTTTTAAGGTGCGGTTGGGGCCTATATGGTCCCAATTTGTTATTTAAGGTTTTTAAGGTGCGGTTGGGGCCTATATGGTCCCAATTTGTTATTTAAGGTTTTTAAGGTGCGGTTGGGGCCTTTATGGTCAAAATTGGTTATTTAAGGTTTTTAAGGTGCGGTTGGGGCCTATATGGTCAAAATTGGTTATTTAAGGTTTTTAAGGTGCGGTTGGGGCCTATATGGTCAAAATTGGTTATTTAAGGTTTTTAAGGTGCGGTTGGGGCCTATATGGTCAAAATTGGTTATTTAAGGTTTTTAAGGTGCGGTTGGGGCCTATATGGTCACACTTGGTCTTCTAAGGTATGTTTGAGGCCTATATGGTCACACTTGGTCTTCTAAGGTATGTTTGGGGCCTATATAGTTCCACTTGGTCTTCTAAGGTATGTTTGGGGCCTATGGTCACACTTGGTCTTCTAAGGTATGTTTGGGGCTTATATAGTCACACGTGGTCTTCTAAGGTATGTTTGGGGCCTATATAGTCACACTTGGTCTTCTAAGGTATGTTTGGGGCCTATATAGTCACACTTGGTCTTCTAAGGTATGTTTGGGGCCTATATAGTTCCACTTGGTCTTCTAATGTATGTTTGGGGCCTATATAGTCACACTTGGTCTTCTAAGGTATGTTTGGGGCCTATATGGTTCCACTTGGTCGTTTAATGTTTTTTAAGTATGGTTTTGTTCTTGAATGGTATGATTGATTTGCTTGTTTTCTTTCAACCCCAGGTGCAAACCCTATGTGGCTGTAGATTTGTTTCTACTCATTGGTCAACTTAATGAATGTGAATACCCTGAGAAGAAGAGCCGACTAATGGTAGGTGTCACTCCTTTAATTTTTCTGTTAATACGTATAGGTGCAACTATGATATTGCTGTAGTCTTGTCACATGAGTTTTTTCAATCTATATTGTATACCAATGAATTTAACACATTGTTACTTTACTTCTTGACATTTCTGCATTGCAGATCATGTATTTCAATGGGGTTTACAAGCATAAGGTCATTGGGCGGGGCTTATAAAGGTCATTATGATGTCAGGGGGAGGAGTTATAAGAATGGGTGTGGTTTGAAAAAGGGGGGGTGGCTATGTTTCGCCCTGTTGCCCCTCCAACTTGAAAAGTCACCAGCCGCCACTGTACACAATTCTTTTTTTCTTATGCATTTAAAAGAGCCTATTTTAAACATTACCAAAGTTGGTTATTGCTTAAAAAATATAAGAAAAAAACAGCGTAATTGTTATTGAAACTAACAGTTAAACGTATGTACGCCTGCAGGTTTCCTTGTCAGACCGCTGTGCAGCTATATTACTGTTCATTGGCTGAAAGGGCCACGCCTCCAGATTGCATACACATCTAAACTCGTTTTCTTCTGCATCGAGAACTTAAATGTATATGGAAGATTCCCTGTTTTCACCTTTATCTAATCTAACACCTGCTGCTTATATCAGACACACACAATATATTGATTCATTCGGTACACATACAGATTTATTTTATTTAAAAAAGCAGTTTGGTTTCCACCCCCCCCAGAGCTGCTTACATAGGCATCTGGTACCTACCAATAGAAACACTGCATTCAATTCTGTGTTTTAACTTTATACTAACCTGCAAGCCAAACCAGCACAGTGCAGATATCCAGAACACCATTGCCTGAGCTGCTTTTTTGCTTTCCTGTGGTGGTAACAAAAGGCTACACATCCCATGATGCTTTGCTGCAAAGACAATGTTGTTCCTGCCTCTGATTGGAAAAAAATAATTTTTCATTTTATGCTAATTTAAAACCAAAGACGTTTGCAAACTTTAGGGTAAGTTTATTGTTTATTTGGGGAATTTACTCATGCAAAAAAAATGTTCACATACACTACTGATTCTCCTTTATCAGATGCATCCATATTCCAGGAAACTTCCATATACCTTTTAATGTGAAGAAGAAAAAAAAAGACACAGTGGTAAAATAACAAATAATCTCAAGGTCCCTTTAAATAAACTCAGTCAGTTAAATGGTGTACTACATTTTGTGAACATCCTTCCTGTCCCTCTCTGAATGCCATTATATTAAAATATTTGTATGTGAGTCCATAAAAATATGCATTCCAAACCTTTTGGACTCTTCCTGTTTTCTAGCCGCCACCAAGTGGTGAGGCCGAGATTTTCTTCAATTTCCTAGAGTTAGGGTTAGATTTAGGGGTTAGGGTTATGGGTTAGGATTTAGGGCTATGCGTTAGGGTTAGACTTAAGGTTTAGGGTTATATTTAGGGGTTGCAGTTAGTATTTAGGGTTATGGGTTAGAGTTAGATTTAAGGGTTAGAGTTTAAGGTTAGATTTAGCGGTTAGGGTTAGCTTTAGGGATTAGGGTTATATTTAGGGGTTGTGGTTAGGGTTTAGCGTTATGGGTTAGAGTTAGATTTAGGAGTTAGGGTGTAGGGTTAGATTTAGGGGTTAGGGTTTAGGGTTAGATTTAGAGGTTTGGGTTTGTGGTTAGGGATAGATTTAGGGGTTTGGGTTTAGGTTTAGGATTTAGGTTTATATATAGGGGTTGGGGTTTTGGGTTATATTTATGGGTTAGGATTAGATTGAGGTGTTAGGGTTAGATTTAGAGGTTAGATTTAGGGGTTTGGGTTAGATTTAAGGGTTTGGGTTAGGGTGGTGGCATTATATCTCAATTTGAAACAAAAGCGCACATAAGTGTACCTTACTGGAAACATTTACCAAGAAGCAGCCAAGTATTATGTCTGAAAGAAAATGGTCCTAGGAAATACCTTCCTTCAAATGCTTTCTAGTAAACATCTATGAAACTATAGTTTGCAAACAAAAAAAATTTGTTAAAAATATTGTTTTTCAATGAAATAACATGACTTTTCCCCTAGTAAGATAACAGATAACATGCTACAACTTGGAGCGTCACGCGGTCTCTGACTTCCTGCGTGTATCTGGGATCTGTGACATTATTTCCTTATTGAGTCACTTTAAAGCACAACAGAGGTTATTTTTTCTGTATGGAAGTTTGAAGTAAAAATCATAATGTTCATGATCAACATGTTTTTAGAAAGTAAACAAAAATAAACAGCCTTTTCCCTTTCATATGCAATTATCCTGTCTTCCATTATCTTTACTGAGACTGCTTTTTGCAGCTTCTGTTTCGACAGGCCATATCCTTGTAATGCCCATTCCAGTAAACCTAATGAGTGCACTGACATATTTCCATTGCGCAGATACAAATTTTGTGTATATTCAGTGTCATTCCAGCTCAGCAAAAAGATCACTGGAAACGAAAATGGTAGATTCCACTACAGCATAATTGTACATAAAAGTAATAAATTAGAAACGGTTTTATTTTTTTATTCTAAAAACGTGGAGCCGAATTCAATTGCAAACCTGCATCTCGCAGGATACAGGCTGTATGTCTTTGGGCGTGCTGCGGGCTTCGGTTCGTCTACGATTCCGGTGCTATTCAGTTGAACAAGGCCCCAATTTATGGGCCGGACGCCGAAGCCGTAAACCATGCACTCGTACGTAGCATTTCAGGGCGGGAACATGATCAATTAAGCAAGGCCATAACCACCCACTTCGAAACCAATAGAAAATGAGACCGTCATCATTATGGCAGTAAAACATGGAGGTTACAAGTCAATCAACTAGGTTTGGGGGTCCGATATGCGTTGGGACTCGCAAACCCGCAAAATACAAAATAATGAAAATGAACGCAAATACTGTTCTAGTCCATGTGGGTGGCCTGATATGTATTAACTCATTGATTCACGAGATGGATATAACCCCAAAATTACACATAAAAATACATTTATTTTACTGCCGATTTGCGGGCTTGAGACCGTTGTGCAAAAAATACTAATCTCTGTCATCGCTTTCCCGGTAATTTACTGTGCCGGATTGATTTAATATTTGCATTTACAGTGCCACAAATAGGTTTTTTTATCCCCCTTGCGGGCTGTTTACGGGTGTGAAAACATTTGCCGCCTTGGGGAATCAAAGCAATTGAATAGAGATTTGCGATTTTAGCGATCATAACTCTTGCAGGCATTAAAGATCAAAGACTTCGGGAGGCTGTAAGTTCCAGGTTTAACCTTCGCAAAGTTTTCAAGGCCATAACCCGTAAACCGTTTGGAGCCCGTAAAAGACGCCAATAGAATAGCAAATTAACTTACGGACTCACTTATGGGCTCCAGTAACTTACAATTGCTCAATTGAATCAGGCTCATGTTGCCTAACTATAAGCGGAGCCCTTCACACAGGGTATTTTAACTGGTCACTATCACCCCAACAGGAAGTTGGATTCATCTTAAAGAGCATGAAGAACTGTCATATATTGCATTAAAAATATATATTTTATAAGGAACTAGATAAAATGTGAATATATACTGAATTATGAAGTTAAGAGTAGGGGAAGTCAATGTGAGTGACTATAGATGGATGTGAGCAACTAAAATATCATGTGGAGTTACCCTTTAGACAAATGAGGGTACTACAAATACTCCACTGTTATTCACATCGTGATAAACATTTTCTATTGGATTGAGGTCTGGGCTTTGACTAGGTTATTCCAACACATTTACATGTTTCCCCTTAAACCACTCAAGTGTTGCTTTAGCAGTGTGTTTGGGGTCATTGTCCTGCTGGAAGTTGAACCTCCGTCCTAGCCTCAAATCACACACAGAGTGTTACAGGTTTTGCTCAAGATTATCCCTGTATTTAGCACCATCCATCTTTCCCTCAACTCTGACGAGTTTCCCAGTCTTGACTGCTGAAAAACATCCCCACAGCATGATGCTGCCACCACCATGTTTCACTGTGGGGATGGTGTTCTTTGGGTGATGTGATGTGTTGGGTTTGCGCCAGACATAGCGTTTTCTTTGATGGCCTAAAAATTAAATTTGTCTCATCAGACCAGAGCACCTTCCTCCATACATTTTGGGAGTCTCCCACATGCCTTTTCGCAAACTCAAAATGGACCATTTTGTTTTTTGCTGAAAGTAATGTCTTTCTTCTGGCCACTTTGCCATAAAGCCCAACTCCATGGAGCGTACGGCTTATTGTTGTCCTATGTACAGATACTCCAGTCTCTGCTGTGGAACTCTGCAGCTCCTCCAGGGTTACCTTAGGTCTCTGTGCTGCCTCTCTGATTAATGCCCTCCTTGCCCGGTCCGTGAGTTTTGGTGGGTGGCCGTCTCTTAGCAGTTTTGCTGTTGTGCCATGTTCTTTCCATTTGGTTATGATAGATTTGATGGTGCTCCTGGGGATCATCAAAGATTTGGATATTTTTTATAACCTAACCCTGACTTGTACTTCTCAACAACATTGTAAGGCACTGTTTGGGAATTTGTTTGTTTACTCACTTGTATGTGTTTATTACGGATGTGAATAACAGTGGAGTATTTGTAATACCCTCATATATCTAAAGGGTAACTCCACATTATATTTTTCTTGCTCACATCCATCTATAGTCACTCACACTAACTTCCCCTACTCTTAACTTCACAATTCGGCGTATTTACATTTTATCAAGTTCCTTAATTAATGTATTTTTTTTGTAGATTATTTGGTGTTAAGCACCAGGGACTTTAACATAGTCAGATACCTATTATATATTGCATTAACCATTTTTCTTTAAACTAAATAATTCCTGAGATGTTCAGATTTGTTTGTGCAGCTCCTGTATGATAGTATTTGTGAGTCACTCATTTTCTAGAGTAAAACAGCTCAGACAGTCCATAAATAGTTCATTTTATAAAGTAAATATTTAATACAGTGTATAAGCAGTTTTTCATACCATTAAATAGGTCCCTTTAACTTTGTGACCACAGAGGTCCTTCATAGGGACATGGGAGATTTCACTATGAATATAATATACTTACATATCTATTTACTTTTATGTACTTTATAAGCTCTGCTTTTTCTGCCTAAAATCATACAATTTTTACCTGTTTGGGTCTGCCCTCTGTAGCTAATGCAGCTCATAAAGACAGTGCAGTGTTTCAAATTAGCCTGTCAGTGAGCCCTCTCAAGAAGCATGTTGGGAAATGTTACCACTGATTGTTGCTATGACACACGGCAACCCCTGTATTTAGAAGTACACTGTCTTCATGAGCTGCAGAGGGCAAAATCAGTTAGGAAATATTTGTAAGATTTTAGGCAGAAAAACAGAGCTTTTAAGAACTTCCTAAAATAAAGTACACAAATTTAAATAGATACATGTAAATTATATTCTTAGTGAAATCTATGCCCCTTTAATGCTCCAGAAAGAACCATAAGTCAAAAAAATTACATAGGCACTGAAAACATCACGTGAACACTTGCTATAATACAGAAAAGAGGACAGTGGTTTAAGCTGATTCTTTCTCATACTTTCTCAGGAAAGCTGTCTCCTTTAATTAGTCATGTAGAAAGCACTGGCAGTTTTAGCTTTCATGATATCATTGTGCAGATAGAAGTCCCCTCTGCATTCAACATTTTCATTTCTACCAATTATTATTTTAAATGTAGAAAGACCAGGTTTGCTGGCTGTGTAAATGTTTAATCCATTAGACAATGAGCACTGGCATAGAAGGGAATTCATGGAAGCTCGCCATACTTTCCTAGCAATTCTAAACTGTGTACATACGTGTCCCATCATGTTTAATGAAACAGACGCTGGTGTTTGGATAATCCGTCATCCGAGAGGTGCTGATGATCGAAAATGAAGAGCCGTGAAGGGAAAAATCCTGGAAGGAGCTGACAGGAGTGTATCTTCAATCTGAGACACAGCAGGACCCCTAATTAGCGTTACTCCATCACTCCACAAGACGATGGTGCCATTCAGAGACTATATTTTCTATTCTACTCTATTTAATTTTTTTTTTATTTATCATTAGGGGGCCACTGTTTTCCTGTACTTACAATCAGTGGTCGAGCTAGAGAATGGAGGGTCCTGGTGCAAAAAAAATGTGGGTACCCCGCATGGGGGATTTACATTTTTTTTGTGCTGGACTGCCCCAATTCACTCAGTGCGCCTCCTATAAAAGCTCCCCTCCCAAGGATCCCTTCCCATAACAGCACTGCTCCCTTTTCTTTATCTCCTACCTGCTCCTCTGCCTGTCTATGGGTGAGGGGGCTGGCGCCGCCGAAGGGACAAAGCACCCAGTCCTTGTCAGCATCTATCCCCCACAGCACCCAACCCCTCCCAGCACCCACCTCACATAGCACCCAGTCCTTGTCAGCATCTATCCCCCACAGCACCCAACCCCTCCCAGGACCCACCTCACATAGCACCCAGTCCTTGTCAGCATCTATCCCCCACAGCACCCAAACTCTGCCAGCACCCACCTCACATAGCACAGCATCTACCCCTCCCAGCACCCACCTCAAATAGCACGCAGTCCTTGTCAGCATCTATCCCCCACAGCACCCAACCCCTCCCAGCACCCACCTCACATAGCACCCAGTCCTTGTCAGTATCTATATCCCTCAGCACCCACCTCACATTGCACCCTGTCCTTGTCAGCATCTATCCCCCCACAGCACCCAACCCCTCCCAGCACCCATCTCACAAAGCACCCAGTCCTTGTCAGCATCTATCACCCACAGCACCCAACCCCTCCCAGCGCCCACTTCACATAGCACCCAGTCCTTGTCAGAATCTATCCCCCACAGCACCCAAACCCCTCCCAGCAGCCACCTCACATAGCACCCAGTCCTTGTCAGCATCTATTCCCCCACAGCACCCAACCACTCCCAGCACCCACCTCACATGGCACCCAGTCCTTGTCAGTATCTGTCTCTGTACAGCACCTAACCCCTCCCAGCACCCACCTCACATAGCACCCAGTCCTTGTCAGCATCTATCCCCAACAGCACCAAAACTCTGCCAGCACCCACCTCACATAGCACAACATCTACCCCTCCCAGCACCCACCTCAAATAGCACGCAGTCCTTGTCAGCATCTATCCCCCACAGCACCCAACCCCTTCCAGCACCCACCTCACATAGCACCCAGTCCTTGTCAGCATCTATCCCCCACAGCACCCACCTCACATTGCACCCTGTCCTTGTCAGCATCTATCCCCCCCACAGCACCCAACCCCTCCCAGCACCCACCTTACATAGCACCCAGTCCTTGTCAGCATCCATCCCCCACAGTACCCAACCCCTCCCAGCACCCACCTCACATAGCACCCAGTCCTTGTCAGCACCTATCCCCCACAGCACCCAACCCCTCCCAGCACCCACCTCACATAGCACCCAGTCCTTGTCAGCATCTATCCCCCCACAGCACCCAACCACTCCCAGCACCCACCTCACATGGCACCCAGTCCTTGTCAGCATCTATCCCCCCACAACACCCACCAGCACCCACCTCATATAGAACCCAGTCCTTGTCAGCATCTATCCCAAACAGCATCCAACCCCTCCCAGCACCCACCTCAAATGGGACCCCATCCTTGTCAGCATCTATCCCCCTACAGCACCCAACCTCTACCAGCACCACCTCACATAGCACCCATCCCTATGTAGTTTACTCCCCCCTCACAGAACGCACCCACCCAGTACTTTGCAGCCCTTGCTCCCTCGCCTCTTTCCTGATACACATCCCAAGCATGCTCAACTGCTCCACACTGCCACCTCTTGGAGATTCAATAGAAATTACACAAACATGCAACACTGGGCCCACCCAGAGGAGGGCCCTGGTGCATTGCACCACTGGTAGCTCCACCCCTGCTTACAATATAATCTTTTATTTTTAATTGTAAGTTACTGTATTAGAAGAAAGTACTGTTCACAATGGATACAGTGGATATAAGAAATCTACACACCCCTGTTAAAATGTCAGGTTTCTGTGCTGTAAAAAAATGAGACAAAAATAAATCATTTCAGAACTTTTTCCACCTTTAATGTGACCTATAAACTGTACAACTCAATAATACTTTGTTGAAGCACCTTTTGATTTTATTACAGCACTCAGTCTTTTTGGGCATGAGTCTATCAGCATGGCACATTTTGACTTGGCAAGATTTGCCCACTCTTCTTTGCAAAAACACTCCAAATCTGTCAGATTGCGAGGGCATCTCCTGTGCACAGCCCTCTTCAGATCACCCCACAGATTTTCAATCGGATTCAGGTCTGGGCTCTGGCAGGTCCATTCCAAAACTTGAATCTTCTTCTGGTGAAGCCATTCCTTTGTTGATTTGGATGTATGCTTTGGGTTGTTGTCATACTGAAAGATGACGTTCCTCTTCATGTTCAGCTTTCTAGCAGAAGCCTGAAGGTTTTGTGCCAATATTGACTGGTATTGGGAACTGTTCATAATTCCCTCTATCTTAACTAAGGCCCCAGTTCCAGCTGAAGAAAAACAGCCCCAAAGCATGATACTGCCACCACCATGTTTCAATGTGGGTATGGTGTTCTTTTGGTGATGTGCAGTGTTGTTTCTGCACCAAACATATCTTTTGGAATTATGGCCAAAAAGTTCAACCTTGGTTTCATCAGACCATAACACCTTTTTCCACATGCTTTTTGGAGACTTCAGATGTGTTTTTGCAAAATGTAGCCTGACTTGGATGTATTTCTTTGTAAGAAAAGTCTTTCGTCTGGCCACTCTACACCATAGCCCAGACATATGAAGAATACGGGAGATTGTTGTCACATGTACCACACAGCCAGTACTTGCCAGATATTCCTGCAGCTCCTTTAATGTTGCTGTAGGCCTCTTGGTAGCCTCCCAGACCAGTTTTATTCTCGTCTTTTCATCAATTTTGGAGGGAGCTCCAGTTCTAGGTAATGTCACTGTTGTGCCATATTTTCTCCACTTGATGATGACTGTCTTCACTGTGTTCCATGGTATATCTAATGCCTTGGAAATTCTTTTGTACCCTTCTCCTGACTGATACCTTTTAACAATGAGATCCCTCTGATGCTTTGGAAGCTCTCTGTGGACCATGGCTTTTGCTGTGGGATGCGACTAAGAAAATTTCAGGAAAGACCAACTAGAGCAGCTGAACTTTATTTGGGGTTAATCAGAGGCACTTTAAATGATGGCAGGTGTATGCTGACTCCTATTTAACACGATTTGGAATGTGATTGCTTAATTCTGAACACAGCTACATCCCCAGTTATAAGAGGGTGTGTAGACTTATGTAACCACATTATTTTTCTTTTTTTTTTCCCTCCACCTGAAAGATTTTAGTTTGTTTCTCAATTGAGTTGTACAGTTTATAGGTCACATTATAGGTGGAAAAAGTTCTGAAATGATTTATCTTTGTCTCATTTTTTTTACAGCACAGAAACCTGACATTTTAACAGGGGTGTGTAGACTTTGTATATCCATTGTAAGTCTAAAATACTCTGGTACAGACATCAATCAATTACTAGAAACTGTTTCAACAAATATAGGCTTCTCCACCCATCATGACAAAGTAACTTTCCTCTACAACATAATCTTTGACTACACTGAAACATAGGCCAAATGTTTTAGAATGTAAAATGTAATAAAGTCTGTATAGGTTTTATAGGCAAATGTGCTGCTGAAGAATCTACCATTTTCTTCTGCTGATCAATTTATTAATGTGAGAGATTTGGATTACATGGGAAGCTTCAATCTGCCCAACAGGAAAGTGGCATTTAAAACTGCCAGTGGTCTCTTCTCCCTTCATTGTTGCTAGGTCTCTGGAATCAAATAAGCAACCTCCAGCATTTCTATGCCTTGAAAACAGTATAGCAAGATAGGATTAATTTGAAATAGAGGTAGAAGAGGGGCTGAAATTGAACGACGCGGAGGCTGCACAGGCTCCCTGGGTCAGCCTGTAGCGTCACGTGACCCAGCGGAGCCTGTGAGGCTATCAGCCAATCAGGAGCGTCGGGGGGCGTGTCGGAAGCCCGTTTCGCGCCATTGAGCAGAGCAGCGCGGTCTCCCGACTGGATGGACGGAGGTCTGAGGTCCTGCAGCATTAAAAATACAGTAGGAAGGTTTAATTACTGAGATTTCACCCCAGCTTACCAGCATATAAGGGGATATCACTGTTGAGGCTATCCCTGTCTGTTTTTGTGTTCTTTTCCTCCTCCGTTTTTTGTGTCTGTGTGTGTCACTGTCTCCCTGTGGTGTGCTGTGCTTGTGTGTGTTCCTGTGTCTGTGTGTGCCTGTCTTGCTGCTTGTTGTGCCCCCTGTTTGTTCCCCTGTTAGCTATTTCTATGGATCCAGAAGGCTTAGAGGCCTTACTGGCTGAGGTTAGGACCCGTGCCTTAAGCCAAGGGGTCAGGTGGGTGCAGGACAGGCTGGGACCTCCCATGCCTTCTGCGCTTGGAGCTCAGCACATTGTACAGGAACAGCCTGCGGTGGCTGGTGTCCTAGCCAATCCTGATGCCTCCAGGGAAATTTTTTCCCATCCCACCACTGTAGGGCTGCCAGACCCACGTCCATCAGGTAGCAGAGACACCAGAGATGGGGGGGTTACAGGTCAGGGCGGCCGGGACCCCATACCCCCCAGGCAAGCGAGCGCCAGGACCACGGGCGGTGGGGGTGAGGGCCTAGCAATCCGGCCACCACCTGCCAACTTGCCTAAAGGTCCTAGGCCGCGACAAAGGTCGCGAAACACCCCTCTAACACCCCGCAAGGGGGGTGCAGGGGGTAAGAGAAAAAGCCGGGAGTCCTAAAAAGGCTCCTACAGGACCTCACGGTGCCAAGCAGACGGTCCCTGGGGTTTCCCTAATTAACAGTGCTTCTGGTACTTTACAGGGACGCCCAACTGGCAGCGAGAGGAGCATGGCGACGACGAGAGAGAGAAGAGATGGGGTCATCAGAGAGATGAACAGCCAAGACAGCATGGTCATGATTGATGACATGCCTGTGACAGCGGCAGTGGCGAGGCTAGGACGCCCCACTCGAGCTAAGAAGGCTACGAGCAGGTACAGTCCGCTGCTATTTACGCACACACCGCTAAGGCGTAGCAGAGTAGAGACTGAGGGCGATACGGTTAGGCCACAGCGCAAAGGGTCTAAGACTGACCAACAGCTGGATATTCCAACGCCCGAGGAAGTCTCAGGGGGCCCCCTACAGGGGGCGGCGGAGGCAGTGCTAGCCTACTCCAGCCGCGCAAGCTTAGCTGACCAGGACCCTTCCTCAGACGAGGAAAGGGCGGTATGGGCGCGGGCATGCAGGTCGCGGAGAGCTAGTGACTGTTCTTCTTGTACCCACAGATCTAGAAGGAGATCCCGGTCTAGAAGCAGAAGATCTTGTCGGTGCAGCTGTGCTTGCACTGGATCTGAGAGGAGAAGCCCGCGGAGGGCCAGACGGGCAGAGTCCCCGGAGCGTCAGGAGAGACGCGGGGATACTCCGTTGGCCGTATCTACTCCTAAGCTTCCAGAAGCAGGTGAGCGCTCAGAATTGAGCTGCGCAGCAGACAAGGGTGGTTTTATTGGGTCATTAAGGACTCTATTAGCTGCGCATAACATTGCAGTTAGCGAGCGCGACATGGGAGCGTGGATAGGGGGGCTAGCAAAGGGTGCATGGTCCCAGCCAGCAGCGGTAGTGGCGCCAGCGAGCGCGAGCGAGGCGCTAGCTAGCTTGCGCGCGCCCGAGCCGGTAGGCAGCGCAATAGCAGCAGTTGGGAATAACACTGTGGGGGTTACCGACGCAGCCATGAGGCCCATAGTCCTCTGCTCGTTGGATAATTTGGGTGCACACCTTCCACAGGAAGTAAAGGAAAAGATCTGGAGGAGGGAGTTTATAGAGTTGTTTTCCCTTCTTCCTATGTCTAGGCAAACAGACCTGGCCGAGAGGGGCCCCAGGGAGGGGAAATCCTTTGCTAGGCTACCCAGGACGTTTGATACCTGGCTGCAAGCATTTTCTATTTGGGCTTGCGTACTGTGTGAGCGGCACCCTGAACAGAGTTCGGGATTGTTCGTCTACATAGACGAAATTCGGAATGCTCACAAGGTTTATGGGGGTACAGCCTGGTGGCGGTACGATGAGGAATTCAGGCAATACTTGGCCTCAAGGCCAAGTATGGCGTGGAGCGACAAAGCGGTGGCGTATTGGCTAAATATCATGACACCCATGAGAGTCACGACGCCCTTTCGGAGCGGGGCCGGTGGAGGTAAGGGCCCCACCCACGCCTCAGGAGCAGGTCTTAAGACCTGTTTTTCGTACAACGAGGGGGTCTGCAGATGGGCGCCTAACTGCAGATTTAAGCATGCATGCTCAAACTGCGGAGGTGAACACCCCCTGTCTAGATGCAGTAGACCCAAAGAGGGAGGCAGGGGCGAGCCTCCTGCAAAGGGGCAAGACGCCCATACGCCTCCCCGCCATGCTGCCATGGCTAAAGCGCTACGGTAAATTGGCAGGCACCGCCGAAGCGGCGCGCCTTTTGGAGGACGGGTTCCGAGAAGGATTCCGGATTCCATGTGGGGTCGACATTCAAGGTTTTCTTGTCCCAAACCTGAAGTCGGCTAGGGATTTCCCAGGGGTAGCCAAAGCTAAGGTGCTTAATGAAGTAAAATTGGGTAGGATGGCCGGGCCATTTGCGGCCCCGCCCATCCAGGGTTTAGTTGTGTCTCCTCTTGGGGTGGTCCCCAAGAAGGAGAAGGGTAAATTTAGACTGATCCAGCATCTCTCATACCCCAGAGGCCGTTCGGTAAACGATGGCATATCAAGAGACCAGGCTACTGTGTCTTACGAGTCATTTGACCGGGCGGTCGATTTGGTGAGGAGGAAGGGCCAGGGGGCCCTTATGGCAAAAGTGGACATCGAGGCAGCATTCAGATTGCTCCCCGTGCACCCGACAAGCCATCGGTTGCTGGGGTGCTTCGTAGACGGAAGTTACTTCATTGACTTATGTTTACCCATGGGATGCTCGATATCCTGTGCTTACTTCGAGGCCTTCAGCAAATTTTTACAGTGGGTTGTGAGCATCGAGGCTGGGTACAAGAGTGTTACCCATTACTTGGATGACTTCCTTTTTGTTGGCCCAGCAAGAAACGACGCTTGCCGTTTTATGCTGGAGGTGTTCACCGAAATCTGTACAGAATTCGGGGTACCATTGGCCCATGACAAGACGGAGGGCCCTACGGAACAATTGACTTTTCTGGGGATTCGGATTGACTCCTGCAAAATGGAGTGCAGTCTTCCCTTAGAGAAGGTGGAGGACATGCAAGCCGAGATTACGGCGCTGCGGGGCGCACGGAGGGTGACCCTGCGGCGGCTGCAATCAATATTGGGGAAGTTGAATTTCGCGTGCAGAATTATCCCCATGGGGCGGATATTCTGTAGACGGATGTCTCTGGCTACGGTAGGGATTGCGAAGCCGCATCATTTCCTAACAGTCTCTAAGGCCATGCGCGACGATGCAGAGGTATGGGCAATGTTCCTTGCAGACTTTAACGGGCGGGTGGTCCTTCAAAAGGAGGGCACCACCAGCGCAGAGCTAGACCTGCACACCGATGGTTCTGGACCGATCGGTTGTGGGGCGTATCTCCAAGGGAGATGGTTCGCTGCGGCATGGCCGGAGGAATGGGAAGAGGCGGGTTTACTGCTGAACCCTACATTCCTGGAGCTGTTTCCTATGGTGGTAGCAGTGCACTTATGGGGTCCTTGTTTCAGGGACAGGCGAGTCATTTTCCATTCGGGTAATAAGGGGTTGGTTGAAGCCGTGAACAACATCACGGCGGCATCCGTACCAGTGATTAGATTGCTTAGGCATCTTGTGCTATGTTGCCTTCGCTTGAACATATGGTTTCAAGCAAGACACGTGACAAAGGTGAATAACGGAATTGCTTACGCCCTCTCTCGGTTTCAGGAGGATCGTTTCAGGGCGCTGGCTCCTCGTGCGAACGCTCTGGGGGAGCTCATCCCCGAGGAGCTCTGGGAGATTGGAGCTGTCAGGTAACGAGACTCGTGAGACAGTCTGTTGCCCCAGCGACGTGGAACGCTTATAGACGCGTGTGGGCTAAATGGGATAGCCTAGTGGCGCTGGCAGGTGGTGCCACGACGGAGGACAAGAGCGTAGGGATCTTGCTTTGGTACCTGCTGCGGTGCGCCGAGCAAGGCGAATCAAAACCCGTAGTAGGGAGACAGGTCACGGCGCTTGCTTTTATGTTTAAGCTTGCTGGGCAGAGGGACCTTACTAAGGAGTTTCTAGTGCGCAAAGTGGTGCGCGGAATGTTCAGCGGTGCGCAAAGGCCAGATAGTAGGCGGCCAATAACATTTGCGCTATTGCTGAGATTGGCTCAGGAATTGGTGGTGGTTTGCAGGGATCCCTTTGAATCTCTACTTTTCCGAACGGCTTTTTCCCTGGCGTTCTTCGGAGCGTTTAGGATAGGGGAGTTAGTCGCGAACAGTAGACACGGTTCGGGGGGTCTGCAATTGGTGGATACCTGTCTCAGGGAAGGTACGGTGGTATTGTGGTTGCGGAGGTCAAAGACTGACCAGGTGGGTAAAGGAAGAGAAGTGGTTCTGCATCAGGTTGGCACAGAGTGTTGCCCATATGCATGTGTAGTGGAGTACCTTAAGCAGCGACCGGTGGGACGGTGTTCGCTGCTGGTCCACGCCGATGGAACGGCACTGTCTGTGTATCAGTTTAAAAGAGTTTTAAAAAGCGCACTGCATCGGCTCGGTTTTAAGCAGTCCGACTTTGGGACGCACTCCTTTCGGATTGGAGCTGCCACTGAAGCGGCTAGGTTGGGGTTGCCCGACGCGGCAGTAAAGCGCATCGGTAGGTGGGACTCGGACCGTTTTCGTTCCTATGTACGGCCAAATGCAGTGGTTTAATGGTGTTGCTTTCTACTTTCAGGGGAACAGAAGCAACTATGGATTGTGGGCCATTCCTACGTGTACTGGGCCCATAGGTTAGCCGCAGTTACCGAAGAAAAGGCACAACTGGGCTTTCCTATTACGGACTTACGCGTAAGGTGGTGTGACATTCGGGGTCTGCGATGGGCGCAGCTCGACGGTCTCTTGGAAACGTACGCGCAGCGTTACGGTCAGCCCAGTGTTATAATTCTTCATGCCGGCGGGAACGATTTGGGGACAGTTCCCATGAGACGAATGTTAAAGGTGATGAGAAGAGACATCGAGAAATGGGTAAAGAAGTTCCCTGGCACGTTCCTTATCTGGTCTGAGATGATCAAGAGAAGATCATGGCGTAACGCGCGCGACCCAGTATGCTTAGATAAGGCTAGACAGAAGATAAACCAGCAGATTGCGAGCTTTGTGAGAAAACAAGGTTTCTCTGCCATCCGGTATAAAGATTTCGAACCGGTCGGCGCAGATGATTTTTTCGCAAAGGATAAGGTTCATCTTACGGAAATAGGATATGAGTTGATGATGTTCGAGTTTCGGGAGAGTGTTTTGCGGGCCTTGGCTTTAATGTCTAGCAGGGGGGGATCGCAGCCTCGGGAGGCGTCCCTCGCATGCTCCGTGGCGGGAGGTGAGTTGCCCGGCCCACTGGCCTAAGGGGGCGATGGCCCCACCTCACAGGGCGTGCTTAAAGATAAGCATTGGGGCTTTGGGCAGGGCTCAAAGCGTGAGGTCACTGTTCGTGGCCGGGCTCCTCCCCCGGAAGGAAGTAAACAAGTTACGGTTGTTGGTTTACATTGTGTCTAAATAAAGCTGTGGCCCGTTGTTTCTCCCAACTCAAGTTGTCGTGTCATTTATTCCATCAACTAGCCTGAATGGATCATGCATGGGTCATGAACGACGCGGAGGCTGCACAGGCTCCCTGGGTCAGCCTGTAGCGTCACGTGACCCAGCGGAGCCTGTGAGGCTATCAGCCAATCAGGAGCGTCGGGGGGCGTGTCGGAAGCCCGTTTCGCGCCATTGAGCAGAGCAGCGCGGTCTCCCGACTGGAATCCCACCCACCCACCCTGTATTTTGTTGTTAACAGATGTTATGGTTTATTCTTTTAAAAAAATAAAAAAAAATAAAAAAAAATAAGTATATATAATATAAATAAGAAATATTGAAATTAATATATATATTTTTGGTTAAAGAATTCGGAGAAGTGGCTATTGTATGTTGTGTTTGTTAATTTATGTCTGTGCGGCGGGAGGTGAGTTGCCCGGCCCACTGGCCTAAGGGGGCGATGGCCCCACCTCACAGGGCGTGCTTAAAGATAAGCATTGGGGCTTTGGGCAGGGCTCAAAGCGTGAGGTCACTGTTCGTGGCCGGGCTCATCCCCCGGAAGGAAGTAAACAAGTTACGGTTGTTGGTTTACATTGTGTCTAAATAAAGCTGTGGCCCGTTGTTTCTCCCAACTCAAGTTGTCGTGTCATTTATTCCATCAACTAGCCTGAATGGATCATGCATGGGTCAAGTGAGAGTAGAGAGTTAAAGGAAGTAGACAGAAGGGGGGAAGGGGAGTAAGGGAAAGGAGAAGGGGGTGAAAGGAGAAGGAGAGAGAGAGAGGATAGAGGAGGGACAAAATAGAGCATAAGAAAAATCGAAGATATATATGTATATATATATATATATATATATATATAAATACTGTGGGGTGGGAGTGCTTTCGCTAAGCCAGGCAAAGGGCAGCACAGAGAATCATATAGAAAAAGTACTTTCCTTGCTTATGGGTCCTATCCTGTTATGCTGGTGCAGGCTGGCACAGCACGAGGCAGTGGCAGTGAGCATCCCCTAGATGGCGCTGCCGATATTCCAGTGCCATATCATAGAGTCAAGGCTTAGGTAAACTGTTAGGGTTAGGGTGAAGGTTAGGGTTACTTCAATGGTTAGGCTAATATTATAAGCTTAGAACTTCTCTCACATATCAGCAGCGCCATCAAGCGGTTGGAGGCGGCGGACAGACCTGTCTCAACAACATAACAGGATAGATCCTTGTTATGTTCCGATATTTAGCTCTGGTTCTAGAGACTTTAACCCACCAAGCCACATGTCTGCATGTTAAACAAGGACTATAGAAATCAAAATAACTAAAATAAAATCAGCTGGACACTTACAACCTGAAGATCATTATCTATGCAGATTCTTGTGGGAGGGCTTCCATGGCAAGTAACAACTAAAATGTACAGTCCTTTCCTTTTATGAGTGCCCCAGTACACGACTAAGCACAGGCGGCAGCAGTGGCGGTGAGCATCCAATATATATATAGCTTGCCAAGATTTTGTTGCCGATGTCATAGCTTTAGGGTTAGGGTAATGGTTTAAGCAGAACTTACAAACTGTGTACAATGTCGGTAACGCCATCTAGCACCTCCTTGCTGCGATTGCTGCTGCCACTGCTGGTGCACTCATAAATGGAAAGATCCAAATTTACAATATCTAAGTCAATTCTTGTTCAATTTAAAAATGCTTCCAGCCTTTAACTTATCTTTATTCTTATGTCATTCTATGGAGCTTCTTTTCATGTTGTAGACGTCATTTCTAATGTATAGACAGATAGACACTGGTCTCACCTCACTTGCAAGAAACCTCTCGTCTTAGTGAGTATAGTCCATTATACAATATAATGTTTAAAGTAGATATTCCCAGCATAGTGCAAGAATGTTCTTGTAAGAGGCCACATTTTCCGCTGCCTTTCCCTTCTTCAAACAGCGGTTTCTGCTCCTATTACATGTTATTTCTCTGTATGTGCACATAGAGTCAGTAAATATCCATAAATCAATGCTGCTCAGACACAGCTGTCAGACACTTGTGTGAGATTAGACTACTCCAGAATATTTTCCCAGATTTCTCCTCTACTCTCCGGCATTTGTTGGAAATGGATATACAGCTCAGGAATAATAAATGAGAAACATTATAATAAATGTAATACAAGTGAAAATGTCATCACAAAAAGACCAACAAATTGAGATGCCAGGCAACCAATCTCTTAAGTGTAAATGTTTAGATCTGTATAAATAAACGGTTTAAATGTAATTTCCCAGTTGGCATTATGTTTAAAAATGTATGAATAATCTAACATGTTAAAGCACCACTATATTTTAAGGGGAAAAAAAACTGCTCGTTTGTATGTAACAAAATAACAATATCAATAGCTGTGCAAGGCATGAACACAAAATAATTTTTAGAGAAAACAAGGACTGTCTATGTATAGAATAATCCATCTTGTCTAGTTTCATCACTTCCTGATTGCAGGAGTCTGAAGGGTGTATTATTATTTTTTTTAAAGGAGGGAAGAGGCAGCGTGGAGGAGGGTACATCATTAGAGCTTTGGCATGTAACCCCTTTCCCTTCACTTGCTCAGAAGCAGGCAACTTGCAACAATAAATGTAAGCTCTACTCCTCCAGAAATGTTAACACATCTGTCACACACACAGTCTTCACCAAAGTATCATGAAGACATCCAGCGACTAGCAGAGACATAACATTTTTCTAATTAAGAAAGAGTTTTATGACTTTTTCCTGGCCTGATTATGCTTTTAGTCAGATGCAAAGTTTTTTTTTTTTGATTGTACAGTGGTCCATTCAGGCAATGCATAGATAAATTAGTGTTTTTTAGTATGCAGCATTGTAATTGAAATGTTATTTTGTGGGGGATTAAAATAGTAATGTTTTCGATGGACTTCATCAAATACCAGATTTTAGATCACAACCTGGCTGTCTCTGCCAGGAGGCTAAGACTTGGTTGTGGTTGGATCTTGTAGCAGGACAATGATCCAGACTGAAACAAAAATGGTTCACTGACCATCCCAGGCGTCCGACATATACCAGTGGGGTGATATGAAGAGAAGAGTACATGATGGCCATGGGCTTTAAATGATCTTGAGAGATTTTAGATGGAGTAAGGGTCTCAGATCCCTTTATCACATATTATAATTGTCTAACTACGATTCGTCGTCACCCTGCGTTGCGTAGTGAGTACGACTTAGCCATGAGCGCCACAGGCGCTCATCGCCCGGCGAGCCTCGCACAGCGAGGCGAGCCGTTAAACCGCTGTGTTGCGTAGTGGGTACGACTTAGCGAGGCGAGCCGTTAAATCGTAGCACTTTGGCAATGAGCACCGCAGGCGCTCATTGCAGGCGAGCCGTTAAACCGTAGCACTTAGAAAAAAAATACGAGATGAAAAAAATTACGAGATAAACGGCGGAACCAAAACAATAAAATAAACACTAAATACACACTAAAAAATAAAATAAAGATCACTTACAGCATGGGGAACCAGGCAGGACGTCTGGAAGTGAGTTGGAACTCCAATTTACATCGATTTAACTGAGTTACAAAGATCGAAAATCGGCTAAGCGAGAAAAGAATGGCCGCCGAAAAAAATGAAAACGAGGCTATACTACTACGAACTGCGTAAAACACAGCCACAGACGTATGTGTTTGAAAAACAACTAGATAAAGGATGCGGATTAACCGCGCAATGAGTAAAAAGACAGCAGAGAGTACATTTTACGAAACGCAATTACAGATTTACACATTAACACAGATTTACCGCCTTTGTCTCGCGCAACATCGGATTTCCCGCCTAAACCAACGCATTTGATGAAATATAAGTTGCAAGTTACAAAAAAAAAAATTAAAAAAAAAAAATTGTATTTATATTAAGAAAAAAAAAAGGGACAAATGTAGCGTCATGTTGTGTGGCAAACAAATTTCACAACATTTAATTTTTATTGACCGTCATTTGACCGTTTGACCATATTTACTGTTAAACCGTAGTACTTTAGCTGGCTTAGCGATGAGCGCCGCAGGCTATCATCGCGCAGCGAGGTGAGCCGTTAAACCGTAGTACTTTGGCAATGAGCGCCGCAGAAAAAATGGCGGACGAACAAAACGAAAACGAGGCTACAGCACTATAACCACGGAAAACACGTACCGATAATCCGCTAAGATGCATACCACACGTTATTCGCCATTTTAGGATAATGCGGAAGTACACAGCTACGTTAACGGTTTCGGCTCGCGCACGCACACTATTACACTGCACACGTTCATCACGCTTACACAGCACCTCCACACCACTAATGCTGCAGCAACATCAACACAGATTGCCAGCTCTTCATCACAATGCATAAAAATACGTAAATTAATTTATTAATTTGAATTCTATATTTCAGTAGTACACACAAAACAACATTAGCTACCTTACAATTCCATATGTATATTAATAACTAAACAACTTTAAAAACATACACATCTCATTGTCGTCATTTTTTGACGGGCAATTCGCTAGTACTATATATTCTCCAACTCCATCCAGCAATATAAGAGAAGACTCTGTGTTGTTACAATTTGCTCATTTTTACCAAGAGTGCATAGCAAGGGGAAATGATGAGTAGCAACTAGAGTACTGAGTGGAGCACAAACCAGAATGGGCCTAAAAGGGCAATTTACCTCACTGTAATTGCTCTTCATGGTACGAAAGAGCACAAGATTGTATGTTAAAATTATCTTATTTTTTAATTACATTAATAATTGCTAAAAAATCTTAAATGTTAGCTCTGTTTACATACAAAGTCTATCCTGCCTACTGGCAGCTGCAGGAGTAATAACAGATAGTCAAACACGCAGTAATAGTAATTGAGGTTGAAAAAAGACCTTCAGTCCATCAAGTTTCACTTTTGAAGATCTCCTCTGATCTGCAATATGCATATTAGTTGTTAATTAATTGATCCAGAGGAAGGCAAACAGAAAAAAAAAAGTGAAATTATAGCCAATCGTCTCAAAGGGAATTTTATAAAATTCCTTCCTGTCCCCAGATACTGGTGATCAGATTCCTCCCTGGATCAATACTTTCTCTCTAATTATCCAGGATGACCCTGAATGCCCTTTTTAATTAGAAATAAATCTAGTCCCCTTTTAAAGTTATCTATCGAATCTGCTGTCACCACCTCCTCTGGTAGAGAATTCCACAGATTAACCACACTGTGGCAGAAGCAGCCACAAGAGACTTTTGCCTTGATTATTGCCTGTATTTGAACTGTATGTTATTTTAGCATAGTGGATTTTATTAGACTGGTTCTGGCCCTTTTAAATGCTCTGACAAAGGATCTGCAGTTTTGTTATGCACTTTGGATGCAGAGTGTGAAGAAAAACCCTGTTTTATGGACTTAGTTTGACTGTTTTATTCCTCTTAGAACACCAGTTTAGAACCCTTAATAACTGTCATATTTTCAAATACTGTCTGTTTTCAACTGTCAGTTTTCTCTGTCTGAGGAGGAGTTGCTCTGGCTGTGTGAGTGCTGGTGCTTTGGGTGCTCATTAACCAGACCTGCTTGACCCTTTCTGGAAGCCTTGGCTCATGCTTAGGGAAATGTGATAAGTCGGAGTGCCAGCGGGTCCATTACAATTGATGGCAGCGACGGGATTCAAACCTCACAGCAGACCGTTGTTCGCCAGTTACAGCCATTTGGGAAATTTGCTATTTTGTATGGAACCGAAAGGAAAGGGTATGTGAATATACCCGAACGGATAGTGAATGGGGACAGACTATACCAACTTGAAACGGGCCACGCTAAAAGAGCTATTGGAAGCAAGGGGAATTATTGCCAGCAATAAAACCAAAGCTACCCTTATTGCTGAACTCATGGAGGGAGACCGGGCAGCTGCTGCAGCACCTCTTATGGACAGCACACAGAATGAGTTTGGAAGAGAACTCCAAAGCAGACTGGCCTTTTTCCCAGGTACGCCTCCCACAGAAACCTTGGAAAGGATTATGGCAGATGTCCACGAATACATAATGGAAAAGCAGCGGGCAGATCGGAGGTCCAGAGAGGGGTCCCTAATCACACCACACATACTACCAGGGAAGCCTAAAATCCCGTACCATGCTTTTAAAAACTATGTGGAGACCGAAGACATCGATGGCTACTTGCATGACTTTGAGAGGTTATGCCAATTACATGAGATCAACGCCGCCGACCAGGTACCCCTGTTGGTGGGTAAGCTAGCGGGCCGGGCATCAGAAGCCTACCGCACCATGCCAGACGAGGATAGCAGAGACTACCAGAAAGTAAAGCAGGCGATCCTGGACAGGTATGCAATTACCCCGGAGGCATACCGGCAGCGGTTCCGAAAAAAGCCGAAAGGCGGAGAAAGATACTCACATGGAGTGGGCACACCGCTTAACTAGGGCGGGCAAAGGTTGGGTGCAAGCTGCACAAGCAACCACAGTGGAGGACATGCTACTGCTACTGGAGCAATTCTTCCAGGGGTTAACCCCGGATTTACAAAACTGGCTGAGGGATCGGAAACCTCGCATCTTAACCGACGCCGCCAGGTGGGCAGACAAGTACCAAGATGCCAGGAGGGCACAGCGGGCACAGGCACGGTCCATCTTGGGAGCTGCTAACCCAACTCCCGCCATTAACCCAACCCCAGCACTGCGTCCGGGTGGTGGGAACTACCAAACCCCTCCACGGTACAACAATGCCCGATCTTTCATCAGGTGCCACACGTGTAACCAGCAGGGCCACATACAGAGACACTGTCCCAGAAACAGAAACCGCTCCACGTGGAATACTCCAACTAATTCCCCTGCAAACCGGGCAGCAGTACACTGCTACCAGAGTGAGCCTCGACAACCTTTCTTCGGGACCCGGTCTAATGAAGAATCTTTGGGCACCCTCCACGAGGTTAACCCAGTACAAGCAGCTGCAGACAACCGACAGGGACACCGCCAAGGGGTACACGTAGAGGGAAAACGCCTTCAGGGTCTGCGCGATTCTGGGGCCACCATAACCCTGGTTCGCAATCACCTAGTCCCCAAGCAACAGCTCACTGGAGAATATGTGGCAGTCCGGGTGGCAGGGGGAGCGATTTACAAAATTCCCACTGCTAAAGTACATTTGGATTGGGGAGCGGCGTCAGGGAATGTGGAAGTGGGCCTCATGCAGGACTTACCAGCTGATGTCATCCTTGGTAACGACTTGGGGGAGCTGACCTCTGCTTTTGTTTCTCAGTACCCCGCGCAGGAAGCGCTACCCGTGGTAACACGGCAGCAGGCCCGCACCACCGCATCTTCTGAACACTCTGAGGCTCCGGTAAGTAATAGTACTGACCCACCTTTCGTCCCCTGGGCTCCCCCCTTAGAATTTGGTACTGAAGTAGTCACCGACCCTTCCCTGCAGGTATACCGGGATAGGGTTACACAGAATCAGGCAGGGTTGGAGGGGGAAAGATACGGTTGGGAGAAAGGATTATTGTATAGATATGCTGAGAAGGTAGTCGCAGGATCTGTACCCATGACCCTCGCACAATTAGTCGTGCCCCGAAAGTACAGGCAAGAATTACTACGTATTGCCCATGACATCCCTTTATCAGGACATCTAGGCGTCAGTAGGACGAAGCATCGTTTGACCCAAAACTTCTTTTGGCCAGGGGTCTCCAAAGATATTCGGCAGTATTGCCAAACTTGTGACACATGCCAGAGAGTAGGGAAGAGAGGGGACCGGTACAAGTCAAAAATCCACTCCCTACCCATAATAGATGAGCCCTTCAGCAGAGTGGCAGTAGATATAATCGGACCCCTAGCAAAACCCAGCCCATCAGGGAAGAAGTATATACTAACCGTAGTAGACTATGCCACCCGATACCCAGAGGCCGTAGCCCTAACTAATATCCATGCAGAGACTATAGTAGATGCCCTAATCTGGATATTCTCTAGAATGGGGTTCCCCAAAGAGATTATCTCAGATCGGGGTACCCAATTCAAAGCCGAAGTCACTCATCAGTTATGGAGAACATGTGGGGTGAAACCTATTGTAAACTCAGCGTATCACCCCCAGTCCAATGGGCTCTGTGAACGGTTCAACGGAACCTTAAAGCAAATGCTCCGTACCTTCATGGATACCCATAAGGACTGGGAAAGGTTTCTTCCCCATCCGCTCTTCGCGTACCGAGAGGTACCCCAAGAGTCCACAGGGTTCTCGCCATTCGAATTACTATTCAGAAGGAGAGTGCGGGGTACCTTAGACCTCATTAGGGAAAACTGGGAGGGAACGGTCACCAGTAACCCCTATCGTCCCATATGTACTAGAGTTCAGGGAACGCTTGGAGACTCTAATCTCCAGGCGGTCCAGCAACGACAGCGCAGATGGTACGATAGGGGAGCCAGAGATCGCAGTTTTCAAATAGGACAAAAGGTGTTAATCTTGAAGCCAGTCCAAAAGGACAAACTGCAGGCCTCCTGGCAAGGCCCTTATAAGGTGGTGGAACAGGTATGTGACACCACCTATATAATTGCCCCATGTACAGGAGCAGGCGGTAGACGCATGCTCCACGTTAACATGCTGAAACCCTATCACGAGCGGATCAAAGAAGTAACTGCCATATGTGCCTCGCCGAGGACCCGGATAATCTACACCTACCAGACCTATTAGCCCAAAGGGGGGCCAACACCGAATTAGGGGAAGTACAGCTAGGAGACAGGCTGAGCACTAGAGAGCGAGCTCAAATACTAGAGCTGATCCGGGAAAAAGGGGATACATTCTCCAACCAGCCCGGGTATACCCCGCTGGCTACCCACAGGGTAGAAACCCCAGGGCAACACCCTCTTCGACAAACCCCCTACCGCATACCCGAATCTGTAAAAGATCATATGCGGAAGGAGATTGACGAAATGTTACAACTAGGAGTGATAGAACACTCAGATAGCCCATGGGCCTCTCCGGTAGTGCTGGTACCGAAGCGGGACGGAACCACCCGCTTCTGCGTTGACTACCGGAAACTTAATGATAAAACCATTTCCGATGCCTATCCCATTCCCCGAATCGATGAGCTCTTAGATAAAATGGCCAGGGGCCAGTATCTCACCACAATAGACTTGTGCAAAGGGTACTGGCAGATCCCACTAGCCGAGGATGCCATCCCAAAGTCCGCATTCGTCACCCCGTTTGGGCTATACCAATTCAAGGTGATGCCATTCTGGATGAAGAATGCGCCGGCTACGTTTTAGCGGATGGTGGACCGGTTACTGGACGGATCCCAGGAATATGTTTGCACCTATTTAGATGACATAGCAATATTTAACAACTCCTGGGACGAGCACTTGACCCATATAGGAGCCATCCTCGACCGCATCAGGGAGGCAGGTCTCACATTAAAACCCAGCAAGTGCCACGTAGGGATGGCCGAAGTGCAGTACTTACCCAAAGTAGTGACCTGGAGCCCAGAGTGTGAGAAGGCATTCCAAGAACTGAAAACTGCCCTAATTCATGCCCTTGTACTGGCCGCTCCCGATCCAACTAAACGCTTTCTCGTTCATACAGACGCTTCTATGTTTGGGTTGGGAGCAGTGCTGAGCCAAGTTGGGGCCGATGGCGGCGAGCATCCAGTCGCTTACTTAAGTCTGAAACTACGACCCATGGTAGTAAGCTATGCCGCCATCGAAAAGGAATGCCTGGCGGTGGTGTGGGCCCTCAAGAAACTACAGCCCTACTTATATGGACAACAATTTGCCTTGCTCACAGATCACAACCCGTTGGTGTGGCTAAACCGGGTGTCAGGGGACAACGCTAGACTACTGAGATGGAGCTTGGCACTACAACCATTTGATTTCACCATCCAGTATCGCCCAGGGAAACAAAATGGTAACGCCGATGGGTTGTCCAGACAGACAGAACTCGAGAAATGATCTGTGAGCACTCCTCCGGACATCCCCAAGCAGATCCGTTGGGATCAGACTGTGTATGCCGGCTTGGTTCTGGGGGAGCATTGTGGCAGAAGCAGCCACAAGAGACTTTTGCCTTGATTATTGCCTGTATTTGAACTGTATGTTATTTTAGCATAGTGGATTGTATTAGACTGGTTCTGGCCCTTTTAAATGCTCTGACAAAGGATCTGCAGTTTTGTTATGCACTTTGGATGCAGAGTGTGAAGAAAAACCCTGTTTTATGCACTTAGTTTGACTGTTTTATTCCCCTCCCTCTTAGAACACCAGTTTAGAACCCTTAATAACTGTCATATTTTCAAATACTGTCTGTTTTCAACTGTCAGTTTTCTCTGTCTGAGGAGGAGTTGCTCTGGCTGTGTGAGTGCTGGTGCTTTGGGTGCTCATTAAACAGACCTGCTTGACCCTTTCTGGAAGCCTTGGCTCATGCTTGGGGAAATGTGATAAGTCGGAGTGCCAGCGGGTCCGTTACACACCCTTTCTGTGAAGAATCATTTTCTATCATTAAGGTGGAATCTTTTTACTTCTAACCTCAAAGGATGTCCCTTTGTCAGTTGAGAACCTCTTGGCACAAAAAGCTCACTTGACAAATCTTTATACTGACCCAGGAGTTAGTCTTACTCTCTTTTGCAATTAATTTTTCTTTTTCTATTTGAGCAAGTCTAATCGCGCTTTTGCAAGCCTTGTTGATTTCCTTGTACTCCCGTAAAGCAGTCTCTGTCCTCTCTTGTTTGTATAATTTAAATGCATGTTTTTTACTCTGTATCTTGCAGCCTTATTAAATTGCGATTCAGTAAATTTAAAAGAGCTCTTTTTAGGCACATAGCATATTTTTTTACAGAAGTTTTTAGTTAGTTAAGACCTTGCTTTTTGATAGAAGTTCACTAACTAAAAACTTCTGTAAAAAAATATTTACTGAATCGCAATTTATTAAGGCTGTTGATCTTTAAATCATTGTTAAGCCACATTGGATGGGATTTACTCCTTTTACTTTTATTCCCACCTGATATATGGTGATAAGTATGTATATTTAGTAAGGATTTAAATGTTGTTCATTTTTGTTCAGTATTTTTACCTGTCAGTTCTCTGTCCCAGTCTATACTTTGTATTACTGCCCTGAGACTGTTAAAATCTGCCCTTTTAAAATTTAAATGTTTTGTTGGTCCCTTACAGTTATGTTTTTTTAAATTAAAGTTCAAATGAGACTGTGTTGTGATCACTGTTTCCCAAAGGTTGCCGTAACTGACCTGTTTAGCTGATTCCAGTATCCCATGCTCTGCACAGATAGATTTGTTAAGGGTTCACTCTCTTTTTTCTTTTGTTCACTATATGGAGCTGTAGCTGCATGTCTGGTAGTGGGCAGTCAGTGGCACAAATAAACACAATTTTACTTTAGTTGATTTCTCAGTGAAAAATGCACATATTTCAAAAATTCTAAAAGTATTTCAACATGCTTTTAGGAGGTCTTTACTGTGACCTGGTCCCAATTGTACTGGATTAAGTGGTCCTTAAGCATAATACTTTAAATCTGCTCCTTAGTAGAGGCTATCTAGCAAGGGGAAAGGAGCGGTGGTTAAAGGTGTATATATAAGTTTCGTGGTTTCAAATGTTTAGTACGAAACAGGCAATGAATATCAGAAAAATATGTGTTATATAGAAAAGTTCATTGTACTTACAAAGATAAATGCAGGAAAGTAAAATCCAGCTTTGCACACCCACAGGGAGCATAACCAAGTACACAGAGGAAAGGCAGCCAGATACAGAGTTTGACCTTTCTGGTAGAGACCAAAGGAAGGGTTTGTTGTAGGATGGAATTAGATGATTGGGTGGAGTCTGAGCTCACAGCTGAATCAGAGCACAGGGAGAGAGAGATAATACATATCCCAGGCTGCTTTGCAGCACAGGAACCCCAGAGTATGATATAAATGTTTCAGCTAACCTCTGCTTTCTCCTGATTGGCCAAAAGGAATTATTAATTTTATGCTGATCTTAGCAAGTATTTTCAGGGGTGTCAACTAACAAAAGCTGCAGCTTGCAAACTGAAAACATTTAGTAAACATCAGGGTGAGTTTGTAAATGTTTATTTTAGTATTTTTCCATGCAAAAATGTTTTTGCATACTGATTCTCCTCTTTTGATGCACTCATAATCCAGTACATTTAGATATGCCTTTAATTTGGGAAAAGTGCATCACACATCTCAATAGCCCTATTTTAGCAAAAACACTAAATACACCACTGAATGTGCTGATGGCTGAAGACTTCGTAAAATTAGCAGTATGATCTCTATTAAATACGAAAATAGACATATTGAGGAAATGAGCTCTCTGCTATAATGTGATAAAGGCCTTGGACACAAATGTGTTGTAAGGGTGATAATTGCTGGGAGTTGATCTTTTTTGGTAAAGTGTTTGCGTCACTGCCGTATCATTAAGTCCCAGCACACACTGTGGGCAGCTGGAACTTTCTATGACTCACGCAATCCACTTAGTATACAATTAATGGAGTACAGTAGGGGCATGTTGGTAAGGGCTCAGTGAGTGTTTGTTAGAGCTTTTCAATAGGTTGTCACAGCATCTGCAATCTGCTTGTTGCTTCAAGCACAACAAACATTAAAGGAAGCATTAATGGAGCAGTTAAAATAGCACTTTTTAAATATCACAAAAGTTGTTGCTGCGTGAAAAATATTAAGTAAAACCTGTTTAAGCATCATTGAAATAACAGGAGATGCAGAGAGCATACTTCAGTCTAACAGAGGGCGAGCCCCCAAAAGCAGTTAAACTTCTGAAAGTTTTTGTGCTCTGAGACCTTTATTTTAAAAAGAAAACATACTCTGACACATTATTACATTTTCTCTTTCTAATTGTAAATTAAAGGACCACCATGGTAATTGTTTTCTATATTTTATTTAAAATAACCAAATGTATTAACAGAGAAAATGTAGGGAACTTTCCTGTTGGCTGGTGCATGCAGTGGCCGAGATATCAGTGAATTTCTTGTCAGTGTAAAGCTTAGAATCTGCCTCCAAGCTCGTAGGACTTTGGAATCCAACCTCCATTTTTGTTCAAAGTCCCACGGGCTTGAATAACGAGTTACGGGCTTTTGGTGATATGCAAGCTTGTGAATGTTGTGCTTTTAATTCTAATGTCACCCATTGTGTTCCCAATCATTTACAGTGCTGGATTGAATTTATATTTGCATTTCAAATCCGATTTTACGGGCTTGAACCACGAGTTTCCGGCTTGCGTCTGCGATCATGTTCAAGAACGCAAATGCTACTGCCGAGAGCATGGTTTCTGATTCTCTCGACCGGCGCCTAACTTTTTCACATATTTGTAGCAGTATGTAACAAACAAACTAACTAAATGAAGACCATTGGCAGTTGTGTAATCTATGAGCATGGATGCATTTTTAGAAAATCTAGATTTTAACAGATTTTTACTGAGCTATTACATTGTCCCCATAAGTAAATTCATATAAGAAGTTATGTTCATTTAAACAAGGGGCAACGTTAGGGATAGTAACTTTCCTGCTGTTTGAAGCAGTGTGTTACAGCTTTGGAAATCAGTCCTTTTGGAGCGTGGGTTGGAAGGAAAATAGTGAAGTTAGTCCTGCTTTCTTCATGTTGGTTTAATTTAAATCATCTAAATACAATCTAGCTGATGACCATCAATGAGTATACCCATGTTGCCCTGAAACACACACAACATTGTGTGATGTTTTTTTGATAAAAATCACATATATAGTTGTCAGTGTTGGTCACGTTTGGGATGTTGGTCACGCAATGTTAAATAATTGAAGGCGCTCATTGTGAGCCACGCAATAAGCTCCAAAGGCGCTCACATTGTGTGGCAAACAACATTGACAGCCTTTCAATTTTAATGCAGTCATTTTTTACGGGCAAATAGCTAGTAATATAGGATAAAGAGTCCATATCTTATGTATCTGAGATAAAATGCAAAAATACAATAGGCTGGCCAATCAACAAGGAGTATCCTATGTTTAAATCGTGGAGACCTCCTGTCTGAAGGGCTATGGTGTGCCCCACAAGCTAGCTCAGTCCCTACATAATAGGAGGCATCACAATGGAAAATACCAGTTGCTAATGCAAAGACAAAACCTCAATAATGACCTATGATAGGCTCAAAAGACAAGCTAGTTTGATAAACAAACGGGGTAATATACCAATACTGTGTGCCCAAAGAGAATGGCTCAACCACAAAAACAAGGTAATAAATGAAAGTCTATAATTAAAACATATGACACAAACCCACAGCTAAAATAAATTAGCCTTTGATAGTTAAACCCACAATGGGGTACTTATAACCCCTAGCCGAATTCCTAGTGCAGCGTTATAGTGGGGCACAGTGTTAAAAGGAGTCGGCAGCCAAAAAAACGCACAATGGAGGGGTTTAGCAGGGAATTACAGGAAAAATAGCACTATCAAATCAGCGCTATAAGAGGCATCCTCTCAAACTTGCCATTTTCCTGCAGTGACTCCCAGCAACTTCTTCTCGTGTCTAGTTCCAGTCAGTCACTTAGTGGCCAGTTTGTGAACTGCAGCATTTTGTTTGTTTATTTTTAAACCAGGAACCATTTTTTAAAATTTTGAAGTTAAAAAAGGACGCTCCTTAACACGGAAGCATACCTAAGCGGTTGCCTAGTTAGCCTAATGGCTAATCCACTCATTGCGGTTTTATGAGGTAAGACCAGACCAGGGCATTGTGCGGCCCGCGGGCCACATCTGGCCCTTTGGCTGTCTCTGTCCGGCCCGCTACAATGGCCTACAGTGGGATACAAATTTGTGTCCTGGACAAAAAACACTGCCAATTGTAAAAGGGGGCAATTTATGAGCAGCAGTGCTGTGACTACCTGGGATGGATAGCATTCTGTAGATACTGCTCCTGGCACTGAGAAAATAAAATAAAGCTATAAAATGTATATTGAGCAGAATTAAGTTCAGCCTATGGTTCGGCCCTCCGAGTTTCTCATGTGGCCCCTTTGGGAAATTAATGTCTCACCCCTGGGTAAGACAGATCAGGAGCAACATCTGGAGCCACCAGTGCCAGACTGTAACAGAACTGCAGCAACTTGAGATGTAGAGCAGGAACAGTTCACACATAGCAATCACTCATATAGGATTGTTATGGTCCGCATGTTGTAGTAATTTTAGTGCTTACGTGGGATTTTTACACATAATATTTCCTATGGGAGCAATGTAATAGAGAGCAATGCTTGTGTCTTCTATTTTAGACTCCTTGCTAATATAAGGATTATGGTTATCTTACTGTGAATTGCATTTCCATTTAAACGTATTAAGTAGGACTGGAAATCCATCTTATCTGTTTCCAAGATGTCTTTAATTTGCCGCAAGCAATCAATCCTGAAAGAAAGACGTAGCCTACACTTGTACATAATGCTGTGGGTTTTGAGGATGATCAGACGGAATTAGAATGAAGGACATGGAACTGGCCTTGAAGATGAGGAAACAAACTGGGTTTTGATTATTTTGAAATACACACAGACTGAGGAATGACAATGGACACAGAGACCGAGGACTGGTGTAGCACACATAGAATAAAGAACAAACCGATTAAATCCCATTATCAACTCATTAGCTGATGGGGTTTTATAATTAATACATTAATTAACAATCCCATGACATTTTTTTCTGTTTTGAATGTACGATCAACAGATAATGCGTTTGTGGCCAAACATTACAATATTTATTTGATCTTAATAATTAAATTCACAATTTAACATTTTTATGAGCGTTTTATGACAGAAGGCGCAAATCATTTTACACATCCTGCCATTTATATTATGTTACATGTGTCCAAGATAAGATATTACGTTTGAACAGTTTGAGTGTCGTTTAGCAAGAGCAGTGTCCCTTTTATTGAAAAAAAAACATTCTACTTAAAGGGGCTCATTTCCCTCTGCCCACCTCTGGAGGGCTTCCATGTTGGCCTTTCTCTACCAATCCCTCATAGAGTGTCATTATGTGAAATAGGCAGGCAGTAAAGGAACTCTATCGCCACAAAATCAAGTTATTTTAGGTTATTCTCAAAGAATATGAATACCTAGCTATTTGTTTCTAACATGAATCATTCCTGAGGTAATCAGAACTGTTTCTTTTTATGCAAAATGTTTGACTTCTGAATAATAAAGCACATATTTATCAAAGGGTATTTGCCTCAGTTCACCTCAAAATGCCATCAGCATTGAAATCGACAAAAGATATATAGTGGTGTATGTGAATTCAGCAGTAGCAAATGGATTTGTATCTAAGAGACGTATTGCATGTTGTAATGGATGGTGGATGTGATGTTTTTGCAATGCATTGCTTATCTAGTAATGGTTTTCAATGGGTGGCTTTTTGCATATATATATAAGTTGAAGTCATTTTATACATGCATGTATAGTAATTAGTCATAGAATGGATGTAATAGCATAAATGCATTGCAGAATATTATTCCCAATGTATTAATAGGCATTTTTAAGCTGTTCGCCACCATTATGCTGATGAATTATACCGACCCATTTAGTGTCATATTGAATGACATAGCTGGGTTCACGGCTTAATAAATACTGATTTGTGTACAGACTGGTGAATTGCCTGCATTAATGGATGGTGTATTCCATTATGCTGCTTGATCATTTTGGGCCTTAATAGCTGTTTTGATGTGCTAATTAGAATTAGTCTGCTGGTCTGTCTCTGAGGTGGCAATTTTTTTTTATTATCATGTTATTAGATTACCTGTCCCACTCTTATCAAGCACTCTGAGCTGTAAATTAGCAGTACATTAACATAAAACAGCCACACAAACAATGCTGAATAACTCATGAATTATTTACTGTAAGTAAGAATGCATAGTACAACATATAGTTTGTTTTCGATTTTCGTTAGGATGAAACCAACTTGATGCTCGGATGGCAGTATCCTTTAAAATATGAATCTCCTGTGAATATCCAAATTGCATCTTCTGATGCAAACAAAGCATAGTCAGTAGTTTCCTATTGGTGCACACAATCACATGTTTTTGCTTTTAGTGCAGGAGCCAGCAGCATATGACTGCATGAACACATCTGCTGGTCACCCTGTTATGTCCGATACAACTAATGTAATGAGAAATAGATAGACAGTTTATTGACAAAGTCTTAGAATTGGGTTTATGCAGAAATATGGTACATTAAGGAAAAGCTTATGGGAAAAATAGAAAAAAGTGGAGTTAAGGGGACACTGTCAACACAACAGCTTCATCTTAAACAGCATACAATTGGCTTTACATTGTACTAGCTTTTTTCCATACATTGTTTTGGCCACTACAGACCACAAACTATGAATCCTATTAGCACATCAAATCAGTTAATTAGTATTCTTGAGCCACATATCTGCATAAAAATGCAGAACAAATAACGATGAATTTCTCCAGTCATCCACTTAAAAAAAATGCATAATAAAACATATAGCCAGTTTTTCGTGCTCATTAAGAATAACCTAAAAACTACTTGATTTTGGGATGACAGTGTCCCTTTAATTACTGAATAAAGTTTTTAATGAAGATGTAATAGATACTAATTGGCAATAATTGTTTTTGGTTTACTGAATTCTGCTAGTTAAGGGATCATTCAAATGTCATATTTATAGCAGTCCCTTGATATATGAATTTTATGTGATATTGTGCAGAATGTATTAGGAATAAATACAGCTTTATTGCTAACCATTCTATTCAGTTTTGCTATATTGGCAGCAGACATTTGCTTAGGTTTCAAACTGGGTTAGAGACCTGGGAGAAAGGCAAGAACTGTGGATTCATACAAGATCTCTGCATTGCAAGACTGTAACTGAATAGATACTTGATAAGAGAACTAAATAGAAGAGCAAGTCCCAGTAGCCATCAGACTCCACAAGGCATATGTAAAATCTGCTATATTTCCGATTTTCAATAAAAATCTTTTTAAGCTCACGGTTTACATTGCTGCTAATGTACTTGGTTCCTCTCACACTTCTTACACATGTGACTTTCATAAACTCAAGTGGATCTTTAGCATAAACATAGGGACAAATCTGGGTCCTATCCTGTTTTGTGTTCACCGTCGTTCGCCGGAAAAGCGAGCTGTTGCAGACTCTAGGAACACGCATGCTCCAAGAGCCATCTAGTGCTATGAATGAGCTACTGCGCCCGGTAAGTGGTTAGGGGGTTACGGTTAGGGTTACGAAGTGAGGGTTAAGGTTAGGGGCTTAGAAAGTGAGGGTTAGGGGGTTACAGTTAGGGGGGCTGTACTACCTATTTTTCACCTCTAGATGGTGACACGAGCGCACCTGCATTCCTAAAGTCGTCGGTGGCACGCTTACAAAAAGGCGCACGTAAAACAGGATAGGTCCCAAATCTGTTTTATATAGTGGACATACCTGACATTGGGCTCAGTTCCGTGGCTCCCATAGGAAATCTTACAAGTAAATTGTCCACCTAGTGAACTATATAGCTATACAATTGCAACCCTTACTAGTGATTGCTATGTATGGACTGTTCTCTATTGCTATGAGAGATTTTACTTAGTGATATTACATGGCTCCTGCAAGAGTAGCTGAACTCATAAGGGTCTGTGAGCGCTTGCAGTGAGACAAATCCTTACGTGTAAATTCAACCTACCGCAAAAGCAAAGAAAATCCTTCCGAGAACACTTACAAGACACCTAAAGCATTCTTCAGGATGCTGGGTTAACCCAGTCAGTAGGCTGTGCACCACACAGTACAATGTAGGTGGCTGTGATTTACAGCTCAGTTACTTTGAAACTTCCAAAATGCTCAGAGGAGCGGTGATGTCACTGTTGGAGACGGTCCTTCACTTTCATGGCCCAGTACAGTAATTTCCTCAACCGTTTGCTGTGGTTTGAGAAGTAACTGTAGTAAATAAACAAAGGAGATAGGCAGAAAACTTATCTTAAAGGGGCATGGAAGGCTTATGGATTTCACTAGGAATATAATATTAACAAGTGCTTAAAAGTTATGTTTTTGTCTGCCTAAAATCCTTCAAAATAGTACCTGCTTGGGTCTGCCTTCTGCATGAAGACAGACTCTGAAATACAGTGGTTAGTATAAGACACTGCACAGCAAGTACAGTAGAGTCTGTGTGTTCATGAGCTGTAGAGGGCTGACACAAACCTGTACTATTTGTATCAAATTAGACAGAAGAAAAACAGAGTTTTTAAGAACTTCTTACTAAAATAAAGTACATAAAAATAAATAGGTACATAGGTATATTATATTCCTAGCGGAATCAAGAAACCTTGCATGTACCTTTAACATTAGCACTGTAAGGAGGCCTGAACGCAATTTAAACAGGGAATCTTTAACATAAATCACTCTAAAATAAAAGTTTTAATTTCAAGAATTTCCAAAACATTTTCCATAAGATCTAAATGATGCTGAAGGCCAATTTCCACAGAATCCGCGTCCTTTTAAGCAGTGAAAACTTTTTAATTCTCATTTTTGCTGCCTATGCTGGATCCTGGAGGCATCCATAATATGTTGGTTGAAATTGTGTGTTTGAGAGGGGATTTTACATTTCTGGAGATCAATGCTTGCATTTCCTGATGCAACCAGTCAGCTTCTGGCCATATGAGTGGGCAAAGGGTGTGGTGTCAATACCAATCAGATCATATTACCTGACCTCTCCAGCTATCTTGAAGAGATGTAACAAAGACAAAATGGAATACTATCCTCAAACAAAGTCTTTAAATATTCCAAGTTTTTTATGTCCATGGTTTACACCAATGTTAATATTGTTAGTTTCTTCAAAAACTATCATCTTTTTTTCTTGAACTACGGTGGTCTTTTTTTGTTAAATCTACTAGGAGTTAAAGTGATATAGACCCATGTGTGTTTTAATATTCATAAATACACATGTAAGAGGTCACTGCAAATGTTCTCCATGTATACTGCTCAAGACTCTGTGACTGTCACACTATCAGATTTCTGTAAAACAGCTCTCTAGGGTAGACCTTTCCCATAGTCTTCCCCAAGCCCCCAGAGACTGAAATCTCCACTGAACTGACATCCTGTTTGTGGTTTGGAGTTATCTGCCGAAAAACAAAACATTCATCCAAGCTCTTGTGGCTGGGAGGAGGCACATTCTTGTGGTTGAGGCCTACAGGACGAGCTGAGATCCTAGTTTGCATATATAACTAGGCCTCGGTTATAAAACTTGTCTTAGATGCTTAAACTGCTTTAAAAGTTAGATTACAGTTACAAGAAACACAGTAAAGGTTTAAAAGGAACACTGTACTCGCCAAGTTAACATTAACATGTGTGTAAAACAAGAGGAATTGACAAAAAACAGCATTTTACAAAAAAGTTAGAAGAGTGCTTGTGTCATGTGCACTTCCATATTAAACTGAGAGTCGGAATGGAGACTGAGGGGTAGGCTTATCCTACTGGGACTTGCTTTTGTCTTCAGTCCTATTGACAAGCAGTACATAATTGTGGCAGTCTTTCAACATAACTAAATATAGAGATTTCTGTCTGAATCCAAGGTTCCTATCATTTCCAGGTGTCTCATTATGTTACAAACAAAATCAAAACTTCTGCTGACTTTAAAGCAAAATTGAATTGTTAAAATTTAAAAAACAGTATTTCGTTATTTTAAACTTCCTAAAAAAGTGTAACAAGTCAACTTCTTCATTAGAGCATACTGCAAATATAACATGTTAGCTATCCTTTAATAGTGAGGTATAAAATCTCATTGTTTAATAAGAATTAGTATGGAAAGTATACACAAATGTACTTATTTTACTAAGATAGATAGATAGATAGATATAGACAGACCACCAAATGGTAAAAATGTTTATATACATTTTAATATATCGATAAGATGAAATACAGAATATACAGTATATAAAGAATCACTGCAAAATAAGAAACAATATACTTGAAGAAAATCATTGTGTTAATTCTTAAATACATATTATACTAATAATGTAAGAGGTTAGGATACTTTACCCACTGATTTACACTTATAGAGATTCATGGCTTTCATTGCAGCCACAGGGTGTCACTGTACCACCACATTAGTGAGTCAAAAAGCATATTTAAAATGTATAGCTTAAAAATAGGGCATCTTTTGGCTTTTAAACAAAACTAGCGACTTGCCTCACAAAAATGACGGCAATAAAATTTTAAGGCTGGCAATGCCACACAATACAAGGCTCTCCCCCCTCTAACTTGTGGGCCTCTCGATGAACACCTTTGATGCTCATCATGAGCCCCGCAATAAGCAGTTTCGTCGCTCATTGCAGGTCTCAACCAACCTGCCACTTTCATGATTCTCAATGAGCACCTTCGGCGCTCATTGCGAGCCTCCCCCCCCCTACTTTAGGGGCCTCACAGTGAGTGCTTATTGCATACGTCGTCCAACCCGCCACTTCAGTGCCTCGCGCTGAGTGTCTTCGTCGCTCATTGCGAACCTCTCCTCACTCTCTGGCTGTGTCTGTTTCCCCCTCTCCCTTCCATGTGTCCCCCCCTGTCCTGTGTTTTTTTCCCCCTTATCTCTCTCCCCCTGTGTCTCATTTCCCCCCCTCTCTCAGCCCTGTGTCTTTTTCCACCCTCTCCCCTGTTTCCCTCCCCTGTGTCTTTCTCCTCTCTCTCCCTGCTCAATTCTTGCGTGCCTCACGATGAGCGCCTTTGGTTCTTGTTTTCAAAGTCTTGCGGGCCTCGCTATTATCGGCTAAGTGTTACGGGCTTCCGCCTAGTTTTCAGCCTTTTTCCAAACATATACGTCTTAACGGACTCCATATTTTTCCTCGCTTAGCCGATTTTCGATCTCCGAAAAATGCCAATTAAGCCTCAAATTAGCCTACAACCTCATTCACAGGCTCCCTGCCTATTCCCCTGTGCTGTGTGTGAGGTTGTAAGTTATCTTTTTAATAAATTGGCATATTTTGGCGGTCTTCCGATGGCTTCCAAGTTACGGGCTTGAAAAAAATGTCGGCCATTAAAGCTATATTTTTTTCAAAGTGTACAGCCTTCGGCGCTGATCACGGTCATCACCACTAGCGCCTTTGGCGCTCATGTCGAGCCTGTTTCAAATTCTTGCGGGCCTCTTACTCATCATGGGCCTGGCAGCGCTCATTGCCAGCCTTTTTCAAAGTCTTGTGGGCCTATGGCGCTCATTGCAGCCCCCGTCATTTAAAAATGTCAAAGTATTGCGGGCCTCGCGATGAGCGGCATCAGTGCTCATTACAGCAAAGTCGTGTGGGCCCGTAAATTTTTAACATTGCGTGACGACAACTCGCAATTATGACAACTATTATATGTGATGTGGCTCAGTTCAGATCAACGTGGCTCTGTTGTCATTTACAAACATATGAATGTGGCTAAGGATGTGACTAAGGCTATAGGAAGACTAACCTTCGCAAATAATAATAATAATAATGATAGGGTCTAATTGTATGGATCTGTTGTTCTATGTTTCTGTATTATTTTGTAAACTAAAATGAACCAGATTATTAGTCAATCAAGATAATGGATTCTTGGATTTTGAGCCACCAGGTTTCTAAATGCTGTATATATAGTTTGCTTGATCTAGGCGTGATGAATGGGCAAGTGTTTCTAAAATATACAATAAATATAACCTTTAAAAAATATGAAATATTATATGCAACTATGCTATACCAATGGCAGCCATACTGAACAGAGATAGAACTGTGGGTACAGATTAGCATTGCATTGGAAACAGTGGTTTCCAAAAGAAAAACATGATTGCAGATTACATACTCCTTATTACAAAACTCCTTAAATGTGCTGGACGGTGAAACCTTTTGGGTTTCCAACGTTTGTATTGCAAATCAAGATTTTTTTCATTTCTTGCTCAAAAAAGTTAATAAACCTTAACCAACCTACTTTTCTAGAGAACCATTATTAATTATACTCTGTGTAGATATCAGTGACTATGGATATATATGCCAACCGTTTGTCATGGTCAGGAAAAATCTTTGTCTAAAACTGCTATCGTGTATAATCAGCAGCGGAAAAGAATTAGGCGCTTATCCATAATCTAGATATTCTGATCCATTATTCATTGCAGTAAGGATATGAAAAGTAGGTAATATCACGTTATTAACTTTATTTGGCTTCCCATTACCATCTAAGTTTTCAAGTTTTTCTAGACATCCTTGCCAATTGTCTGTTTAGATGGCACACACAAGTGTATTTCCACTGCATATACAGCAATAATGCTTCTATGTTATCTGTGAAATATATACTACATAATTAAAATATTCTTGGATTGAGGACATCCATTCAAGTGCATGATTCTTCGGTTCTCACCACATGACTGGGGAACTTGATTGTGTCATTATGGGTCCCTATGAAGTACAGATCCAAGAGATAAGCTTTGCCTGGCTTCAGTTCTGTGATTTGCTCTTCTGTAAGGGTCTGTGGACCTCCTTGCTTACAGAACACTTTCTCAGCCCGTGACCGTGTGCTAGTGCTCAGACAGCTGTTCTGGTGTTTGTGGATCAGCTTCAGATCCAGGTTCTGTTCCAAGTGTCTGGCATAGATACAGTACTTTGTACCTTGACCATTTCCAGCCCAGGACATTGTGACTGATGAGCAGGATTTGTTGGACATAGATAGGTTGATGTCAGGTGACAAGTTAGGGAATGGAAGATGGTTTTGTGAAGTGGTTGCAAAGAGCTTCACCAAACCTGGACCTCCTCGACTTGATTTTAAGGTGATGACATAGTTGTGTTTTGGATTACCAATGAGTTTGAAATTATGAGCTCCTTGAAGGCTTTGAGATACAATAATCTTTCCATTTGAGATGATCTGAAGATGAACCTTGTGCAGACATGAATGAACAAACAGCCATTTGGAACCACGAGCAGACATATCCATATTTAGAATTCTTAGACCCTTGCTTTTTAGGTAAAGGTTCACCATCTCCTCATTGTGCAGATGTTGTACCTGTGTTTTTGGCTTGGCTTTGGTCTCTGCGAATGTTCCAGTGTATGCAATACTTGTGCCATCCTTAGGGTTAATGACAAACACATCAAAATAATAAAGTGTTTTAGGTTTCAGTCCAGATATGGTGGCATTGAACCAATTCCCAACACACATTTTTTGACCTCCAACTAAAGTTTTGGTATCCCAAAGATCATTGTTGACATTTGTCTCTAGAATATGAGTCTTAAAAGTTTTTCGTGAAGAGTCAGCACTGTTTTTGTGAGTTTCCATCTTTACATTCCCAAATTTTCTTGATTTATCAACTTGCTTGTCCCATTGTTGTCTTTTTGTGTTTAACTCAGTGGCACATAAAGTTTTGAAATTATAGTGCTTATTCACAAAAACACAGTATTCAAACTCACTTGTACCAACAGTTGTCCCCAGACTGGGTTTCCAGGAAAGCTCGACTTTGTCTTCCTTGACCGAAATTATATCCACACGAGGGTCAGAGGGAAGCTGAGGCAATGGGCCAGCTTGATTCCTGTTGTCCCAAGCAAAGACCTGGAAGGATGTGTCAGACTCTAGGGAAATAAGATCTAATAGATAAAAGCCTCCTGATGTTACAGCTACTGAGAAAGATTCTTCACCATTTCCTTGAAAGGAAAACAATTTTTGAGTGTCCCAGTGCTGCTGTGGGTCCAGTTGTCGAGAATAATATCCTGAGGAAAAGGAGAATTGTTAAATAAATATATAATTTACCTGTTTAAAGTACTTTTTTTCAAAAGAACAGTACGAACTGGCTCCTCATTGACTTAGCCTTTTTTCTCATTTAGATATTTTAAGATGTACATGCTAATGGTATTAATATGCAGATATGTGGCTTAGTATAGAAGGGATTAAATTGCACAAAGCACATGATAATATGGTAGCTTTTTAATTATTCCGGATTTGTGATTAATCTTCCCTTACCCAAGCACTGTGAGCATGTGTAACCATGTTCCAACATGAAGTCATTAGTGATGTCAATGTTTTTTTTCTTTTGTTGTACGAGTTTTCACCTATGTCATGGCTTTTAGACAAACAATGGGAGTCATGTGCATGAAGGGCAACGGAGGCATACCTGACATTTCATGCAAGTAAGTACCACACATTTTAAACCATTTTGATGGCTTTAATAATACACATTCTTGAACTAACAAGTGGTGGGATAGATGTTCAAAGTCCTTTACTGGATAATTGCACACTCCTCTGCAGAACTGTACCTTCCAACATATAGGGTCTCCAAACCTCAATCTTACTTTGACTCCTAAGTTCTTGAACATAAAGTTCCACTGAAGTCAGAAAGCAATTTCAATTTAATACAAGATAATCTAAACTGGAATATTTTTAACCACTAATTAAAATATAGGGATAACACTACTTACCAATGATTTAGGCCTTGTATTTTATACTAAGGGTGCATTATCAAGATGGAGTCCTCCCTATCAACGGAGAACTCTAAATAGCAAAATGGCATCTCCCTTAGAAAGCTTAAATCCCAAACAGAAAGCATAAATCATATCGTATATAGTGTTATCCTGGTATTTTAATAATATATTAATACAATATATTATGTTATAAAGGGGAATATTGATTACATGATAGTTTGTCTCTGGCTTCAGTTGTATTTTAAGCGAAAATAGTGCCTCATGTTTATTATCAATTTATAGATGCTTAGCATCAACATGCCATGTAGACCAATGAAAAAGGGAGAATTGAGGTATGGAGAGAGAAAGAGATAATGTGGCTAGGAGTATGAAAATAGATGTTGGTTGGGTGTGGGTATGGAGAGTGAAAGAGAATATCTGTGAGTGGATATGACAACAGGGGAGGGAGTCAAAAGAGGTACATGTATCCATACATAATACAAAATATGAACAGCATTTGTGTATTCAACACAATTTCAAAAGATTGTAGATGCTGGCAAACATTTTCTATGGTGTGTTGGTAGGGTAGGGCTCAGCATTTAGTGCTACATAACGATAACATGGTGTAGATCAATCTTGGTAAACACACAATTATCATATGATGCTATAGAGTAACCTGGACTTTAATACATTATTATAAAAGCTATAATATATCTTAGATATCTGTACATCCTACATACAAAATGGGTTGTGATATTTGGACAAAATTCCTTAAGTAAGATGTATGGAGGGATATATTTACCATAAGCATCTCCTGACTTGTGGTCATGAGAGGGTTGAAAGGAGAGGGTCCAGTAGAGCGGAGATTCACACGGAGTCACTCTGATGGTAATGGAATTGTGGCTTCCATTCACAGCAAAGTAATATCTGTTGGTTAGAGAACAATGATTAAGGTATATCCTAACATAATTATAAACAATTCTGACATTGTCAAAAAATTACTGGGTAAAGTGAATGATTGAGTGTAAATATGTGGTGCAGGCAATCTTCCAGCAGAGTTATCTCACTCATGAAAAAACACCTAGAACAGTCCTCTTTTAAGGAGGTCCATCAAGCTGTAACATAACACATCTCCAGAATTCGTCACTATCTTACACAAGACACAACTAAAATCCTTATACACTCTCTCATCATCTCTCGACTAGACTACTGCACCTCGCTTCTTGTTATCCAAACCAACAACCGACTATCTCCACTTTATTTCATTATGAATGCCTCTGCTAGACTCATCTTCCGTACACAACGTTCAGTGTTGGCATCACCTCTCTGTCAATCACTCCACTGGCTTCCCATAGCCTCAAGAATAACATTTAAAATCATGACCCTAACTTATAAAGCCCTCAACAACAAAGCACCCCCTTACATCTCTGCTCTCATCTCCAAATTCTCCCTCACACACCCTCTTCGTTCTGCTAATGACCTTCTTCTTTTGACCACTCTTGTCACCTCCTCTTACTCCCGCCTCCAGGACTTTTCTCGCGCTGCCCCTATTCTCTGGAACTCCTTGCCTCGCTTCACCAGACTGTCCTCCTGCCTCAAATCCTTCAAAACTTCAAAAAAAATACACCTCTTTAAAGAAACCTATAGCCTTCAACGCTTGCAGGCTCAACACTACTCTCTCCCTACTGTACCACATACAAACTTCAACCTTTAGATGGAAGTCTGCAAGTTTCAATCCTGCGCGGTGCTTTAGGGAAAGCGCTATGGACACCGGATTCCAAGCTCAAAGACGGCCCTCCATTCTTCGCAATATGCTAATCTTAAACTTGTCTTTGCCTGTAACTTAACTTATGTATAGCTCTACGGAATATGTTGGCGCATTACAAATAAGCGATAATAATAATAATAATAATAATAATAATAATAATAATAATAATAATAGGCTATCAGTGTTCATTCTTTAATGTGCTCCAGTGCCATTAGTTGAACTTCCCTGGACTAACGTGATCCCTGTTTATTTTTCCTTTGTTTTCTCTTTTCAACATTTCGACATACAAAGTCTGCTTCCCCTCTTGCCCCCCTTCAACCATTTCTACATAATACCTATTGTTTTGCCTTTCCCAATTACCTTGGCTCCATTATAATCTCTCTGTCCCTATCCTTTAACCTAAATTCTGTGCCGCGTTTCCTATTTTCCATCCCCATGTACTCCGTAAAAAAACACTAAACCTAATTTTAACATAAAAACTGTATCTAGAAAGACATATGTCCACTACGGGCTGGACATTAGCTATGTTAAAATTGTTTTCCTAGGCAAAAAGCTGCCAAGCAATAGCTGGATGGATGCAGCCAATAAAGAGCACTGTCTAGACATCAACTTATGTTTGACCATTTAGCATTGCCTCCCAGGTGGGGAAGGGAAGGGACAGATAGTTCAACTGGAAGTTTAATACTAAATACCACTTTTTTTAAATATTTGAAGATTTATTTTAATAGTGATGGTTTATCGATGTATAGCGATCCTTTAAAATGATACATGAGACTTGTCTGACATTTTGTCCAGCATTTATTTAAAACAGCGGGTTATAAAGATTACTAAAAGATTTTTGTATTAAAGAGTGCCTGAATAAAAAATAAAAAACTTGCTTGCAATCAGTGCCGAATTTGAGCACCTGGACAGTAAAGTAGAGGAGCCCCTGCGAGTGATTGCACAATTTATGCACATACCCAAGTTTCCCTTTTCTGTGCGTGTATATCGCTTTCTTGCTGTGTGAGCAAATCACAGACATTTCACCATAACATACATTTTTACAATATAGCTACTCATACACACGCCAAGCTATTACTTGTTTATTAAACACATTTGATGTTGGCCCATATTATTTATATTTTTCTGTGTGGGGGCATTGAGCACATGTTACAAAAACACATATCATGGTCACTTGTATCACACATAAAAACAGAGTAATCATGAGAGTTAAAGGGCAACTGCACAATGGAAATAAAAGTGGTTTAAAAAAATTGAGTAACTCTAACTAAGAGCACAAGTAATCAGGAAAAAAGCCATAACGCTAGTTTTTAAACCAAAAAAGTATGCAGCTGCCTAGTTTGCCTAATGGGTAATCTAGCCATGCTTGCAATGCAGCTTTGCAGAGCCAGCAAAGACCCTCTGACAAACGGGTTGCAGCAATTAGTTCAGAGGTAGAAGACCAATAGTTTTATAATGGCTGCTGATATGCCCTGACACATACTAATTAGAATATGCAGATTGCATATGATATTACAATTTCATTCTGACAGATGGGTTAAAAACTACTTTTTGGACCACTGTGTGGCTTGTTTCTTTTGGAAGGAAGACTGTAATTTGAATTAAATGGACATATTTGTCTATCATGCAGGTTATAATTATTACGAGGTAAATCCTCATTAAAAAAAAACGATGTTATAATGATTTACAGAAACACAGTGAAATATCAACTTCTTATAGTTTTAATTTGTAACATCCTAAATTAATTATGTTATTATATTTTTAGTGCTTCTAAAAAGCACTTACAGTATGTATTTATATAATTATGCCTTGCTATTTAATTAAAAAGGGGATTTAAGACTAATACTAGCTTTTGTATGAACTTAATCCCATAATAAAAGAGCTGGTGTCAACAGGGCTGTCTGCAAGATATAACATGAACTTCTGAAAGATTTGTGGAGGTTTTATTTTTGTTGCATTGAAAAGGATATTTGATGATGTGTTTTCTTTTTTAGAATTAGAGCCTGAGTGCTGATTAACTGCTTAGCAAGTAGAACTCTCCCTTGGGTTGGGAGATTATATTTTTCAGCCAATCAATTGTAATACAACTGTATAAGAGTCATCAGCTTTGACAGCAATATAAAAGTTTCAAGTATGCTGTTTTACTAGCTTATTTCAGTTTTTCCTGTATGGATACATTTAAATATGTGGTTTTAAAAGACTATATAGCGATTATTATAATTCTGTATCGCTATACAAACAATATTAACACATTGCGCCATATTAAATTCCTTCATCGTAAGTCCAACGTTTTGCACGTAAGTGCTGCATGCTTCAAATTTGTCAGACTTACGTTGCTATTAAATTAGAAGGGGCTGCGAGCTACAAGCATGAGAGGCTATTCCGTAGACCAATTCTCGGCCCTCGGAGTTGCGTGTGCGAAAGCAAACAATTAAGCAATTACGTAGCAATGGGTTAGACTTAGCCAATGACAAAACAGATTGCCATTGTGGCTAATGAAAGCCTGTGTAATCACACGCAAGCTCCCGACATCAGCACTTGCCGCAATGGTCCCGATCGGGACCTCCGCGGCAGATAAAAATTAACCCCCAATCAGGACCCCCGCTGCATTTAAAAATTCAAATTTTCAAATGTCCTGCCCTGGGTCCCTAAAGGGCCCGTGGCACACTTTTGCGCAATCCTGGCCGTGGAGGTACTGTAAGTACCCCGCAGCACCTAAAATTACCCCCCCCCAATGATGGCGGACCCATTAAGGATGGCTGTAGTGTCTCCACATTAACCCTTGCTGCGGGGGTCCCGATTGGGACCCCTGCGGCAGTCACAGTGTAAATCCCTGCCGCACGTGTACTTCAAGTACCCCAACAGCACCTAAAATTAACACTGATTAGTCCCATAAGGGTCTATACCCTTATGGTACACTAATTAACGCCATTAGACCCTTATGGGACCATACTGAACCCCCATTAGTCTCATAAGGGTCTATAACCTCATGGTCTCATAAGTGTCCTATAACCCCCCTCCTTTGTTATTGTTGTTGTTAAGTCATTCAGCCGCGTCCGTCTCTCCATGACTCTATGGACCACAGCATGCCAGGTGCATCTCTCAGTCACTGCCCCTCTTAGCTCCATCAAGTTCATGTTCATTGCTTCAGTGAGATCATCTATCCATCTCCGCCTATGTCGTCCCCTTCTTCTTGTGCCTTCAATCTTTTCCAGCATCAGAGTCTTTTCTAGGGAATCCTACCGTCTTATAATATGACCAAAATATTTGTGCTTCAGCCTTATGATCATATCTTCTAGTGAACAGTTTGTCTTGATTTCCTGAAGTATTGATGTATTGGATCTTCTTGCAGTCCAAGGGACTTTAAGCAGTCTTCTCCAACACCACAATTCAAAGGCGTCAATTCTACGGCGCTCAGATTTCTTTATGGTCCAGCTCTCACATATGTATGTTACTACTGGGAATACCATAGTTTGAACTATGCAGACCTTTGTTGATAGTTTAATATCTTTACTTTTTACTAGCTTGTCCAAGTTTGCCATAACTTTCCTCCCCAGAAGCAAACATCTCTTAATTTCATGACTACAGTCACCTTCTGCAGAGACCTTGGATCCAAGGAAAAATAAATCTGTTACTGCCTCCACTTCTTTCCAGTCTACTTGCCAGGAAGTGAGATTGCTGTTTGTCATGATTTTCGTCTTTTTAACATTGAGCAGCAGGCCAACTTTTGCACTCTTTTCTTTTACCCTCATCAATAAGTCCTTTAGTTCCTCCTCACTTTAAGCCATCAGAGTAGTATCATTGGCATATCTGAGGTTGTTGATATTCCTTCTATCAATATTGAGTCCAGCCTTACGCATGATGTATTCTGCATATAAGTTAAATAAATAAGGTGACAATATACAAAATTGTCACACTCCTTTTCCGATCTTGAACCATTCTGTTGTCCTATGTTCGGTTCTGACCGTGGCTTCTTGGTCGACATACAGATTCTTTAGAAGGAAGATGAGATGATCTGGTACTCCCATCTCTTTAAGGACATGCCACATTTTGTTATGATCCACACAGTCAAAGGCTTTAATATAGTTTATGAAACAGAAGTAAATGTTTTTTTGGAACTCTCTTGCTTTCTCTATTATCCAGCAGATATTGGCAATTTGATCTCTTGTGCCTCTTCCTCTGCGGAACCCGGCTTGCACATCTGGTAGTTCCTGGTCCATTTATTGTTGGAGTCGAGTTTGTAGAATCTTAATAATTACCTGCTGGCATGTGAAATGAGTGCAATTGTTCGATAATTGGAGCACTCTTTGGCACTGCCTTTTTTTGGGATTGGGATGTAGACTGACCTTTCCCAGTCTATTGGCCATTGTTGTGCTATCCAAATGTGTTGGCATAAGGCAAGTAACACTTCCTCAGCATCATCCTGTAGAATTTTGAATAGTTCAACTGGGATTCCAGCACCTCCTGCAGCCTTATTATCAGCAAGACATCCTAGTGCCCATCTCACTTCACTCTCCAAGATGTCTGGCTCCAGCTCACTGGACAAATTATTGAGGTCATCACTGCTGATAAGATCCTTCCTGTATAGATCTTTAGTGTATTCCTGCCACCTCTTCTTTATCTGATCTTCTTCTGTTAAGTCCCTACCATTTTTGTCTTTTATCACTCCAACTTTTGCATGAAAGGTGCCTTTTAGGTTCCGGGTTTTTTCAATCTTTTTACATTGCTCAGTTGGACAATGTTTTACTTATCTCTACTACCCTTCGTTTCCTTCTCTCCTGGGCTTCTTTCAAAGTCTCATCAGACAGCCAGTTTGACTTACTTTTCTTTCTTTTAGGGACATTCTTTATTGCTGTTTCCTGGATTATGTTGCAAACTTCGGTCCAAAGTTCTTCAGGCATTCTATCTTCCATGTCTAGTTCCCTAAATCTATTCTTTACTTCCACTGCATATTCACACTTGGTCTGATGGTTTCCCCTCTTTTCTTCAGTTTAATTTTCAAGTGTGCAATAAGAAGCTCATTGTCTGAGCCACAGTAAGCTCCAGTTCTTGTTTTTCCTGACTGTATAGAGCTCCTCCATCTTTGGCTGTATATAGTCAATCTGATTTCTATGTTGTCCATCTGGTGAAGTCCATGTGCAGAGTCGTCTCAGGAGGCTGTTGGAAGAGGGTGTTTGCTACGACGAGAGAATTATCTTGACAGAATTCTACTAATCTCTTACTTGCTTCATTTTGTACTCCAATGCCAAAATCGCCAGTTATTCCAGGTGTCATTTGGTTCTCTACTTTAGCATTCCAATCTCTTATGATGATAGTAACATCTTTTCTTGGTGTTATATCTATAACGTGTTTAATGTCTTCGTAGAACTGGACAACTTTAACCTCTTCAGCATCCGTGGTTGGAGCATAGACTTGGATCACTGTGATATTAACTGGCTTGTCTTGAATTAGAATTGAAATCATTCTGTCATTTATTGGGTTGTAACTGAACACTATTTTGGCCATTATTTGATTGACTAGTATAGCTACTCCATTTCTTCTGCGGGATTCTTGACCACAGTAGAAGATCTAGTGGCTGTCTGATTGCCAGGATATCAATGTTTAACCTTGTCATTTCATTTTTGATCACATCTAGCTTGCCTTGGATTATAGGTCTAAAATTCCAGGTTCCTATTCTGAATTGATCTTTGCAGCATCAGACTTTCCTTTCCCCTCCAGACACATCCGCAGCTGGGTGTCCTTTCGGCTTTGGCCCAACCACTTCATTATATCTGGTGTTACTTGTACTTGCCCTCTTCCTCAGTAATGTGATATGCACCTTCTGACCTGATGGGACTCCTAGCTCACTGTGCCTTATGGAGTACAGCTGCACCTCAGTGTCGATTCCCACAGAGGCCGAAACATGTTTCTGGGGTTTGCTGTTTCTCCTGTTTATGGTAGAATTGCCTGGTAATTCAGGGCTGGATCACTCTTGAGTGAGATTAATCTGGTATATTACTGGATATTTCTCCCTGTGAAGGGCACTAGTGAGCTAATAGAGGCTGCTCTCTGAGTAGGTAACCAAACCTATGGATAAAACCTACTTATTTGTTGTTTGTTCTCAGATGAGCACCTCTTCTCTTTTCGCTTACATTTTCTCTAAAGATGTTTTATATTCAGAGCAAACACATCTTGGTTACTTACTTCCCAAACAAGCCGTTTTTCTTAAACCACAACTAACCTTTACATTATACCATATTTGGGACCTTTTATATGCATAAGATAAATGATTTGAGTTCCAGTTCCCCTTAATTTGCCCTTTTAGATAATGGGTCCAACCTCCTGCGGTTGTGGTTATTTAATCATAACATTCAGTCTCTCAAGGAAGGGTTAACACATACTTGGCTCTTTTTCCTACTATTTGTTTGCATGTAGTTGCAGGGAATGAGCTGAGTAAACTTTGCTCCAACTCAGCACTGAGCAGTGATCTCTTATCAGGTGAAAACAAGGCCGCTGGAGGCACTGAGATGGGAGGTGAGGGAGTTATATGAGTTGAGGCAAATCGTGTTTACTCTCATGTGGTAGATTTACAGACATTCACAACTGAATCATACAAAACACAAGCTTTCAACAGATGCTTCACTTTCATGTGTGTTGTAACACATTTTACTATAGTGCTTGGATAGCTCCCTTAGATATAAAAGTGTAAAAATAGATTTAAGTGACCACTATATTTATACGATTAGGAAACACTACCCATGTTTGTGAAGTATGCAAGAAACTACCTACATTTGTGCATAAAAACATTTTCAAATAAAATCATTATTGTAGCTGACTGCTTGTGCATGGAAGCTCACATGATAGTCATACTTCCTTACCAATACATGAGGTTGTGGTTAACAAGCATGTCACGCAAAGCTTGCAAGTATACTGCCTCTACTGAGTATATGAGGGATGGGGAAGGTGTCAAATGCTGAAATATTACTTTAATCCACCAAAGAGTCAACAAATCCCCCTTCCCTCCTCCATTCACCTCTTTCCAATGCAGATTGGATAACACAAATAACATGCCCACTCCGCATCTAAACCAGTGTAAGATGTGGAAAACATAAACAAGGAGTTCTCTAAAAAAAAAAATGATTTTACCTAAAAATGTCTCATGCCCATGGCTTACATAGCTAATGTAGTTGGAAATATGCTACAAACTTCACAAACACATGAAGTTTTCTCCAATCTACAGTTTTTTTTTTTAAATATATATATTGAACTAGCTTTTAAACATTTAAAAACTAGCATTGTATGTGTACGTTATACAGTTTACAAGCAGATATATCAATGGCAACTTTACAGGCAAGAGCAGTAGGGGTCAACCTCTGATACATGCTCAATAGTTTTACAAGACAATGGCTTTTAGTGGACAAGTAATTCTGCAGTGTTATTGGTGTCAAGGGTGTGCCACTCATTTTTATATAGTTTACCTTATCCAGCAGGGCCAGAAGGCATATAATGAGGTATCTTGGACAGTATAAAAAGCAGCATATAAATCCCATAAGTGACAAAACACTATTAAAGTGGCAGTAAAGTAATGGAGGGGTTTAGACAAGGAGGTCATCGAGGAGTGAGAAACGAGGAGGATGTGTAGGAGAGAACTGCCAATAAACAGAGAGATAAAAGGCAGAGAATAAGAAGAGGATGGTGGGCAATTAGTTAGGATGGTAGACATATACAGCCTTATTAAATTGTGATTCAGTAAATTTAAAAGGGCTCTATTTAAGGACATAGCATATTTTATTTACAGAAGTTTTTAGTTCGTGAAGACCTTCCTTTTGGATAGAAGTTCACTAACTAAAAACTTCTGTAAATAAAAATGCTATGTGCTTAAATATAGCCCTTTTAAATTTACGGAATCGCAATTGAATAAGCCTGTTAGGTAGGAGACACTGAGGGAGAAGGCAATAAGGAGACAGGGTGGGACATTGAAGAAGTGGATAAGATTAATGCTGAAGAATGTGAGCATGTGAGAAGGAATAAAGAATTGTGTGAATAGAATATAGGTAGATGTTAATGGAGGAGAGCCGGATGATGTTGATGGAAGTGAGTTGGAGGTGAGCATGATTAAAATAACAATTAGAAAGGTGGACAACGAATTCATTGGGGAACTCAAGATTGAGGATAGTTATAAAATTAAAAGGCCATGACAATTAGGGATATATAAAAGGTATAAGTGACCAAAGTGAAAGTTGGACATAATGAAATGGATGAATGTATGAAGGGGAAAGAGAAGAGGATAAAGGGGGAGGTGGAAAGACCATGTAGAAAGAAAATATCAACATGTATTGCTACGATGGGTTCCCTTGTGGTCCAGTAGTTAGGATTCAGTGCTTTCACCACTGTGACCTGGGTTTGATTCTAGTCAGGGAACCAAGAGGTCACAACACCCTGAAGTTGAACAGGGTTGGGCCTGGTCAGTACATGGATGGGAGACCAGGGGCCTCATTCAATTGCAGGCCCGTAACTTGCTCGCAGACGGCCGCGTGGCTCCCGTTGATCTCAGTTTGTGAAGCTATTCAATTGCTCCAGGTCGCAAGTTACGATCCTGAAGCCAGCTCCGTAAACCATGCACTTGTGCGGAGCAGTTGTGGGCGGGAACCTTATTAATTCACTGAGCCCATAAGCGCCCCTTTCGATTCGGACAATAGAAAATAAAATTAAGTAAAACATGGAGGTTGCGTGTCAATCAATCAGGTTTGGGGGTCCGATATGCGAATTATTTAAATAAATGCCAATACTGTTCTAGTCCATATGGGTGGCCTGATATGTATTAACTACCCAAGATAATTTAACCCCAAAATGATTTATGCATGGGATTATTTATATTATTCATTTCTATGAATACCCGACAGCGTAAACTGCTAGTTAATGTGTTAGATCAAACTCATATATAAAATAAAAAACAGTAAAATACAAATAGAAAATATAATAGAAAATCAAAAAATAAAAGATGAAAATAAAAACATCACATGTGCACATAAGACTCTAGAATAAAGGCAGCCCAATATACCTGCATTATTCTGATAATAAATAATATTACATGTTCTTTTTGCCATAACATTAGGAATGAGGAATGTTCTATACATTTACCTTTCAATAGTTTAAAACGCAGTTCCTTGGAAAATTTCCCAAAAAACATTTCTAACCTCTGATTAAACCGTCTGATAGACTTTTTCTTCTTTTGATTTATAACCTAAAGCAGACAATTGAGTATAGATTTCATATTTGCATTGGCAGATCATTATCACAGCGCCCCCACATAGTCTACCACACTGCAGGTTCATGCAGAGACACAGACAGTAATGGACTATTAGTCACTGTACCCGCCCTTATGTGGAGAAGGTGATGTAAGGACAAGTGAGGCATAGTTTTTATTAAACAAATTGCCAATGAGTATAGATGAAATGGTGTACCCAGGCTTATATGGCTGCACAAACCACAGAGTGTTCATATTTTTAAAAGACAAGGAATAAACATCTATAATATCCATAATAATGGGTAGATGGTTTAAAACTAGAAGAATTTAGTATTTTATTTAAAAATATCAGTTTACGTCAGAATCTAGTAGTCATAGCCACCTTAAATAACTACTGAAATGTCATATAATCCACGGGGATTATCTATTGCCGGATAAGTGTAGTTGCAGGTTAATCGTGAGTCCCCGAATGTAAGGGTCTAAACGACCCTTTAACCCACCAAAAACCCTAAAAATGCCTTTAAAAAGGCATTAGCACCTAAACTGGGCCATTTAGGCCCAGAAAAAACTATTAGAAAAAAGTTAGTATTTTTTTTTTTGCAGTCTCGAACTGCTGAATAGTGTCGGATAGTGCTGGTTTACCTGGATTTTTTTGAAAATGTGGAATTGATGCCGGTGCTGGTTGCTTGAGAGTCCCAGTTAGTTGGGTGACAGATAAGGGGGATTCTACTGCAATATGACATTTTGAAGAACTTCACTTGATAATGCTCAAAATATATTTACACCTTTTAAAAGAAGTACAGACTTTAATTTTAACTATTGTTTTCAATTTTACTTTAATGATGGTCAAAATGTTGTCTTTGTTCGTAAAAGGATTAGAAACCTGGGTGGAAATGTTGTTTCAGATAAGATCTGTATTTAATTTATGTTTAAACATATTCTTCAAATAGCCTCTTGACCAGTGATGGGCAACTCTGTCCTATAAGGGCCGCCAGTGGACCAGGATGCTTTTCTATATTCTTTTATGAATTCAGGTTCTCAGTTTCACTCATTCTGATTGATGCCCCTGCGCTCATGCAGAGAGATATTGAAAACCTGGCCCCTGTAGAACTAGGCTACCCACCATTGTACCTGACCATATAAATCAGTAGTAGAGTAAGGCCCCATAGGATAACCCCCCACTCAAGTTACCGACGGACTAGCAGTCCAAGATGGAATACTCCTTGACACAATAACAGTGATCTAAATATATTTTCTCTAAACATGTTTCTTGCATTGCAGCTAATGTTTTATGTTGTACAGTATTTCACACGCATGTGAAGAGTTTACCAAACTACAGCTACCATTTAAATTGTAATCAAATGTTCTTTCCTGTTGGACATACACCTCACTAAGAGTGCTAAGAGAGAAAAACATTTGAAATAAAGATGATCACATTCATCAACACTAAAAACACAGGACTTAATATAGACTTGGGTCTTCTAACACATTATCAGAATTTCATGTGATTTTTTTTCCTCTTATACCATAACAGACTTAGCACTCTTAGTGAGGTGTTTGTCCAACAGGAAAGATATCACTGTGGACTACAGTGCTCTGCTTTTTCATGTATATTTTGATGAATATGTGTACATATGTTTCCTTTGCTATGTTGTGTTTATTCCCCATATATGTATTTACCTGATGATATCAGATGCTGTTTCCACTCTATCTGCATCTGCTGTTATTCAAACTGAGTGTTCCATTTCATGTTAGTATAGCTTGAGACTTGATAAAGAGAGGTTAAGCCTCTTGAAAGCTCGTCATTATAAATAAGACATTTGTCCAATACAAAAGGTATCAAATTATATTGCAATACTCATTATTAATATATATACAGTATATATATATATATATATATATATATATATATATATATATGGATTAATAATTACTAAATTACTGCATTATGTTATGAAATACAGAAATATAGATCTGATGGCCGATAAAACAAAAAAGGCCGATCTATCTACCTAAAATGTAAGCCTGGGGATGGCATTACGCTTATGATCTTGTAACCACATTGACTTGTATACAAACTTGAATAATTGCTTTGTAAAACATGTTGAAGTTGATAATGAATACAAAAAAATACATTTAAATGCAATTAAACAAAATACTGGAAATGGAAAAACAAGGTATAATATGTCTAGGCTGTTGGCTTCATTCTCTGCCTATTAACTACCTGTCTATACTACAGACAAAATCTCCCTATATAGAGAAATATGGAGTCTTACTGCCAAAGTTCAGCATGAATTTCGTACCTTTTTCCACCCAAACTTGCACTTCCAGGTCACACTGGCTTTGAACTGAGGTAGAGCAATTCTGAGTTGTCATTTTTCCCTTTAATTTATATACTTTTGCTATGATTCCAAGTTCATACGTCAGATATATGTGGCTAATTGTGTATCCTTGCATGGATTTAGATACAGAGAACGCAATGACATAGAAACCCTTGGGCCGCTCTATATAACCGTAGTTATCCACAGTGTAATCTGTTCCATTGCTGAGTCAGGGAATATATTGTCATGCTTGTCAATCTTTATGTTTACTTCTGTATGAGGGATGGAGAAAACATCCACAAAAATATTTCTTCTCCTGCCGCAAACCAGGACATTATGTGTCATAGGACTGGCACAGATGCAAATAGCAACTTACGCTGAAAGTCAATAGCTTGTATTAAAAGGAAAAAACAGTAGTTCTACATTTTTAATATGTATCATACTTTTAAAGAGCATGTTTTATAAATTATATAGTTATTTTGTGGTATTTCAAACAACTAATCCTGGTAATAGAATCATTTAAATTTATATTTTTATATGCAATTATTTGTTACTGCAGGGTTCCATGTGTTCCTGTAAACTAATGAGTTTTCCATTCCTCTAATTCTAAGCACTGGCAATTTTAGCGGCCACATTTCCATTATGCAGATAGAATTGTGAAGTGCATTCAAATTCTACAGTAGATTGTTTTCTGTCAGATCTGTTTCTTTTCTAGACAGTTCTGCACTCAGAATAATTTTAAAGGCATATCTAAGTTTGTGAATGCATCTGATAGAGGAGAATTATTAATGAATGCAAAAAAAAAATTTGCATGAAAAAAAAAACAAAATAAACATTTAAACATTTACATTGAAGTCAGTAAAATCTCTTATAACTTCTGCCAGTTGCAAATTAGGGTTAACACCGTACAAACCCAGGCAAAATTAGCATCAAATTTAAATATGTTTGTTTTGGCCAATCAGGTTAGCTGAAACATTTGATTTAAACTCTGGGGTTCCTGTTTGTGCTGTAAAGCAGCCTGGGATATGTAGTGTATCACTGATATGTGCTTTGTATTGCTGCTGACATACAGACAAGAAGCTGCAAGGATATAGGTGGAGCAAGCAACAGCAGGTAAAATAGTGGGTTAATATTGCTCCCCTGATGCTGCATGCTTATTTGGGGGGTGGGGTGGGGGTGTGGGGGGGGGGGGGTCAGATGTCTGTGTAGACACTCCCTGGAAGTGTCAACATGATCATTAGAGGGATTTTTAGATATTAATAAAAACAAAATGTTTTAGGAGATGTCCTGCATACATATAGGCTGCGGTTTGCTTAATGATTGCAGAAATGTATTAATCTAGCTCACTTAGTAAATCAAGTTAGATACTAACTTGATTTACTTTCACTCTTTATCATTTAATAGTATAGAAAAAGTGGAAGAGAGAACAATTTAGTGTATATGTCTTCACTATGCAAAACTATAAAAACATTTTATACCAAAAATAGAAAAAACATTTTGTAATGTAAAAAAACATCATTTTTTGATGTGTAAAAAGATAATTTGGAACTACAGTGTCCCTTTAATGTAATAACGAGTAATCCAAAAAAAAAAATCTAACTCCATCATTAACTGCTTTGCAATGTTACCTGGCTGGCTTGTCCACAGGTAGAAATCCATCCACTCTGTGTCCTATGGGAAGGCGCTGTCTGACATGAATCATGGGATGTGCCTTTAATGGGGACCAGGCGCGGCCCACATAGTTCTGAGATGAGAGTGGAATCCATAGGATAAGTGCAAGAATTACTTTTTCCATCATCTCTAATTATCCCTCTAGCATTCAGGATAATGTACTCCAAGCTCTCCTGAAATTAGAAAAGAGGTAACATTCAATTAGATGATGCATCGTGTTCTGAACTGTGTGTATAGTATATTCCAGAACTCTACAATAGGGCTCTACTAAACTGAAAGGAATTAAATAACAATGGGATTTCCCAGATATTACTGTGATATAGAGTGAACATTGCACCACTTTATGACTGTAGACCTTGCAAATATATAATCAATCAAATCAAAATGGCATAAAAGCCTGAAGACAGGGTAAAGATGTTCAAGTTGGTGTTCAGACCAAACATGAGAATGGGGAAGAAATGTGATCTAATTGATTTTCACTGTAGATTAATTGCAGATTGCATGGTCAGAATTTGGTGTAAACAACATGAATCCATAGATTCATCCTGCCTTATTTCAACTGCTCAGGCTGATGATGGTGTAATGGCTTGGAGAATGTTTTCTTTACTCACATTAGAACCCTTAATACCAACTGAGCATCTTTTGAATGCCACAGCCTACCTGAGTATTGTTACTAACCATGTGCATGCCTTAATGGCACAGACTACCCATCTTTTAATTGTTAATTCCAGTAGGATAATGTGCTATGTCACAAAGCACACATCTCAAGATGGTTCCAGGTACATGACAATGACTGCAGTTTACTTAAATGGTCTGCACAGTCGCCCAATCTCAATTCAATAGAGCCCCTTTGGGATGTGGTGGTGTCATAACCCCCCGGACCACCTAGGACTGCCTCCTGGGAATATGTGGTTGTGGGACTGGGCTCAGTATGTTTTATATTTATTTAATGTTATATTAAGTTGATTACCATATGTATGTTAATTACTGTATGTTATGCCATATTATGTTTTGTTGATTACTGGTGGTCAGGGGGATCATGAAATGGGAGATTCACAGCATGAATGTACAGCCAAGAAACTTGAAGTAACTGTATGAGGCTATCATGTCAAAATGGACCGGTATCACCTTATAGAATCCATGCCGCGAAGAATTCAGGCTGTGGGACGGTGGTATTAGAAAGGTGAATAAATCTAGTGAAGTAGCCAATGAGAGCATCAGTGTGTATAATTCATACACACACACACATGTGCACATTGTATGTATGTATATATATATATATATATATATATATATATATATATATATATATACACACACTAAGTTACACCTTTGTGCACTACTTATGCTTGTGGAACTGCTTACTATGGCAAAACTAACAATATAACTCCTAGCAAGCAAATGATAATTTAAAGCACTTTTGAAATCTAAATCAGTTATGCCTAGACAATGAAACCACCTTCTCCTTCGTGAATAAAGATAAACTTATTCCCACAGGGATAAAAATAGTGAGTAATAAACAGAGGGCTATTAGATAGATTGTTATAGATTGTTATTTAAAAGGAACATGAAATTGCAGGTAGATATTTGAAAACCACAAGGAAAAGTTATTTACTTGTTAAATTGATCAAGAATCGACAGGGGTGCTGTAATTTTAGTTATTGCTTATTTAGCCCTGAAGCCATTAAACAAAAATGCACAGTAAGTAAGATATTATGCTTTAAAATCTCAGCTCCCCGTTTTACATTAAAAACATTTTTGTTCAAATAACTATTTTAAATTAATTACAACACTTATGACTCATATTTCACACCTTTACAGTTTATACATGTTTTCTGTTGTATCCTTTAACCTCTATAACTCCAACAAGGGCCGCCAACAGTTCAGGATTTGAATCTCTCTTTGCATGAGGCGAGATGCACACCCCTGCTTTAAACTCACAACCTATTACATTAAAGGCAGTTGTTTTAGCTACTGTGCCAACACAGCTGGTTCTAAGTATAAACTATATCATAAACTATATCAATTCACATAGTAGTACATTTTGCATTTTTTTATAATATTTATAATAAAAGTTATATTTTAATCGGTTACAGTACGGCAGTGACAACTAAGTGTTCCAGTTTGACACCCTCTTTTACTTTATTTTTCATCAGGGTCACAAAGTACTCAGAGTTTGACCTGGCCAAGGATGCCTTCCGACTTTTTAGCAGTCTGATAGGTACATTTTAATCCAGGAAAAGAATAATTATATTGAGTACTGAACAGGAAGCTAAAGGGCTTCATAACGCGCAAGATCATTTGCAGTATTGTGATAAAACGATATCTTATACTTTAAAGTACACAGTGGAGGTTACAAGTATGGCATACTTTAAAATGATAAAAGCCTACGGGATGTGGCACGTGGAACTTCGCTGCCGCAAATCCTTTGTTTTCTCAAGTCCGTAACCGCTACATTTCCAATTTAGCTATTAAATAGCATCAAAATCACTGGCGTTCAAACTCGTAACTCACAAATGGAGCCAAGAAGCCAACTAGTGCTAGAGAGGAGTACAAGGGGGTTAAAGTCCAATCCATAGCACTTTAAATGCAAATATCACCACACTACTCTACGTTTATTAAAGGGAAAGTGATGTTAGGACATAGAATTAATAGCACAACATTCTCAAGCTCCCTGAAAAATAATTGATTTAATGTTTAATTTGTGTGTTATGTCGATCCCGGCATTCAATGTGTTAATACATATACTGTAACTCGAATGGTGATAGAATATCATATTTACAGCTTTATGAATATTGCATCATAACTGGAATGTGGGTCTGATCGTAACTCGTAATTGAACCCCATAAGACATTCAAATGCCACCTCCATTTTTCAGTGACGTAATTCTGATGATCTTGGTTTCCATTGGCTCCATCCCAACTTGTAACTACGAGTTAGACTAATTGATCACATTGACGGCCGCACATTGGACAAGCGAAAAATGGTTTACGGGATTGCCTCTCAAGCCCATAACTCGCAGCCTGTTCTAATTTAATAGCACCGTAAATCTGCAACTTTTCAAGCCTGCAGCCGTTGCGGGTCTCACGTTGCACATACAATCTTCAAAGTTAAGGTGGCTATAAGTCAATCAACCTTTTTGATGGATCCACTAAGGACTCTGAATCTATTACCTTCCATGTAAGCCATGTGGGGAATAAAAAAGTCTGAGCATTACAGGCACCTGGGAGTACTTGATCTCATCAGCTAATGCCATGGTCTAAGCATGCCCAGTCTTTTTTTTTTTTTTACTTGGCTTACATGAAAGGCAATAGCTTCAGATCTCCAGAGTTATCAACAATTATCGGCAATAATCTGCGATTTGCCTGAGATACCATAGTGTTCTTAGTTGATGGATTAAAAATGACTGATAAGCAGGTGAAAAATGCCATCTTCTGCACCAATTTACCTTATGAAAAGGCCTTTTTTAATAATATCCAATTGATGAAGTATGTGTTATTACTTATAGATGTAAGTTATACCATATCTGGAGACTCGGTTGTGTTAGTTTTAGCACGTGTGCTCCGCCACGGTGCTGGTTTAGTTACTGTCGCCATGGTGACCATTTGATAATCTGAGGCCCATATGTACAGAGACAAAAGCTTCCTGATAACACGGTGTAAGCATTTTGTGTTGCTCGTGTTCAGCTTTCCCAGGCTTTTCAGCCTGGATTTGTACCTTTGTCATACATTTGTTAAGAAACTGAGGTGTGACAGGGGGAGTCTTGCCAATTCCCAGCCCCACCCAGGGCTATTCCATCCCAGTGGCCTTGTCACAGCTTGCACAGAGTGGCAATATTATCCAAAGGGAGGAGGATGGTTGGCACATTTTAGTTTACAACTTAATTACTCAATAAAGTGTTTGCTTGGGTGGCCTTACCTCCCCTTTAATAGGGATACTTATCAGACATAGAGTTGCTTTGAAAGTGAAGTAGTTTGTCTTCACTTATCTTGTATGTTTTCATACCCTTAAAGGACCACTGAAATCTTAAAAACAAAATGTAATTTTAACCAATATTTCACTTTGTATTGTATTGTTTTGAAATAAAAGGACACCATTACTACTTACTCTTGATTTAGACTGTTTTCCCACTATGGGTGCAGCCATTTTGTTAATGCTGCCGTTGAAAATGAATGTGCAACATAGGCCTATCCAAGCTCAGTGGTTGTCATTGCCATATTGGCCTCTCTTCCTTGTCCCGTACCTAAGATCATGCTTCTACATTGCTTCTAGAGTCATTTCATATTTGTCCACACAGTCATATGATGTAGCTTCTAGTGCAGAAGCCAGCACCACATGTTTGCATGGACCAATATGAAGCAAATGGCCTTGTTGTATGCACTAGAAGTTGTAATATGGAGATTCACAGCTTGCCATCTGGCTGCCTCACACAGTGATACACTCTGAGTGATGGAAGGAGTGACAGAATCCACCATGGCAGCCCTAGATGCACATTGCTTCTAAAGTGACTTCCTATTTGTTCACACAGTCATATGATGTAGCTTCTAGTACAGAAGCCACTACCACATGTTTGCATAAACCAATATGAAGCCAATGGCTATGTTGTATGCACTAGAAGTTGTAATATGGAGATTCACAGCTTGCCATCTGGCTGCCTCACACAGTGATACACTCTCAGAGATGGAAGGAGGGACAGAATCCACCATGGCAGCCATAGATGCACATTGCTTCTAAAGTGACTTCCTATTTGTCCACACAGTCATATGATGTAGCTTCTAGTGCAGAAGCCAGCACCACATGTTTGCATGGACCAATATGAAGCCAATGGCTATGTTGTATGCACTAGAAGTTACAATGTGGAGATTCACAGCTTGCTGTCTTTCCACCTTACTCGGTGATATACTCTGAGGGTTTGAAGGAGTGACACAATTCAGCATGGCGGCCTTAGAGGCAACCAAAAAAAGATATTAATGGTTCATTTACAAATGGGCTGCTATTGTTTTCTTTACGCTAGATGTAACTTATAATTTTCAAAGACTATGCCTTGTTTTACCAGTACAAAGTCCCTGTAAAGGATATATAATTACATTATTACAATGTACAAAGTACATACTAAACTGCATCCAAGCAGATTCTTTTGAAAAAGAGCATTACAGCACCTAATTCTGGCCGTCTTTTTATTAGAACAAAGGAAAGCAAAAACATAGTTTAATTTACTAGGTGTAACCATTAATATATCTCATTATAACATTGACTACTCCCAAAACCACTTCCCAAAACATCATAAGGGAACAAATTAAATTGTTTAAATTAAAAGGAAAAATTCCTACATTCAGTAGAGCTTAGTGTCACTATGCATCATTTTGTCTCAATTTCTTAGTAGTGTGTTAATTTGAACAATAAAATCTAGCCCCAGCCATTTGCACCACTCATTTGTGATTTTTTTTTACTCATCTGAGTAATTTTATTCATATTTTTCGTTGTTTTGTGGGCCACATTAATAAAGCTCATGGAATAGTTTCTGAAGCTCTGTGCAAGATATTTTAGAAAACAACCACTTCTCAATCTGTATACGATTAAGGAACACTAAAAGCTTAAATGATAAAATGTCATGTGAGATTAGAGACAATGCATGTAAATAGTAGATACATTTTGGCATTTTTTTAAACATATACAAGTCTTATGTAGTTTTTATTTTAGATAACATTAAGAAACCACTTAAAAGGCCAGTATAGTGGAAAACTATTAAAAAAACATGTCTTATACATTAGCAAAATTTAGTTTTGCATGTGCAATCACATATTATAATTGTCAAACTGCGATTTGTCGTCACGCTTGCGAGCCTCGCATAACAGGCGAGCTGTTTGCAACCGAGAAAAAAAATTGCGGACAAAAAACGCAAAAAAGTCTGAAACTGGATTAAAACAAGGCTGAGCAAAGCCAGGCATGCGAGATTTAAAAAAAATACACTACGGCAAAGACAGTAACACTTACACCAACAAAATCCGATCTCGGAAAAATATGGATCTAACGGCCGAACCGCGAAAATCGAAAAATTAATAAAAAATTAATTCAAACACACTCACACACAGCACGGGGGAGAGCCAGGACACCAGGGAGTGAGGTTGCAAGCGAATTTGATCAAAATTTGCTGTACTTCGTCATTCGAAAATCGCCTAAGCAAGAAAAAAAATGGTGGATGAAAAATGCAAAAAAGTCTGAAACTGGATGAAAACGAGGCTGAGCAAAGCCAAGCACGAGGGACTTCGAAAATACACAACGGCAAAGACAATAACACTTACACGAACAACGGCAGGCATGCCGGACTTAGAAAATACACAACACCAAAACCGGCAGACTTAGAAAGTACACAATGCCAAAGGCAGAACAACGCCAGGCACGCGGGACTTTGAAAATAAAAACCAATGCCAGTCAGCGGGCACCATACAAACATTCAGCAGACACATAGAAGAGAAACATTCAGGGAAGAGACAGGGGGAGATGTTGGAAAGAGACACATGCCATTCCTAAGCACAAAACTTGCAGGCTAATGAACCCGGCAATGAGCGGCCCGTACAGTAGGCGGGACGAAAGGTTCGCAATGAGCACCAAAGGTGCTCATTGCGAGCCACACAATGAGCACCAAAGGCGCTCATCACTGGGCTCACAATGAGCGCCGAAGGTGCTCAGCAAAGCAAAAACTTCACATTGTGTGGCAAACAGCATTGCCTGGCTTACACTTTTATGCCCGTCATTTTTTGGCGGGCAATTCGCTAGTAAATTATATTAACTTAAGAATATTACCAATAAGAAACATAAAAAAAAAATCTATGTGTTTCGTCGACCTTTTACAGTGCCTTGCAAAAGTAAAGTATTCACACCCCCCCCCCCCCCCATTTTTTTTTTTGTTGACTTACAACCTGGAATTAACATGGATTGTTTGAGGATTTGCATCATATCATTTACAGAACATGCCCACAACTTTGAAGATGTTTTTTTTTTTTATTATTGTGGAGCAAACAACAAATAGGACAAAATACCAGAAACAGTTAATGTGCATTACTATTCACCCCCCTAAAGTCAATACTTTGTAGAGCCACCTTTTGCGTCAATCACAGCTCCAAGTCGCTTTGGATACGTCTCTATGAGCTTGCCACATTTTACCACTGAGATTTTTACCCATTCCTCCTTGCAAAACTGCTCCAGCTCCTGCAAGTTGGATGGTTTGCGTTTGTGAACAGCAATCTTTAAGACTGATCACAGATTTTCTTTTGGATTGAGGTCTGGGCTTTGACTAGGCCATTCCAACACATTGACATGTTTCCCCTTAAAACACTCAAGTGTTGCTTTAGCAGTGTGTTTGGCGTCATTGTCCTGCTGGAAGGTGAACCTCCGTCCTAGCCTCAAATCACGCACAGAGTGGTACGGGTTTTGCTCAAGAATATCCCTGTATTTAGCACCATCCATCTTTCCCTCAACTCTGACCAGTTTCCCAGTCCCGGCTGCTGAAAAACATCCCCACAGCATGATGCTGCCACCACCATGTTTCACTGTGGGGATGGTGTTCTTTGGGTGAGGTGATGTGTTGCGTTTGCGCCAATCATAGTGTTTTCATTGATGGCCGAAAAGTTAAATTTTAGTCTCATCAGACCAGAGCACCTTCCTCCATACATTTTGGCAGTCTCCCACATGCCTTTTCGCAAACTCAAAATGTGCCATGTTGTATTTTGCTGAAAGTAATGTCTTTCTTCTGGCCCCTCTGCCATAAACCCAACTCTATGGAGCGTGTAGCTTATTGTCGTCCTATGTACAGATACTCCAGCCTCTGCTGTGGAACTCTGCAGCTCCTCCAGGGTTACCCTAGGTCTCTGTGATTAATGCCCTCCATACCCGGTCCATGAATTTTCGTGGACGACCGTCTTCTGTCAGGTTTGCTGTTGTGCCATTTTCTTTCCATTTGATTATGATAGATTTGATGGTGCTCCTGGGGATCATCAAAGATGTGGATGTTTTTTTATAACCTAACCCTGATTTGTACTTCTCAGCAACATTATCCCTTACTTATTTGAAGAGTTCCTTGGTCTTCATGGCAGTGTTTGGTTAGTGGTGCATCTTGGTTAGGTGTTGCAGCCTTTAAAAAAAGGTGTGTATATGTAATGACAGATCATGTGACACTTAGACTGCACACAGGTGGACATCATTTGACTAATTATATGACTTCTGAAGGTAATTGGTTGCACCAGAGCTTTTTATGGGCTTCATAACAAAGGCGGTGAATACATATGCACATTTCAATTTTCTGTTTTCTATTTCTAAAAAATAGTTTTGTGTATATATTTTTCTCATTTCACTTCACCAACTTAGACTATTGTGTTCTGATCCATCACATACAATTCAGCTTAACAAAACATTGCACTTAAGGCTGTAATGTAACAAAATAGGTAAAAAGTCAAGGGGGTGATTACTTTTGCAAGGCACTGTCTATGACAAGTGAATTGAGAGGCAGCGTAAATAAAGTTTAACGTAGATCCTTTTAGATCCATTGTATTATTTGATCACATAAAATTGAGTCGTATAAAGACACAATGAGTTGCAATATACCTTCATAAGGTTCATTGTTTCTTTGTCTCCTGTAATATATCAGGAGAGAGGAACAGAAAACCCCCCATTGTGTCTCAATTTGGGTTAATTTATCTACACTACAGGTCACTTATTATTCATACAAAAATAGTTGTTTTGTATTGTTTTAAAATATATTTTTTTATTTGCAGGATAGACATGTTTGGGCTTCTGTAATATTTAATTGATGCTTAGAAAATGCTAGGATTCATGGAAACCCTGGCTTAAAAACGCACACACACATAGAATGTTGTACAGTAAAGCTATTAGTTTCAGCAAAGCACTTACAATGAATATTTTAAGTTAAAAAAACATACATATACATTGATACATTTATTGGCTCTTCTTTATTCATGAGTTCTATCCTTAATTGTCTTCAACAAAGACCAGATATTTTGTACTTTACAAGATTTCCATCACCATAAAATTAAAATATAATTATTAAAATACTATGTCAATTCAGAACAGTGTTTTGCAAACATTATTCCCAAAAACCCTCTGACGAGCCTAAATAATAATGCAAAATGCTTTAGAACAGAGGAATCTCACCAAGCTGAATGTAACCCTACAGTATGTATAATTTTCAAGAGCCCCCTTTAAAGAGGTGGTTTGGTCACATTGCCCTTGGGTTCTCCAAGCACCATTAGATATTCACTAGATCATTAGAAATATTGCACCAAATAAAGAAGTGGGTTTTTTTTATCTTTAAAAGCTTTAAGCATAACTAAATAAATAACCACAGTGAATATATAAACACAATGGTATACTTACATCCTAATCTCATCCACACTATTTTATTTTAATGTATTGAATTTGTATGGAAGGGTTGGGATTCCTTATCATTCAAAAATTTCAGAATAAAATAAAAATTTAGAGATTGATCACATCTCAGGTTATATAGTGAGATAACAAGACAAATGTTATCTTTCTTGATGTACTGTCTTTACAGACCCAACAAAGTATTGTTTTGAGCTTTCTAGTTGAAACCTCACTTCAGGAACATAGGAAAAATCCAAAGTACATCTCCAGCAAAAATATTAGATACATTCAATATTTTCAATCAGTTATTTCTAATATTGTTGGACACCATTCTTGTTATACCATTTTAACTACTTATGCCGTTTTCTATTTTTCAACATTGTTTTGCGTCTTATTTAATTTGTAGCATGGGGTAGATTCATATAAGCTGCAAAGGGCTGTGATGGAAATGTTCCCAATAAGAAATAGTGATGGCAGCCATCAGCAACCTCCCTTACAGACCATTTGGTGCTTTGGGAATCTAGATATAGAGTTTGTTCGTTCATTTAGTCGTGTCTGACTCTCCGTGACCCTTTGGAGTGCAGCACACCAGGCACATCTTGGGCCTCATTCTATTATCGGCCGTAACTCGTCCGTAAGGCTGCGATTCCTTGCGGGGGTTCAGTTAACTCGCGATTCTATTATACGGCCCCGCAAGGATCTCATCTTACGGCCGGCCGCATATCTTGGAACCGGCCGTAAGCTGTGAAATATAAAAACGCAAAAATAAATTCAAGCCTGCACTGTACAGCTCTGTAAATGCTAGGGATCATATTGGGGGACATAAGGATTAAAAGAAACTCACTCTCAAGCTGGCACATCTGCCCAAACCCGAGTTCAAATTAACTGTTTATTTTCCGGCTGCGGCGGGGGTGTGTCTGAGGTGCTCCAAGCACTCTGGACTTTTTACATGGATATTTTACGGATATTAAAAATAAAATATTTTACGGATTTGAGTACAGGATAATTATGTGCTATCCCTTTATAGTCTTCTCAAAGTGCAGGATGGCTTTATTTGAGCTATTTTATGTGCTTAATTGGTGCTAGCGAGACCTCTTTCCTGCAAGTAAGCTGCGGCTCGCTTTTAGCCTTGCAGAGAGGTTTCCCGGAGCAATTGAATTGCAAATCTCTTGCGGCCGTTTTAGATCAAAGGCTTTCCTCCGGCGCGAGCGGCCGCAAGAGATAGCAAGGCACCGGCCGCAAGCCTGCCGGAATCCCCGGCCGTAAGGGAATAGAATAGCAGAATAGCTTGCGGCCGGTCCTTGCGGCCCCGCAACGGCTGCGGCCGCTAATAGAATGAGGCCCCTTGTGTCTGGGTATGCTCATCCATAAGGTTTTTATGGCAAAGATACTGGATTGGGTTGCCAATTCCTTCTCCAGTGGACCGCAATTTGTCTGACCTCTCTGCTATGACCTGCTGATCTTGCCCTACGTGGTATAGCTCACAGCTTCATTTATGTACACAAGCCCCTTCTCCACAACATGGTAGTGATCAAGAAGGGGAGATATAGAGTAGTCTCCCCTAAATTCAAATGAGAAGAATAGCTGAATAAAAACTTTGCAATTTTGCAAGCTATTTTTCCCAGTGTAATGTACAGTACTATAAGCTTATGACTAAAATGTAAAATTGGTCAGTTCTGCCAAATTTGTATAACTCCTATAATCATTCTGGTTTCAATTATTCAAATGTAACATGCTATTAAACAATATAATAGTTGTCTTATATGGAGTTTGAAATATAATACATGTTAAAACATCTAGGCAGAGAAAAGTAGTCTCAATTAGATGGCTGTTGATACAGTAATCAACATTTTCCTCCAAATCATTTGCATAGGTTCTTATTGAGATTTTTTTTCCAAAGCAATGGTCCCAATCCATTTATACACTACCAGTAGTGTTTAAAGCTGCCACCCTTGAGTACCCAATGTAGCATTTCTCCTTCTCTGACGTATATATATATATATATATATATATATATATATATATATATATATATATATATAGTATATATAGATATGGTACCTCAGTCAAGCTTACCTGAATCCAGAAGAAAGCTCAGTTCCCCTCTTAGAAGTTGATTGCACACTTCCTGGAAATAGCACCCTTGGAACATATATATCTGATTATGTAGCTATACAACCCTGTTTAACCTACAGGCTGGGGTTATTTACCTGCTATACCTGGCAGAGTAAGAGGCAGTGTACTCAGTATCAATATATTCCTGACGCGACCGCACCCCAAGCAGACACACCTGCAAGTTTGCATGCAATCAGTAAAAATCTACATATGATAAAACTGGAATGTTTGGCTGTATAATAAGTATGTGTGCTGTCTGGGAGAATTTAACCCATTTTCACTCTCCGACTCAATAGCAGTTCTATACTTTTTTTTTTTTTGCTTCTTACAGCACATTCGCTTTAAGGCATTAACATATTTCTGACAGAGGGGGATCAGACACATAAAGAATAATTTCTTATGTCCTCTATAATTCTGTGACAGTGGTAGAACTAGCTTTAATTACGGTAGGTAGTAGTAATGGTGACACTTTGGGATAAGTGCAGGAATAATCAGAGGAGCTACTCGTCAGGGTTGGGGTGAAGTATGTGTTTGATGTTCTGTGTGTTTGATGTTGTGTGTTTTTTTTTTAGAAATGACTGGTGTGCTGTCTTAGTGTGAATGCTGGAACACATGGTGCTTCAGGGCAGGAATGAGGCGTCATGATACCTGCACATATGGGGTTGTGCTTAAGAAGACATAACATGGGTTATGTATATATTCGTTGGTGTATTTAGGTTTTAGGCTGCCATAGGCCATTCAGATTTGCCCCTCCCCACGCCCCACTTGCAGCTCCTCCTTTCCCCCTTCTATATGTAAAATCATAAGTGTATGTGTTTATGTATATATATGGGATGTCAGAAAATGTCAAGAACACGTACATGCAGGAAGATCACTTCATATAGACATTCCTGTACAAACACATTTCAGTGTACTTTCACTACATCTTCAGGAAGTCTGCTGCCCCCTAAAAATGTGCTTCCCTAGGTCTGGACCTCATGGGCCTAGACAGGAACACACCCTGTATATATTGGTAAAGTATCAGTCGTTTTATTCTGAAAGCCTAGACTTGAGAATGAGTTTAGCAATTAAGGTCCTTTCCCTCTTCACCTTCACAAAATCTGACAGCTGCAATCCCGCCCCCAGCCGACAGATGGCGCTGCCGATTTTCATATAAGGCGCGACGACAGAAGAGGCCTTGAGCTATGAGAGGCACGCCCGAGGCCCTGGGGGCCGAGCCGAGCATATCGATGGCCTCGCTGTCAACTCAGCGAGGTCAAGTTGCACCACATCGGAGGGGAGAATAGTTCTTTGCCTTACAACAAAGCTGACGGCGCACGAAAATTTACAGCGCCCTCTGCGGCATGGCTCATGTAAATGCAGCTGTCAGTGCTGCCGAAGAAATGTGAAAGTGGAAGATAGATAGATCCACAATTAAAATGGACCAAAACTAAAGTGCACCACCAATTTACATTTTTTTTTTATTATTAACAATCAACTAATGTATTGTCATTTTTAGTTATTTCTTGCCTGCCCGCAACAAAATGCATCTAATGAGGTTTTATACTTGCTCATTATGATCTGGAAAGATGACTGAGTGGTAATTACGTCTGTGATTTGGTATGGGAAGATCTTCTCCATGAATAGCAGGTCTTATAGCCAAAGGTACGTTTGGGTACTCAATATTTCTTTTTGAAAAGTCTTCTGATTAGGTCAAACAAATATAGCAATCATCTACGTTACTGGTTGGCTCACACCAAGCCATGGGAACTACAGAGGGCATGCATTTCTTCTTACCTTTCACTTATTCAGTTAGGCTACTATAGCATGTAATGCAGCACACATGAGTAGCCCATTTTTTGTCCTGATCACCAAGTAGTAGCCTTGCTTCAAGATCTTGGAGAGATCAAGGATATCAAGAAATTGTGAGTTTTAGATAAGAGTCAATGATCACAATGTGAAGTTTAAAAAAACAGTTAAGTAAATAACAGTACTCTTGTTCTGTCTTTATATGTTGCTGCTTTAATCTTAAAATTGGCAATGTGTCTGTGTGATGGGAAGAAGGGTACAAGCAGGATTTGGGATTTATTTGCAGTTTCCATTAGAGGGCTATAAAAAGTCATATTAAAGCCATAGTCTTACTGGTGTGATGAAAGCATAAGCTGCCTGACAGAACACCCTCAATAATAAACGTGAAGTCTCAAACAGTTCAGGAATGCCATTTGTCAAGTCACATTTCTTGCTGTTGAGTCTTAGAATTTTACAAAATATCTGAAAAATGGAATGTGATTGAAATGTTATATTGTACAGGCTAAAATAAAGATTAGAATTTAAAAATATTAATTTGTCTTCTGAAAATAAGAAGTTATATAAAGTGATTTCAAAAAATCCATACTTGGAGCCATATTTAATTGAGGTTTTGGGAGATCCGGAGGCCCGTAAGTGAGGTCGCAAGCTATTTTGCTATGCAATTGGCGTCTTTTTGGGGTCTCAGAACGGTTTCAAAGTTATGGGCTTGACAAAAATGGCGATGGTTAAACTCGGGAACTTACAGCTTCCAGAAGCCTTTGATCTCTCACTTTCGCAAGGCTAAAAACGCAAATCGCTATTCAATTGCTCAATTTCCCAAAACCTGCAAATGTATTCACACCTGTAAACGGCAAAAGAAGGAAAAAATCCTACGAGTGCTAGAGAGGACCCACCCATTTATGTTTCATTTCGGGGTTAAATCGATCTCGGGTATCAATGAGTTAATACATATCAGTCCACCCACATAGACTAGAACAGTATTGGCATTTGTTTTCATAATTCTTTATTTTGCCGGTTTGCGAGTCTGATCACATATTGGACCCTCGAACCTAATTGATTGACATGTAACCTGCATGTTTTACTGCTGTATTAATGACTCATTTTCTATTAGCTGATTCGAAATGGGCGGTTATGGGCTTGCTGAATTGATCAGGTTTCCGCCCTGAAATGCTCCGAACCAGTGCATGGTTTACGAATTCAGCTTTAGGCCCGTAACTTGCGGGCTTGAGCAATTGAATAGCATCGCAATCGGAGATGAATGGGAGCCAGCAACACACCCGTAGACATGCGTCCATCTGCGATCGAGTTGCGGGCTTCGAAATTGAATGTGGCTCATGGTCATTATGAAAGGACCACTGCAGTTCAAGAAAAAAAGACACATTTTTTTATTAAATACGTACCAAACTAAGATGACCCACGCAAGTCCCAGGTGATATATAAACTCCAATAATCAATATAGGCAACTTATACTGGATAAGGCATAGGCCACAGCGTTTATTAGAAAGACATAGCGACAGATAAATAACAACAAATGGACAAACTGAGGGGAGGGGCCAGGTCAGGGACAATCCCTTCACGCCCTGAACCCGCGTTCAGGCCTACTATGATGACACAGCTATACCACCGGGGAGACCCTGCTGTGACAATATAAAAGTTGTTTTATAATAAAAGTATTTCTAAATTTTTTTTTTTGGTTTTATTTACAAAATCAATACACAATATATATATATATATATATATATATATATATATATATATATATACTTTTCTTAATACACAATATATCTTATAAACAATATATAACAAAACCAAATGTTTTACTCCATTTAAACAACTATAACACCATATAAAACCATAAACTCTTAAAGGCATATCTAAGTTTGCTGGATTATGAATGCAGGATAATTAGTAGTGTATGCAAACATTTTTTTTTTGCCTGAAAAAAAAATCCCAAATAAACTCTTATACACTTACATTGAAGTCAGCAAAATGTCTTGAAATTAGGGTTAACACCCTCCAAACCCAGGCTACTGTAAATTAGCATCAAATGTAATATGATTTGTTTTGGCTAATCAGGTCAGCTGAAACATTTGATTTAAACTCTGGGGTTCCTGTTTGTGCTGTAAAACAAGCAAGCAACAGCAGGTAAATAGTGGGTTAATATTGCTCCCCTGATGCTGCATGCTGATTGGGGGGATAAGATGCCACACCCCTGACAGTGTCAACATAATCATTAGAGGGATTTTAAGATATTAATGAAAAAAAAAAGGTTTTATGAGATGTGCTGTATACATATAATCCATGAAATTTGGATGTGCCTTTAAGCCAGCTAAATAATAGTAAAAAGCCCACACATATAAAGGGGAGGTTGGATGGGATCTTCTTTTCGGTCCGCTGGAATCAAAATGGACATAAGAAAGGGCTCCACCAGAAACTCTTCCTTCCCACAGACGACTTCCTTTTTTCATATCCCCAGTCCTGCAGGGTCAAGGGGCTACTCCCACTAACCCAGTTTCCTGGGAGTGTTTATAGCCCTACAATATTAGTAGTTGTGTAAGCCATGGGCATAAAACATTTTTTTAAAAATATAAATTTCTGAAAACTTTGTTTATGACTACAGGAATTCATTTTGTGTTTGTTGCATTACATCCTGAGAACTAGATGATTGGGGGATTGTGTAGTTATCAGTGGAGGAAGGGCTGAGGGACCAGAATTCAAGAGCTTTAGTTTGATAACTAGATAATAAAGTGATACCACACCTCTTCTCCCTCACTGGCCACAGCTCTCTGGAAATGTAAACACACACAACTTCCACAAGCGTATCATGGATCCCTCCAGGGTCCTGGAGAGACATCAAAATGTTTTTGTTTTTTTCTAATAAAACATAGCTGTATGACTTTTCTTGCTTAAAGGACACTTGAAGCCCCACTAAACTACTTTCTACAATATGAAAGAGAAGATGCAGTCTGTTCTGGCCCTCCTCAGCTCCTCTCAATTGCTTGATAAATCTATCTATCTATCTATCTATCTATCTATCTATCTATCTATCTATCTATCTATCTATCTATATATCTATCTATATCTACTCATTGGATCTACACATCTATCTATTGCATCTACCCATTGCACTTACCCATTGCATCTACCTTCTGCCATGTTTGTTAGTGGGAGAACAAAGGGTTATGTTTCTGCAAGATTTTATATGGATAAATGGCCCCTCAGAGCCACCATGCACCCACTCTTTCTGGCTTCAGATAGTTGTAAAAGTTGATAAGCTCAACAGGATAGATACCCCTCACCACTCTTGACAGCAGAGCAAAACCAAAGGGTTTTGGCTAAATAAAGTGGGGAGGGGGAGATGTGGGTTTATTGCTTCTGTTTTTTTAAATGTGTGGAAAAAGAATAAACAGGCAGTCTGTCTCTGCACTAAGAAAATGTGCATGGGTATTTCTTGTATTCTGGGCTATCCAAACTAAGGGATCTGATTCTTCCTGTTTCTCCATGAATTATGTCCTGATCTGAATTGGAATGCTGAGCGCTGAGAGATTGAACCCCAATTTACAACCTGGACATTGTTCCTGTAAGCTAAAGCAGGAGAACTAGGGGTAGGTGGTCCCCTCGTCTCTGGGTCGTGACAAGCTACATATGTCATTCAAGGGAACTAGCTGCATATTATTGGACTATCTCTATAATTTTGGTAACGGTGAGCAGGCAATTATTGGTTTGGTCACTACCTGCGACCTTGTTGTGGTGAAGAGGCTTGTGTACCTCAATGAAGCTGTGAGCTATACCATGTATGATTACCTAAGTTGGGCAGGCCATTGCAGAGAGATCAGGCTAATCGAGGTCCACTGGAGAAGGAACTGTCAATCCACCCCAGTATCTTTGCCAAGGAAACTATATGGATTGGCACAACCGAAAACACACGTACTATGTCCATATGGTGAGCGAGAGTCGGTCTGGAGGACTGAACAGCAAAAACAACAATATAGATGATAGATTACTGAAAGGTGACAAATCTGCTACATCTAATGAGGAAAACAGTTTGTGCATGTAAAAAACAGATCTTTCTAAATCATGGGTGTAGGAACTGGGGGGGTGGACGAGGGGGGACCCCCATAAACCCCCCCAATCCCCCCCCCCCCCCAGATTTTTCAATGTGTGCATTTGTGTAGAGAAGCAATTGTTTGGTATTTTTATACTATGTGTGATATCCTCCAGATTTTCTTTGGCTCCTACACCCATGAGTTGTTCACATACCAAGGAAGATAGGTGTACCCTGAGGGACAACAGTACACTATGGTGATGGAGAAGGCTGGGCAATATATGGCACAGGGTTTATCTCATGATGTCTTCAGTGATGCCCTCTGCTACTCTGGGGAGTTGGTATGAAGTGCACAGTGAGGTGGAAGGAGTGATGCAGCGAGATGTCCATAATGAGGCACAAGATTTCAACTTGATTTCCACAGAGTGATGCCCATTGCTACTTGGGAAGTCTGATAACTGTCCTGCCATGTTTCCAAGAGGAACTTGACGTTTGCCTGATTCATATCAGTACTTGATGGTGGTATCAATGCAAATCAGTTATACACTGAAGACAGGAACCCATTATTATTATATATCATATATATTATTATCATTGCAGCCTAAGTGCTGCGCGGCTGCTTCACCTCGCTTCGCAAGGCGCCGCTGTCTCGCCTCGCTTCACGAACCAACATCGCAAACATTACATACACTGACAACTATATACAGTATGTGATATCTTAAATATAAGAGGCCTTGTTAAGCCTGGATATTATATTACGTTTAAGAGACTAAGTCCCAAGTCAGTTTTACAACTAACTATTAATTATCTAAGTGTAATAGCCTTCTGTTTATATTAGTCATTATTTTTATCCCTGTGGGAATAGGTTAATAGTTATTCACTAAGAAGAAGGTGGATTTAATGTCTAGTCATAAGTGATTTAAATTATCATTGGCCTGTTAGCAGTTATGGTATTAGTTTTGTCATTGTAAGCAGTTCCATAAGCATGAGTAGTTCACAAAGGTACAACTCAGTGTGTGTATACATATATACATAAATATAATAAGTGTCCTACCCGCCATGACCCTATGGGCCGCAGCCGGCCAGGTAAATCTGTCAGCCACTGCCCCTCTGAGCTCTCTCAAGCTCATGCTCATTGTTTCAATGACTTGATCTATCCATCTCCACCTCTGCCTTCCCCCTCCTTTGTGTGCCTTCAATCTTTCCCAGCATCAGAGTCTGCTCTAGGTAATCCTGTCTTCCAATGATATGTCCAAAATATTTGAACTTTAGCCTCAAGATCAAACCTTCCAGGGGACAGTTTGGCTTGATTTCCTATAGTACGGATTGATTTGGAACTTTTTGTAGTACATGGGGCTCTGGGCATTTTTCTCCAGCACCACAATTCAGAGGCATCAATTCTACAGCGCTCCGCCTTCTTTAGTGTCCATCTCTCCTCCATGTTACTACTGGGAATGCCATTGTTCTAACTATGCTGACCTTTGTTGATAATTTAATCTTTCCTTTCTAATAGCTTTTACAGAAAAAAAAAAATCAGTATGGCCCCTGCACATTAAAAGTTTATATATTCTTCATGTTGATGAACTTATACTTTAGCCTTTGAAAAGGCTATAATGAAAGCAAAGTTAAAGAACTACTGAAGTTACATAGCTTTGATCCCCAGAAGCAAACATCTTTTAATTTCATAACTGCAGTAACCATCTAAGGAGATCTTGGTGCCCAGGAAAATAAAATCTGTCACTGCCTCCATTTCTTCTACTTGCCAGGAACTTTGTCTTTTTAACCCTAAACAGAAGGCAGCTTTTACACTCTCTTCTTTCACGCTCATCATCATTAGGTCCTTTAGTTCCTCCTCACTTTCAGCCATCAAAGTAGTATCATCGTTATGTCTGAGGTTGTTGATATTTCTCCCAGCAATACTGACCCAGCCTTACGAAAGATGTATTCCACATTCAAGTTGAATAAATAACATGACAATATACAACCATGTCACACTCCTTGAACCATTTGTTTGTTTCATGTTTGGTTCTGACCATAGTTTCTTGGTCCACATACAGGAGGCTGTTGAGATGGTCTGGTACCACTATGGCAAGAACTTGCTACATTTTGTTGGGATCCACACAGTCAAAGGCTTTAGAATAGTTTATGAAATAGGAGTATGTTTTCATGGAACTCTCTTGCTTTCTCTGTTATCCAGTGGCTAATGGCAATTTGATCTCTTGTGCCTCTGCCTGTGCAAAGCATGGCTTGTGCATCGGGTAGTTCCCATTCCCTTTATTATTGCAGCCGAGCTTACAGGAACTTTACCTTGCTTGCATGTGAAATTAATGCAATTATTCGATAACTGGTGCACCCTTGGGCACTGTCTATATGAGATTGGGATGTAGACTAAACTTTTCCAGTCTATTAGCCACTGTTGAGTTTTCCAATTTTTTTTTTAAAGCAACACTTTCACAGCATATTCTAGGATTTTAAACAGGTCTGTTGGGATTCTATCTACTCATGAATCTTGTTATCAGAAAGGCTTCCTAGGGCCCATCTCACTTCACTCTCCAAGAAGTCTGGCTCCAGCTCACTGGACAAATTTTTAGGTTATCAGTGCTGTTATAGATCTTCGGTGTATCCCAGCCACCTCTTCTTTATATGTTCTGCTACTGATATGTCCCTACCATTTTTGTCTTTTATCAGGCCCACTTTGGCATGGAAGCTTTTTTTGAGATTGCCAATTTTCTTGAAGAGATCTCTTGACTTTTTCATTCTATTATCTTCTTGATGTCATGGACAATTTATCCTCATTCACAATCGAATATTAACACAATATTTTTTTTCTTTATATTAGGGGATGTTTGAACATTATCTCAAAAGTCGGGGCATTTTACTGAAGGGGAGACTGCTGGAAACATTATGTACTTGTTTCCGGGGAAAACCAGAGCTCATTAACTGTAATTAAGGTAAAGCAAGTAAGCAAAGAAATGTCTGCACATAGTAAAGAATATACATAAAAATGCAATACATCTGTCCATTATTATTACTAGTACTTTAAAAGAGTATGATATAATGAGACATTCTTGATCATTTAAGGATGATCCAGCTTAAACACCTTGCTCAACCAATTATAGTATTTTATAAAATGCATGTTTGTTGATTACATCAGACTGTCTACCTGTCTTACTATGCAGGTACTTAGAGGAGGCAACAACTAGGAGTGGCTTTATGGTGAATTACATGCAGACACAGAGCCACATACTGGACAAATATAATAGACACACATATTAATTCAGTTTACAATTAATTGCCTGTTTCTATCAATTAACAGTTCTAAAAATTACTCTTTCATGTAATTACAATTATATTTATACAAGTCTCACTAAATGTCATCACTATGTAACACTCAATTATCTTTTAAAGTGATACGTCTTGAAGCTTAAGAACAATTTCTCCAGATTTTTTGCCAAACTCCAGTATTAAGATATTTTATTTGCTCACTGTTCACTAATACCCATCAGTTTAAAGGCATATCTAAATGTCCTGGATTATGAGTGTATCTGATAGAGGAGAAGCACTAGTGTATGAAAACATTTTTTTGCATGAAAAGTTAGTTTAGTTAATTAGTTAATTAGTATAAAATTCATAATTTGTTTTGGCCAATCAGGAGGAGGTTCAGGCAGCTGATACATTTGTATCAAGCTCTGCAGTTCCTGGCTGTGCTGTAAAGTCTCTCTACGAAAAAGGTCAAACTCTGTATCTGGCTGCTTCTCCTCTTGGTTATGTAAGCTCCCTGTGGGTGTGCAAAGCTGGATTTTAGTTTCCTGCCTATAACTTTGTAAGTATACTGAACTTTTCCATATAAGACATATTTTTCTGATAATCACTGCCTGTTTCTTACCAAACATTTGAAACCCATGACATTTATATAAACCTTTAAAAAACTGAAAATAATACTTAAGATTTATTTAAATTGCTGACAAATTAAGGTCAAATCTAAAACCTGTGCCACATGAATAGACTTAATGAGGCCATTAATGAGTTTCAACATGGTCTGCACTAGTGGGCCACTTGCGGGGGCTGATACATTTATTGAGGGCGAGTCACTAGAAAGAGTTCCTTATAGGGCTACCATGAGTCTGGCAGCCGATCTGGTCCTTACTAATCCTGAATGCCATAATCCCCTTCATAACGCTGTGAACACAATGAGGCTCAAAATTACCATGGGAACTAGGTCAATTGATGACATCCCTTCAGTTCTTTGACATATTGTTGGGGTTAACCACATATTCAATCCAGTTCCCATGCCACAAGCCCTTGTATCTGGGGTCTCACTTTGCCGATGTAATCTTCTGTTTTCCTCCATGACAGTTGTTTGTTTTTATTTTGGTTTTGGCTCTTGGAGATCAACCAAGCAAAACGGAGGAGGTTTAATTAAGAGTTTATGGTCCCAGTAATACCTTCAGAAAATGGCAACTCTTTGTAGTGATCACGTGCCGACCTATTCCATAGCACTGTACATAAAATAAGTTCCAGGCAAAAGAAAATACAAATCAAAACACAGCAAAGCAAGGAGGGCCCTGTCTTTGAGCCTCAAATCCAGTGTCCAAGGTGCTTTCCCCAAAGCACCATGAAAGATTGAAACTTGACTTTATGAATTATAAAAGTATCCGGACAGACAATCCTTAGTAAAAAAAGACAGATTTCAGTGAAGCCAAAAATTGAAAACTAGATTGGCACTTACCAAATATACTCTATATCTGTGACTGTAGTTAACATTACTCCCAAAAATATATACTTAGATCCAGATTATCAAGCAGCGTATTGGAATGTACCAGTGATTACTACAGGCAATATGCCATCCTATAGAGAAAACAGTATTTATCAAGAAGCGATCGTGCTTACACGCCATTCAGTATGATAGAAAATGCATAGAAAATGTGAAGAGCTTAAAAATGCCTATTGATAAACCAACAGTGATGTTTTTGAACATAGTTATTACTTTTATTAAGTGACTTTAATTGAATAGAGTGCATTATGTGCTTAGGTTAGAAATAATGATAATAACAGTAATAATAATATTGATAGTAATAATAACCACATTTTTAATAAATGTAATAATAGTAATAATATATTACATTTGTTGTTGTTCAGTCATTCAGTCTTGTCCAACTCTCAATGATCATATGGACCACAGAACGCCAGGTACGGTACATCTATATGTGTTTCCAGTTGTGCTTATCATTGTGGTTTTCTTGGCAAAGATACTGGAGTTGGTTGCCAATTATGTCTCCAGTGGACCGCAATATGTCTGACCTCTCTGCTATGACATGCCCTTCTTGGGTGACACTAAATGGTGTAGCTCACAGCTTCATTGTAGTACACATGCCCCTTCACCACCACAGGGTAGTGATCCAGAAGGGGAATATAATACATAAAAATACATAACTCATAATATTTATAATAATTTGGGAATTACATCATGAATATATATATACATATGTATTATAACAATAAAATAAAATAACAATATCATAATATAAATACTATTATCATATATATATATGTATATATATATATATATATATATATATATATATATATATATATATTATCAGATTTATATAGATCTATTTCTGTTTCTCTCATCAGCTTTTTGTTTGTTATATATCCCAAGCCGCCATGATTGTAAACAAATAGAACTGTCCTTATTTCCGCTGGAGATGGCACAAATGAACATTGCATGGGTTCTGAAACAAGAGGAGCATGAAGCGTCTTTGTATTCTACTGAGCAGATCACCAAGGGAGTGGGAAGGATGGCAGTGGCATAGCTAGAGTTTTTGCTGCCCGGGGCTGTCCCTAAGTTTGCCCCTCTCCCCAGGTGGCATAATGTAGAATACACACATATATATATATGTGTGTTTGTGAAACATTTTCATTCTTCTTCTCTTTATCTCTTCTCCTCCTCCCCTATCTCTCCTCACCTTTTCTACCTCCATTCTCTCTCACACTCCAATCGTTCGTTATTCGCTTTCTGTCACTTTTCCTCTTTCCTCTCCTCCCTTTTCTTCCCCTTCTCTCTCTCTCCAATTCTCTCTCTCTCTTCCTCTTTCCTTTACTCTCTTTCTCTTCTCTCACTCCCCCTTTTCTCTCTCTCATTCCCTTCTCTCTTTATCTCTCTCTCACACCCCCTTCTCTCTCTCTATCTCACTCCACCCTTCTCTCTCTCACTCCTTCTGTCTCTCCAGTTATCTCTCCCTTCCCTCTCTCTCTCACTCACCCTTCTCTCTCTCACCCCTTGTTTTGCCCCCCACTACTCTCTCCCTTTCTCTCCCCCCATCCTTTACTCATCCCCACTTTTCTCTCCCCTTCTCTCTCTCCCTCCCCTTCTTTACCCCTTGTCTCCCGTACTGTAGTCTCTCCCCCCATTTCTATCTCTCATCCCATCCTTGTCTCTCCACCCCACATCTCTCTCATTTTCTCTCTCTCTCTCACGCTCCATTTTGTCTCCCCCACCCTTGTCTCTCCCCCTCCATTTTTCTCTCCCCTTCTTTCTCTCACTCCTCCTACTCTCTCCCTCTCTTGTCTCCACCCCCCTTGTCTCTCCCCCACTTTTCTCTCTCTCTCTCTCTCTTCCCACTTGTCCCCCTATCCTTGTCTCTCCTTCACTTCTCTCTCTCACTCCCCTTGTCTTACCCCCCCCCCCCCCCACTACTCTATCCCTTTTCTCTCAGCAGGTGGGGGCATTTCTGCCACCCCCAAAGAAGTGCCCAACCCCTCAAGATATGCCACTGGAGTGATATTCCTGTCTGACACAATACAAGCTTTTCTCAGAGAGTTGGTCCCACTACAACAGGGGAGGATTAAAATACCATCACATCGGTACCATCGGTATGAGCGACTTGTTAGTAGCCTCTTTACCTTGGTGTCTGCTGCTACGTCACTATCTACGCACGTGATCAATTATGTCACATTGACCCTGGTACACTGGGAAGAATATTTGTTTTAAGTTAATGTTTGTGTGTGACCTTGTTCCTTGTTAGAGGTATACTTATGTTGGCAATTTACCAAACAAAGTTTTGTAAACATACTGTTGTCCAATTTTTTCGACTATGCTGTCCAGATTGGTAGTGCTGAAATACTGTAACTCCGACCGGAAACTATAGCCCTAGCGAGGAATTCCTGCACTGGATGGTCCAGCTGATTGGTGTTCCGTCACAAGGGTATGTTGTGTAATTTATCCTGTACGAGATCTGCAGGGGAGAAGTGATGTTCTGCAATAATTTGCAAGTGCCAGACAGTGAACTGTCTGTGCGCATGGCTCATGCTTGGTGTAAAAGATGACTGGCAACAAATATTTCACTCAAACCTACAAAGTTGATTACAAAGCAATTGTTACAGTTTCATGCCTTGTCATATATACTCCATTAATTCTTCAGCAGTCCCAAGCAGCCCCAACTTATTCTCTGGAGTGGTAGAGCATACAACAATAGAGTTCACTTTATCTCTCCACAACGAGCAAATCACCCCTTTTTGCACTCCAAAACACATATGCTCATTAATTACACATCTTACCAATTAATTCAGCTCTGCTTCTCTCCCACAGTGATTTAAAAAGCTTAAAACCATTGTGCAGCCGTTTTAAAGACTCGGGGGCTATGTAAAATAGGTTGTCTATCACTGGTCTTAGATCTAAGATTACATTCGTCTCAAGATGTTCTTTCCATCCTTGCTACATGTTCTGTCCGCATAATTCCTCTCAACTTTCAGTTACCATCCTCACTATATGGAACTTCTTTATACCTGCTCTCAATGTGTACTTATAGTACCTTTCACACTATACTGATCCACTGTGTAGCTGAACTGAATTGAGCTTACCTCTGCCAGTATATGTGCCTCCTTTTATCAGTTCTCAATGGCGCAGCTAGAGGATGGAAGGCCCATGTGCAAAAAAAATAAATTTTGGAGTCCCTGAGGGTACATTGTAAAAAAAATCTGCTCTGTCCCCCACTCCGGTACCAACTCACATATATATGCCTCTTAGCATCCATGTCTGAATAGCACCAATCCGAAACTCCTTTGCTACCCCCTCACATAACCCATCCTCCCTGTACTTTGCTCTTCCCTAATACTCATGCCCAGCATGCTGAACTGCTCCACACTGCAACCTCTTGGAGCTTCAGCAGAAATGCCCTTTTTTAAACAGACATGAACCAATTTCTGGCCAGGCTTGTGTGCAAACAAGGAGGCATTGCGGGGCCAAATAGCAGAGAGGCAGTTGCGGGTTCGGTAGGAGCTGGGGGCCCTTACACTACAGGAAAAAAACTAAATGCAAAAAACATTACACAACACTGGGCCCCCCGGAAGAAAGGCCCTGGTACATTGCTCCACCAGCACCACTGCTAGCTCTGCCAAAGTTGCTTAACACTACCACACAAAAAACAATTATTAATGCATGCTAACTACTCTCCCTCTAGGTCTCCCTCTCAGTGGGAATTTGTGACCTCACTATAAACAACTTTTAATGTGTGTTTATGTTTTATTACAATATCTCATATCTCATCTTTTCTGTCTGCCTCTCCTGTGTAAAGCCATGCAAAGCCCCTCTCATCATATCATTTTCTATGTAAATACCCCAAATATATACATTCCACCTATACCATATTCTTTATATCCTCCAAGTAATTGCTCTCAATGTTGATCTATTTTCTCACAAATTACATCCTTGTCACTGCTCTAAATATATGCTTAATTACTTTACTAAATGTCCACTGTACATAATTGTTTCAACGTGACCTATATACTCTCGCTATGTGACACATACATGTAACTACTCTTAAAGTGTTCTTGCCATTATCACTATGTACCACTAGCAAGTAATTGCTCTCAATGTGTGCTTTCGGTTCTCATAGTACACACCATAGTCTCCATTCAATTGAGCAAATTGCATTTACAAGAGCCCGTAATGGAGCCGACAAAATAATTTGCTCTTGAACTGGTGTCTTTTAGCTACCCACAATCGGTTTGCGGATTAGAAGCTCAAAATCCCTGCTGTTGTCAAAATCTCTAACCCATCTAAGCCTTTGATCTTTCAAGTCCGTAAATGTTACAATCGCAAACCTCTATTCAATTGCTACAATTCCTCAAGTCCGCAGTTGCCTTCAAACCCTTAAATGGCAAATGTAGAAGAAAATCCTATGAGTACCAGATAGGACTCGCAAGGAGGTTAAACACCTGTTCGTAGCACTGTAAAAGTAAGTAAAAAATCAACACTGCACTTTAAAAGATGGTGAAAGCTATGAAAGACATTATAATTAGTTGCACAACAGTCTTAATCTTGCAAATCTGCAATAAAAAAAAAAAATATGTTTTATTTCCGTGTTATATGAATCTCAGTAATCAAGGAGTTAATACATATCAGGCCACCCACATGAACTAGAACAGTATCGTCATTCATTTTTATTATTTTGTACTTTGCCAGATTGCGCGTCTGATCACATATCGGACATCTAAACGCTAACTGATTCACGTTTAACCTCCATGTTTTACTGACGTCATGATGACAGTTTCCTTTACTATTGACTCTTTCTAAATCGGTAGTTACGGCCCTGCTTAATTGATCATGATCATGCTCTGAAATGCTACTTACGGGTGCATGGTTTATGGTTTAGGCTTTCGGCCAGGTAGTTACGGGCTTGTTCAATTGAATTGCTCTGTAACTGTATCAATTGAATGGAGGCCCATGTATTTTACAGCTCTTAATGGAGCACACTGAGTAAGTGGGATTGGAGTGGGGGGTACAATTAGTGGGGTTTGGTTTAGTAGGGTTGTGAAAAAAATATTTAACTCTATTTGTTTAATTTTGTCTACTATTAATGTGTGCTGGTCTCGGCTATTATATCCATGTAACCGATGCATATGTGTGCTCACCCCTCTAATTAAATGCCCCTTCCAAATCAGTGAGTGCTTGTCACTCTTACTATATGATTGACTGTTAACCTATGTACAATAAACTACATTATACAGTTATAGCAATGTGCGGGAGCATGTTTGTATATGGGTATGTATGTGTGTGCCTGTGAATGCTGATCTGGGTGTGATGGAGTGCGTTTATGCGGCTGCTTTACTGTATCCTAGATAACATTGGTCTGGATATTTTTAGCACCAAGTTACTAATTCAGCCATGGGATCATTTCCTGGACTATATTAGTAGTACAAGCCTTCAAAAATGTCTTCAGTGGAATTCCACAAGCCATTTTCCATCTCTCCTTACCCTGGACCATGGTCATCTCCCAATTCCCGTCTCTAGATATAAGATGACCTCCTGCAACCAGGCTAATTAGATCAAAAAAAAATTTTGCTGGAAGGTTTAACCCTATTCTTTCAACCACATCTCATTTGGGCATATTCATATTAATTGGCTGTTGTCTGCATTCAATAGACAACTGCAGGATTTAACTGCTTCAGCTGGATATATGCAATACTGACACTGTTCAGACAAAGATTTGTTTGTAGTTAGGTTAGGAGTTAACCAATCTTCAAGATAGTATGTGTTGGAGGCAATGTGGCATGCATGGTGATTTTCTCCATACATTTTGGGATTGCCCATTAATTAAACCCTTGTGGTTTGAAGGTTTTGAGTTTATTGAACGTTCTATAGAATTTAAACTTCCGTTTTTACCTCAATGTAGTTTGTTGCATATTTTCCCAAAGGCGATAAATATAGACAAGAAAGCTTTCATTATTTTAATTTGTATGGCAATAAAAAAATCAATTATTTCTCGATGGAAATCTAATAAAATTCCTACTTGGAATAAAATTTTACTAATGATTCAACGAGTAAGAGATCTACAAACTAATTGTGAAGAGATAAGCACTTCCCGTAATAACTTTTTAAAGTGGAAAATCTGGGACTCTGTCCACAAAAGGGTTTCTTAAATTCCTATACATTAATTTCTGTCATTGCTTGCCTAATGGAAATTTTTGCTGTTCCCGGCTTGATTTCTTATTGAAATACCCTTTGTATTTTTCTCTCTCCTGTGCCGGGTTTTTCTGTTTTTGCTTTCCTTTTCTTCTTTTTGTTATCAATCATCTTTGTCAATTTGAAATTTAACATCGGCATCACACAAATGAATGTGTATGTATGCAGAGTGAATGTCTTTTTTAGATGTTATGTCATATGTATTGTATGCTTTCTCATTTTTTGTTGTTTATCTCAATGTACTCGGTTATTAATTCTATTTATGATGTTTATGATTTTTATATGGTGCATTGTTATATTTTTGTAAAAATAATAAAAACTATAAAAAAATAAATAAAAAAAATGGAGTTAACCATTTAGTTTAAGAGCCACTATACATACCTCCCTTATAAGTAATTTTCTCTGTGCCATGGTCCTGTTCTCCTGGATCTTGAAACATGTGTGTACAAGATAATTGTACAATATTAATCTACCTGAGTTCAAAATTGGCATATTGTTGGGCAGCCGCATAAACAGCCTTGAGTTCACAGAATCTTTAACATGTTCATAGTGGCATCAAATCAATAGTGGTGTATAATAAGCATAGTGATGTATTTTGAATGCCATTTCTTGAAAACTATTTGCAACTAGGGTTTGTTTATTCTTGACTGTTTTATTTAGGCCAGTTAGGGTGAGTTTTGAGAACATTAGGTTAGAGAATCCAATTCTGGACCTCTGAGATTGTCCTTGTTTCTTGGGTTTTGTGACTAGCAAGGCATATGATCTACTTACTAACGTGTCTGTTTTGATAGTAGTTAGTAAGGGCCTTTGTTTCTCCACAAAGTGGCACGTGGCCAGTACCCTTGGCAGTATTGTGGTAACATCCATCTAATCTGCCTTTAATTAACTTGTTTTTCCTTACAGGGATTTAAAGATTTTTACTGTGGGTGTTAACATTAGGCAACATTTCAAACAGTAGATGGAGCTGTCAGTGTGCATTGAGCATTACCAATTCCCTTCATTATCCAGCTAGATAATTATTATTTAGTTCAGTGATAACATCCTTTCAAATGCTTTAGTGCTCAATAAACTTGCAGAGATCATTACAGAGGTCGAGTGTGCCGTGTGTTGGGGTTGTAATTGCATAAGGGGCCAGAACAGTTTGTTTCCTTGCAGATGGGGACCTGATGACATCAAACGCTGTATTGCAGAATATTTCCATGGGCTAGTTTCATTAAATGATATTTTAATATAATTTCCAAAAGCATTTAATTTTGAGGTAGCCGTATACTAAAGCAAAAACAGTTTTAAGATACAATTACATTCTTTCACTCTAAAGTGGATTTGATTTTCTCGTGAAACAGCAGTGGATAGTTTTGTTGCTTTAGTACCCTGCATCCTCTAATTTTTAGATTTATTTTGGCAATTCTATTAAATGAGGAAGACATTACAGAGTTTGTTTAAAGAGTACAACAAAAAATTAGAAAATGTACCTTTACAATTCTAGAACTAAAGCTCTGTCTATTCTCTACTTAGTTTATGTCAGGGCACTGCACCAAATGAGTTATGGAGGTCTGTAAAGAATGAATGGCTATATCCACTGACTATACCTCATGAAGCCAAGGAATTTTATTTCAGAATGGAGTATTCATGTATTAAAAGAACATTTTAAACCTTGTAGTACTCATGTTAATGTTTAAAACCTTCTATTGTAACTATATAATAGCTCCATACAGTTCCTATAGGAAGCCTGTCCACTATAGCATGAAGAATTTTCTATGCATTATATAGATTGTAAGTAGCGAGTTTCCAGTCTTGTAGGGTGCTTTGGGATAAAGCACTTTCTGCTAAGATTCTAAGGTCAAAACAGGGCCATTCAACTCTTGAATTTGTTAAACTTGTATTTCCCCTGTTCTTATCCCCTGTACAGCGCTACGGAATATGTTGGCGCGATACAAATAAAAGATAATAATAATAATAATAATAAAGTCTCCAGCAGGAGAAAGTGGAGATCTCACAAATCTCTAGTAAGACACCTCTCATTTGGTCAGATGTTTTTCATTAATGATTCTCTATTTGCCCTTTCACAAAATTCTCTGGTATTTGCTTTGGTGGCCCCAGTGACGGCAATATTCTCACACATTGCCCTCGCTGACCTGTGTTATCTTTGGCACACACCCATTACTCCGGTTATAGAGAGTTTAACTCTTTATTATGAAGGCAAAGGTCATGGGTAATACTTTTCTGACTGGTATTTCAAATAATTAAACTTGATAATGGGCAAAATGTTATTAAAAAGCAAAATAAATTAATAAATTAACACAAACTTTATATTTTTATACTTTTATATGCAATTATTAATTATTGAGATGATTCATCTCAGATGATTCTATCTGGGTCTTTCACAGGCGGTTGTGTCTTTATAAATGAATGAGCCTTCTATTAGACATGTTAAAACTACCACGTTCCCATTATGCATTTAGATGCATCTTCTGCGTTCAACGAAAATGTCATCAATATGGAGGCGGTTGATATGCAGAAACCAAAAGGGATGATTCCACTGCATCATGATTCCATCTAATAGGTAATAATTAAAGTTAATAATTAAAGGCTGTAATATATACTTTAATAACATATTTGTGTGTTTATTGTTAATCTCCAAAGTAAACGAGTTTGGCAGTATGAGAAAGTAAGATATTTGATATTTAGAGAGATGGCGCAATCCTCCTCACCATCCAAAACCCAGTTGTGTAGCAAATGGAGGGCCACTGTGCAATAAAAATGTAGCTTCCCCTCTTAGCACGTCAGGGGATGGAGAGAGATCTAGGCAGAGAAGACAGGTAGAGAGACAAAAGGGTTGGAGATGGGGAGAGAGTATAGGAAGAGGAGGGGGAAGAGAGAAGGGAGAAGAGAGAAACTGAAGTGGAAGGGAGAAAGTGAAGGAAGAAAATGAAAGGAGGAGATGGAGGAGAGGGGAGGAGAGAAATGAAAGAGATAGAAGGGAGGATGTGGAAGGGAGAAAGGAGGGGGTGTAAAGTGGTAGAGACAGGGGAGGGTATGAAGAGAGAGGTGGGGGAGAATGGGAGAGGGTGAGAAAAAGGGGGAAGGAGAGGAGAGATATGAGATGGCAGGGTGAGTAGGGGTGAGAAGGGGTTGAGAGAAAAGTAGGATAAGAGAACGAAAGAGAATATAACAAGAAAAAGGGAAAGGGAGAGAAACAGGTGATAGTGGATGGAGGGAGGAGGGGGAAAGAGGTTAGTGGGAGAAAATGGGGGTGAAAGGAATAGAGAGAACAGGAGGCAAAAGAGAAAAAAGGGAGAGTGTGGAAATGGGGAGAGAGGAGGAAGAAATAGAGACAAAGAGGGACAGAGAGAAGAGGATAAAAGAGTGGAGAAGAAGGATGAGGGATAGAGAGGAGGGTAGTAATAGAAGGAGACAAGGGGAGAGAGAAGTGGAGGATATAAGAGGGAGATAAAAAGACACGTGCGGGAGAGGGGATGAGAGAAGAAGGGAAATAAGTAAGGAGTAATGAGTAAGGGAATAGACAGAAAAGGAGGGATGAAGGAGAGAGGGAGAGATGAAGGAGAAAGGGGAGGAAAGGAGAGGGGGAGAGACAGACCCGGACACAGTATTCTACTTGACGCCGGAATAGAAATCCAAACAGTGGCACGAGTACCTCTTTTTTCTGCAGGGTTCTCCTGTAGCACTATTTTCTTACTTTTGAATAAGCTGATATACTTATTATTATTTATTGTTATTTATTAACTTTTATTTGTAACGCACCAACATATTCCATAGTGCTGAGTGCATAAGTTTACATTAAACTTTTTTAAAAAAAATATTATGCATGTGATTTATTCTTTGATATAAACCCTGATACACTACTTTTGTTGTTGTTTAGTCATTCAGTTGTGACGCTATGGACCACAAGACACCAGGCACTTCTGTCAGCTACTGCCCCTGCTCATGTTCATTGCTTCAATGACCTCATCTATACATCTCCGCCTCTGTCGTCCCCTTCTTTATGTACCTTCAATCTTTCCGAATATCAGAGTCTTCTCTAGTGAATCCTGTTTTCTCATGATATGGCCAAAATATTGAGATATAGCCCCATGACCAAACCTGTCACTGCCTCCACTTCTTCTCCATCTATATGCCAAGAACTGAGATTGCTGTTTGCCATGATTTTTTTATTTTTAGCGTTAAGCAACAGGCCAGCTTTTTTAACTCTCTTTTTTCACCCTCATTAATAGGACCTTTAGTTCCTCCTCACCTTCAGCCATCAGGTTAGTATCATCTGTGTATCTGAAGTTGTTGATATTTCTCCCAGCAATATTAATTCTGGCTTGGATGCATCTAGCTCGCCTTACATATACGTACTCTGCATATAAGTTGAATAAATAAGGTGACAATATATAACCTTGCCACTTTCCTTCGCTCATATTGAACCATTCAGTTGTTTCTTGTACGGTTTTGACTGTGGCTACCTGGTCCATATACAGATTCTTCAGGAAGCGTATGAGATGATCTGGTACCCCCATCTCTTTAAGAACTTGCCACATTTTATGATCCACAGAGTCAAAGGCTTTAGAATAGTAAATGAAGCAGAAGAAAATGTTTTTCTGGAACTCTCTTACTTTTCTCCAACCGGCATCAGCAATTTGATCCCTTGTGCCTCTGCTTGTGCAAAACCTGGCTTGCTCATCTGGTAGTTCTTGGTTCAATATATTGCTGGATCCAAGCTTGCAGGATCTGAAGCATTATCTTGCTGTCATTTAAAATGAATGCAATTGTTTGGTATTTGGAGCTTTCTTTAGCACTTGCTATTTTTAAGATAGGGATGTAGATCAACTTTTTCCAGTCCACTGGCCACTATTCGGTTTTCCAAATATGGGCATAATGCAAGCAACACTTTGACTGCATCATTTTGTAGGATAGAACAGTTCCATCAACTCCTGCACCCTTTTTGTCCGCAAGGCTTCCTAGGACCCATTTCACTTCACTCTCCAGGATGTCTGGCTCCATCTAATTAGACAAACTGCTGAGGTTATCAATGATATTACAATCATACATGTATAGATCTTCAGTGTATTTCTTTATCTGATCTGCCTCTGTCAAGTCTCTACCATTTATGTTGTTTTCATGTCCCTTTTGCATGAAAGGTGACCTTAAGATACCCAATTTTTGTGAAAAGATCTCTTGACTTTTTCCATTCTGTTATCTTCTTCTATCTCTTCTTCATCACCTATAGAATGTTTCCTGCTATCCTCTGGAATTCCTCACTATTTTACATCATTTTCTTTCTTCCCTGTGCTATTTTCAGAGCCGTACCAGACCAATGTCACAAACATCTGGCCAAGGTTCTATGGGCATTCTATCTTCCATGTCTAGTCCCTTAAATCTATTCTTTACCTCCACTGCATATTCACAGGGCATATTATTTATTTCATATCTGCTTGATCTAATGATTTTCCCTCTTTTCCTCAGTTTAATTCTGAATTTTGCAATAAGAAGCTCATGTTCTGAGCCACAGTCAACCCAAAGTCTTGTTTTTGCAGACTGTATATACCTCCTCCATCTTTGGCTACAAAGCATGTAGTCAGTCTAATTTCTAGATTGTCATTCTAGTGATGTCCATCTCTGATGTTGCTGGAAGAGGGTGTTTGCTATGACTAGATAATTATCTTGAGAGAATTCTACTAATCTTTGACCTGCTTAATTTTGTACTCCAAGGCCAAACTTGCCCATTATTTCAATCTTCTATGATGAGAGTAACATCTATTATTGGTGTTATATCTATGAGGTGTTGAATATCCTTATAGAACTAGAAAACTTCAGTCCCTTCCGCATCCATGACTGGAGCATATGCATGGAGCATATGCTTTGAGACTGTGGACATGTTCCTGCAGTTTTTTATGTTGTGTAACTACAATCTTTCATGTGTGTATTAAAATAAACATAAACTTACCTCGCCTCACTCTCTGTCTTTTGGAGTACCCCAAGGTTCAGTCCTAGGCCCTCTCCTCTTAACATAACACAGACTTACCCCCTTCTCACTATTAAATCATTGGCTTCATCCTACCTCACTATCATATCACTTCATAACACAGGCACTCACCTCACTATCATATCACTGCATAACACAGGCTTTCCTCACCTCACTGTCATATCATTGCATGACATAGGATTCCTCCCTTCTCACTATAGATACTTTCTGCTGCTCTTGTCAGGTAATCTTCTGAGTGCTGACTGCCCATTGCATGATCCAGGGTTGTTTAAAAGGGTAGGAGTCAAAAGCTGTCCTTGGTTAAAGCTTTCCTGAGAGAAACATACTGCTCCATAGAGTGGCAAACTCTGGTAATGCATGAATAAGTTTAATTTTAGCATTTTGTGTGTCCCCAATGCATCTGTAACATGGCTTGGTTCACATCCTACATCTACAACCATACCTTCAACTTTTCTTTCGATACCACTTCTTCCAATCCTCTAGACCATAGGTTCCAAAAGCGGGCGGTACTGCCCACCAGTGGGCGCTGAAGCCTTCTAGGGGGCGACAGCAGGTTAAGAAGCAATTGGGGGGGGGGAGTTAAGGCGGTCTAGGGGGTCGGTGGCTACTTAGAGAAGGATTGAATAACAAATACTTTAAAATCAGGGTTAGGGGATCTGGGAAATGTGGAGTAACAGAAAATAGATGATATATAATTTGGTAATGGTGCCAGTTGTTTTTGTCTCCACTCTCCAGCTTACAAATGGGTTTTGTATGAGTTTTGATTGAAAATTGCATAACAGAGAAATATTGATAAAGAAATAAATATGTGCCTGAAAGGGAGATGGTAATTGGGACGAAGAGCTTAAGAAACAAAAAAGTATAACAAGAGGAATTTGGGCATGGGAGCAATAATAGCCCAATATGTGGTAACTTTGCTTTTATGCTGAGGCTTATGTAAAAAGACTTGTAGTTATATACAGTGCCTTGCAAAAGTATTTACCCCCCTTAACATTTTTCATGTTTTGTAGCCTCACAACCTGGAATTAACATGGATTGTTTGAGGATTTGCATAGTTTACAGAACATGCCCACAACTTTCATGTTTTTTTTTTTTATTGTGAAGCAAACAACAAATTGGACAAAATAACAGAAAAAGTCAATGTGCATAACTATTCACCCGCCTAAAGTCAATACTTTGTAGAGCCACCTTTTGCGGCAATCACAGCTCCAAGTCGCTTTTGATAAGTCTCTATGAGCTTGCCACATCTTACCACTGTGATTTTTGCCCATTCCTCCTTGCAAAACTGCTCCAGCTCCTTCATGTTGGATGGTTTGGGCTTGTGAACAGCAATATTTAAATCTGACCACAGATTTTCTTTTGGATTGAGGTCTGGGCTTTGACTAGGCCATTCCAACACATTTACATGTTTCCCCTTAAACCACTCAAGTGTTGCTTTAGCAGTGTGTTTGGGGTCATTGTCCTGCTGGAAGGTGAACCTCCGTCCTAGCCTCAAATCACGCACAGAGTGGTACAGGTTTTGCTCAAGAATATCCCTGTATTTAGCACTATCCATCTTTCTCTCAACTCTGACCAGTTTCCCAGTCCCGGCTGCTGAAAAAGATGGTTTCCTTTGGGTGATGTGATGTGTTTGCGCAGACATAGTGTTTTCCCTGATGGACGAAAATTTCAATTTTAGTCTCATCAGACCAGAGCACCTTCCACCATACATTTTGGGAGTCTCCCACATGCCTTTTCACAAACTCAAAACATGCCATTTTGTTTTTTGCTGAAAGTAATGGTTTTTTTCTGGCCACTCTGCTATAAAGCCCAACTCTATGGAGCATACGGCTTATTGTTGTCCTATGTACAGATACTCCAGTCTCTGCTGTGGAACTCTGCAGCTCCTCCAGGGTTACCTTAGGTCTCTGTGCTGTCTCTCTGATTAATGCCCTTCTTGCCCGGTCCATGAGCTTTGGTGGGCGGCCGTCTCTTGGCAGGTTTGCTGTTGTGCCATTTTCTTTCCATTTGGTTATTATAGATTTGACGGTGCTCCTGGCGATCATCAAAGATTTGGATATTTTTTTATAACCCAACCCGACTTGTACTTCTCAACAACATTGTTCCTTACTTGTTTGGAGAGTTCCTTGGTCTTCATGGCAGTGTTTGGTTAGTGGTGCCTCTTGCTTAGGTGTTGAAGCCTCTGGGGCCTTTCAAAAAAGGTGTGTATATGTAATGACAGGTCATGTGACACTTAGATTGCACACAGGTGGACATCATTTTACTAATTCTGTGACTTCTGAAGGTAATTGGTTGCACCAGAGCTTTTTATAGGCTTCATAACAAAGGGGGTGAATAGATACGCACATGCCAATTTTCTGTTTTCGATTTCTAAAAACAGTTTTATGTATATATTTTTCTCATTTTACTTCACCAACTTAGACTATTGTGTTCTTAACCATCACATAAAATTCAGATTAACAAAACATTGAACTTAAGGCTGTAATGTAACAAAATAGGTAAAAAGTCAAAGGGGTGAATACTTTTGCAATGCACTGTAGATAAAGAAATGTTAAAGAACATTTAAGAAGTAAGAAAGATAATTTCAAGCTCTGATAACAATGAAAAAGTGTAACAATTGCAATTTCTTGATGTAACGTATGTTTTGCATTTGCAAGTGTTTGGTTGTGTATTTTTACTTTTATACTTTGAAAAGAAAAAAAATAATTGATAAAATGGCTGAAGACATTGAGACATGCCAATTTTCCATTCAACTCTATGAATCAATTCTACCAAATAATGAAGCACTACTCCTATTATACGTACGATTCATAAAAGAAGGAAATGTTTGTCAAGAGTTATTAATTGCTAAAAATTTGGAATCGGATACAAAGGGAGAATATATATTTAATACCATGCATACGTTTTTTCAAGAGAAAGACATTCCTATTCGTAATATTTTGTCAGCTGCTACTGATGGGGCTCCATCAATGACAGGGCGCCACATTGGTTTCATAGCGCATTTACAACAAGCAGTACCAAATGTACTCACTGTACATTGTGTTATTCATGGTCAACATTTGGTTGCAAAGACGAACGTCTGCATACGTCGCTCCATTACGTTATTACAGCAGTCAACAAGATTAGAAACAATGCATTGAGTGACAGACTCTTTAGCCAACTTTGTAGTGAAAAATGATGAAGATTTGAATCGCTTGCTGCTTCATACAGAAGTTTGTTGGCTCAAAGTCGATTTTACAATATTTTTGACTTGGTACTAGGGTTTTTAGAAGGCAGAGATGACGGACTGTGGTATTGCATATTTGAAAGACATGTATGAAATATTTAATGACGTCAACCTGCAATTCCAAGGTGATGAGTTGAATTTAATTAAAACTAAAAACGTCATTGCCGCTTTTGTGGGGAAACTTCTGTTCAAGAGGAACCTAGGCCGAGGTGAACATAGCCACTTTCCAAATTTATCAGCAGTGTCTGTCAAAAAGGAAGATTTACTTACTTACTGCCAACACTTGAACGTTCTCCATACGGATTTCAATGAGCAATTCAAGGATATTCTAAACATGAAGATACCAAATTCGGCATTAGATCCTTTTGCATACGTAAGCACAGCAGGATCATCAAATTTTGAAGAGGAACTCCTAGAACTGACAACAAATGAAGAACTGAAAATAAAATTAAAAAATGGATACCAAGAGTTCTGGCTTCAGAAACCAATATCAACACTGTACTCTGGATTATGGAAAATGGTACAGAAATGTTTTATTGCATTTCCGTCTTCTTATTTGGCTGAGCGTGGGTTCAGTGCTGTAGCCAATCTACTTTCTAAGAAAAGGAATCGATTGCGTATAACTGAACGAGGCGATTTACGACGAAATTTGAACCTGATGTTAACAAACTTTCAAAAACGCACCAGTCTCAACCTTCACATTAATTTGTTATTTTTGCTTTGTATTTTTACTTAGTAAGTTCAAAATAAACAATTTACTAGTACATTTGATGGTGTTTTAATTAATACAATAAAATACTTACTAATGTAATACAATCTCTTACTATGTATTCCCAAATTTCATGCTTAAACCTTCTTACATCGCTGCACGGATTTGGATGAAAATGTGCATAATGTTATTCGAGCATACACTTTACAATCTTTTTATATGTGCTACATTTAATCAAAATCGGTATAGCAAAAGCAGTTTCCAAGATGAAGCACGTATTGGCCATTACTTTTCAATAATTTAACGATTTAAGCAGTAATGTATCACAAGTTGCTATTTACATCGCAAATATCAGATGGCTTGAACAGGAAAAATGTTATAATGGGGGTCGTTAAAAAATGTTTGTCTTGTAAAGTGGGCGGTGGTAACAAAAAGTTTGGGAACCTACGCGCTAGACACTTGGGGCGCCTTAAGGCTCAGTGCTGGATTCCTTGCTCTTTTCTATGTAGACTCATTTGGGTTTCAATACACTTGAACTCAGATGACACCAGAATTGACCTCTCCGCACCAAACTGATCAACCTTAAGTCATGATCTGCTTACTTGAAATGTCTTCCTGAAATATATTGCACATCTTAAAGCTCAAGTTTAAAAAAATAAATTCTCTCACAACCCCCACAGCCAATACCCCCCTTAATGTTGAGAACTCCTCACCCCCAGCCCTCAGACTCACTGCCTTGGAGTGATGCTGGACACTGCAATTTCCTTCAAACCACACAATAAGGGCCTCATTCTATTATCGGCCGCAGCCGCTGCGGGGCCGCAAGGACCGGCCGCAAGCTTTCCGGCTATTCTATTCCCCTCCGGCCGGGGACACCGGCAGGCTTGCGGCCGGCGCCTTGCTATCTCTTGCGGCCGCTCGCGCCGAGGAAAGCCTTTGATCTAAAACGGCCGCAAGGAAATTGGCCGTAAGAAAAGCCTGGTTGCGATTCTATTGCTCCGGGAAGCCTGTCTGCAAGGCTAAAAATGAGCCGCAGCTTACTTGCAGCAAACAGGTCCCGCTAGCACCAATTAAGCACATAAAATAGCTCAAATAAAGCCATCCTGCACTTTGCGGAGTCTATAAAGTGATATTCAGTGTTAGAAAAAATAGCACATAATTACTCTATACTCAAATCCGTAAAATATTTTTTTTTTTATATACGTAAAATATCCATGTAAAAAGTCCAGAGTGCTTGGAGCACTTCAGATACGCCCATGCCGCAGCCGGAAAATAAACAGTTAATTTGAACTCGGGTTTGGGCTGATGTGCAAGCTTGAGAGTGGGTTACTTTTAATCCTCGTGTCCCCCAATATGATCCCTAGCATTTACAGAGCTGTACAGTGCAGGCTTGAATTTATTTTTGAGTTTTCAGATTTCAGAGCTTACGGCCGGTTGCAAGATATGCGGCCGGCCGTAAGGGGAGATCCTTGCGGGGCCGTATAATAGAATCGCGAGTTAACTGAACCCCCGCAAGGAATCGCAGCCTTACGGACGATATTAGAATGAGGCCCTAAGTCTCTAGCTACATTCTGGCAGACGTATTCATCTTGCCATGCCCACTGTAACTCAATCCTCAGCGTCCTTCCCATCAACCATCTTTCCTCATTTCAATCCATTATGAATGCCTCTGCAAGACTTATCCAACATACTGACCACTACACCTGAACTGTACTTCTGTCCCTCAACTGGCTCCCCATACTCTACAGAATAAAATGAAAAGTTTACATACCAACCATGTAGATAAAGATAGGACGGGAGGGGAGAGACAGCGCAAAATCTTCTGGTGTAGAATTCCTTTGTAAATGAACGCACCACTCACACTATATATTATGCCCTTATCTTGGTATACCTCAAAGTAATGAGGTATCGTAAGCTTGTTATGTCACTTGGACCTCCGGTGGATCAAGAGTCCGGACTTCCGAATTCTTATAACCGCTCAAACAGCCCACTTGGTCACAACTTTTTTGTGATTCAGCCTATTATATATATAGTTGTCGTAATTGCGATTTTTTAAATACCAACCACTCAATATATTTTTAGCCACCTACGTGTACTCCAAACCCGCACCTTTGTTCTGTTCAGGACCTGCTCCTTTTCTCCTCCAACACCCATCCACAGGACTTTCCTGTGCCTCACGTACCCTTCTCTTTGTCAGTCTCTCCCCAAGGTTTCAGTGCGTTGCAAAATCTTCGAAATCCAACTACTCAAAGAGACCTACGGCCTATTCCCTCATGCCTTGACCTTGACACGCAGCCACCTTCTTCAATCTACTACTGTAACCATCTCTTTTAGAATGTAAGCTCTCAGGACATGGACCTATTCTCCTTTTGTAACAGGGTTTATTCTACTCTTATGTGCTATATACTCTTTGCAAATAACGTATATGAGATTCCAAGTGTTGAAAAATGAAATGAAAAATCAAGGATTTTCTAGGAAATGTAAATGTGGGGTTAATTGCAGTGAAATATTTACTATGTTTGTATATAAACAGCACTCCCTGATTTTTCTGGCATGTAAATGTGCACCCAGTGCTGCTGTTATGTATTATATTGCATAGTACACCAATGCTATTTGCTGTCTTTTATGAACTGTCCATTACAGATTAAACTCTGGAACTATGGAGAGATCTAGAGGGTTAATAGCTGGCTATCTGCTTCCTCTCCCTGATTGGCTGGGTCTGATCCTGCCTTGTGCATTTACTGAGTGATCAGGGAATGTGTCAGGTTATTCCTGAGTGTTAGCAGAAGGCTCCAGATAACCAGCTGCACAAACAGGAGCCTTGAGGAGGTACCAACTGCCCCCAAGATGGGGGTGAAGTGGGGGGCACTATGGCTGCTGCCCTGCTACCTGGCTGCCATGATCCATGCACAGAAGGATATTGACCAGAAATCGGTAAGAAATCAATTACCCTGAGGCTTATTGTTATTATTATATTGTATAATTGGGGTAAAATCACAAATCTCAGTTCTTATTAATTTTCCTTTAAACCTATATATGGACTGCTTGTTCTAGGTAACCTGTCCTATTCTCCTTCTATTGCACAGTCTTATACATTTTATCTTGTTCTACATTGATTATAATATTATTTCAACAAACACATATTTGGAATCTCTTATAGCATAACCACTACCACCTCTCCTGGAAGACTGTTCACTATATCCACCACTCCTTCAGTAAAGTAGTACTTTCTCACATTATTATTTCAGTTCACAACAGGCTGCCATTATAGGAATCTCATACCCCTCAAATAATCTTCCTGAATGAAATATATTCTGATTTCTTAGTTTACAAAAACACAGATACATAGTAACAGCAGCCATACTTTCTTATTATTTGCTAAATTACAAACAGAGTCTTCAATTCATTTATTTGAGTGTATATAAATATGCTTTGTCATGAGCCTCTTGTCACCTTTGTACCCCTTTGTACAACCCTCTGGAATATGTTGGTGCTTTGTAAATAAGTAGTATTCACACACACAAAAGGAACCAATTTATTAAAATTTACTAAAATAATAATATATTTAGTGTGAAGAACTTGAACTAAACTAAGATCTGTCACTTTGTGCTTTTGTAAATAAAGAATAATCTGTCTATCCTATCTATCCATATCACTATCTATCTCTATCATATACATTTTTTCATTACATTTATTTATTTACTTATTTTGTACATGTTTATCACAGGGATTGGATAAATAGCAAACAATGCAAATCCATTCCCTTTGTTGGGAGAATTCACTAAGCATCAGTAGGGCTGATATAGGGTGGGAAGGGGTCTGATTGCATGTTTCCCCATAGGAAATAGCACATAGATAATACAAGGATGCACATATGAGCTCCTTGTGATGCTTAGTAAATTCCCACAATAAGCCGGGTTCATGTTAGAGGTCCTCTTGCTGAGATTCTTGTAACCTTACATGATCAGTATATGCACATTATAGTTTCACTGTATCTGTAGATGTGTAATTAGTCCTTATTTGCATATTGGACCCATGTTAATCTAGGACTTGGTTCTTATCTTAGTCTATTATGTTGTGTGGCTAAAAAATGGTGATGCATTGTATCAATGTGTACACAACGAGCACAATTAGCAAATATTATAAATCAATAAATAATCAATCCCCCGTGAGCAGTCAGGATATTTGCTGTAATCACATTTACATCTGCTGCTTTTCATTATTCTGTATCCTGAAGCTTTCACAGCACAGATGGCATCTACATATTGTGGTGCTTTATGTTTGTATAAGCCATTTGCTCCTATTTATTTGTTTTTCCTAATGATTGTGGGTAAACAGCTCATCTTAGCTTGAAATCTCCTTTTAAGACTAGAGGAAATCGCACCGATTTGTACAAACAGCTGCTGGAGGATGGATGCCATTTGTTGTTTGTTTGTTACCAGCTATTGATGGGAGTGCTGTAAACATGTTACTTATGGTTTCCTTACTACAGATTGTGTAAACATTCTATAAATCCCTTTAAATATATTAGGAACGTCTGTAATGCTACAATACCCTACGATGTGCTGTAGTCTACAGAGGTGACATTTTATGGCTTGGGGCTTATTGGTGACCTTCTAATGCTCATGGGTACCTAATCCAGGGTTATACTTTATATGACTTACTGAATTTAGATGTAGATTTGCACCAATTTGAATAGCGTAGATAAGTTCAGCTATATCCCATCTATACCTATGACTGACTAATGGTTTGTATAAAGTGTTGGGCTCTCCTCATCCCCTGAGAAGGTCTTTGGGGCTGGCTGTTGAGAGCTACTGTTCTACAGTATCATAAATATATATATTGGTCCTATCCTGTTTGCGTGCTGCCGCGTGCACGCGCCGCCATCTAGTAGTGAAAATTAGTTACTAGCCGCATAAGGCGTGCAGACAGAAGAGGTATGAGAGGCGCCCTCGAGGTCCGAGTGCCCACGCTAAACATACCAATGGCCTTGATGTTGGTTCAGCGTCGTCAAGTTGCACCACGTCGGAGGTGAGAATAGTTATTTTGCTGTACTACGCAAGTGTACGCGTTCAAAGAGCCGACAGCAGCGCTCTTGGACAGCGGCGCTCATATCTCCGCTGCATGCATGTGAGTCAATCTCTTCTTCAGCCATCCTGATTGACTCGCCTGTGCACAGAAAGGATATCCTCAAATCCTGGCCTGTGTGGGGCTCAAGCATTTCCTCAGGACGTACCAGACAGGCCATGATTTTGGTTTGACACTGTTTGAATACAGATGAAGCAATTTTAATGTTGGTTAAATGCTAATTGCTCCTTCTGTGTTCACACTGTGTTAAATCGAAATTATGGTCTGTCTGATGGGTCCTGAGGATAGGTTTATGAACCACTGATCCTGGGTAGCAGACCCTCCCTCCCCAGGGATATTATGGCGGGTGCCAATAATAATAATATAAAGTTATTTACTGGGGAGGCATACCATTTTTGACCAGAGGTACAAAATCCAGTTTTAAATTACAAATTTCACAAAATAAATATTATCTATTTAATGGCATATTGTGAAATTCTTTATCTTTATGTAAACTGCAACACACTGTATTGTAGACTTGTCTGACTCTCCAGTACTTGAGGCTCAGAGATATGTCAAATATTCAGGATATTCCTGTATCAGTAAGTCCATAAAAAGGATTAAGCCATTGCTTGACCCACGTGTACTCCATAAATATACAGTGACACCCTTTGAGGCCTGGAATTGAATGATCGACTATCTTAATGATGGAACCTTATAATGAATTAAAGTACCGAAGGGGGTCCTATCCTCTTATGGTAGCGCAGCATAAGGCAGCAGCAGTAATGGTGAGCATCCGCTAGATGGCGCTGACGATATTCCGGTGCCATATCATAGCGTCAAGGCTTAGGTAAACGGTTAGGGTGAGGGTTAGGGTTAGTTCAATGGTTAGGCTAACATTATAAGCTTAGAACTTCTCTCACATATCGTCAGCGCCGCAAAATATCGGCAGCGGTTGGAGGCCGCACTGCAGCGACGGACTGGTGCCGTAACTATAATAGGATAGGCCCTATTTCCTTTTTCAAATAAAGGTCTCAGAGCGGTTTGGGGGCTTGTCCTCTGTCAGGTTTACAGATTTAGTTAATATTTTTTATGCAAAAAACAACTTTTGTAATGTTTATAACATCCTAAATGCTTGAAAAAAAAACTGTTGTGCTCCGTGTCCCCTTTAAACTCTGTTTCTATGTATAAATCCCTCCTGCCACAATGATGGTCGGAATCCCATCCCATGATGTATTGCACAGGGATGTTTTCAGATCTGCCTCACATTGGATGTGAAAAAGACCAAAACACCATCTGGTTTGAGTTAGCCCTGACTGCAAAAAAAGTCACAGACCGTGTTTACATGGAAACTGGATCCAGCCTCCTTCTCAAAGCCTCAAGATTTTAGCAGAGCAGCCTTTTAAAGGAACACAGCCAGACAACATTGTGCATCCATTATGTCCAAGTTCGGTCCTACTGGGCCACACACAAGCCTGGATTTAAGGATTTTCTTTCTGTACACAGGTGAGTCACCTGGGTGCAGCAGGGATATCCTCAAATCCAGGCCTTTGTGCGACCCAGAAGGACCGATCTTGGACACACCTGCATTTACCTAGCAGCTGTGTATGCCATAATCCCTTTCTGGATCGCTACCTTGTCATGGTGAAGGGGCTTGTGTACCTCAATGAAGCCATGAGCTATACCATGGATGGTCACCCAAGATGGGCAGGTCATAGCAAAGAGGACAAACAATTTGCAGTCCACTGGAGAAGGAACTGGGGACCTATCCTCTTATGGTAGCACAAGGCAGTGGCAGTGGCGGTGAGCATTCGCTAGATGGCCCTGACGGCCCTTGGGTAAATGGTTAGGGTGAGGGTTAGGGTTAGTTCAAGGGTCAGGCTAACATTAATTATAAGCTTAGAACTTCTCTCACATATCGGCAGCACTGCAAAATATCGTCAGCGCCATCTAGCGGTTGGAGGCCACACTGCATCAGCGGTCCTGTCCCGGCACCATAACAGAATAGATTGGGAACTGACAGCCCACTCCAGTATCTTTGCCAAGAAAACCTTATGGATAAGCACATCCACAGACCTAATGATGCTGGTGTGCTGTGGTCCGTTGGATCATGGAGAATCGGACACAACTAAACAACAACATCAGCAAAAAGCCATAAGTGTAATAAAATTTTAAGGAAAAAATATTAATTTTACCAGACTTGGTCTGTGGTGGCTTCCATTTTGGACAGCTTTGAGCCTGTGCGGTACATTTCCATTATATTCTATTGTTATGCTATCGTGTCTCAAAAGAATTAAATCGAGATCATATCTGTACCGACCTCCCTACCAGTGCAGTGTATATAATAATTGTATTTAATGTCTAACTTTAAGTTCTTCCTATAAACATAACCTCTCAGTGCACATATAACAAATAAAAGTATGAGTAGTTGAAACGTATATTCGTTTTTATTCCCTTGAAGTGTGTGTGCAGAGGCGGAGCTACCACTGGTGCAAGCCACCAAGGCTTCTGCGTGGCCCTAGCGGACCTCTGTGGCCACCACTGGCTCTTATGGCCTCCCGTGGGTCCCCTGTGGCCCCTTATGGCCCACTGTAGCCCCCACAGGGCCCTGTGTTCCCCCTCTGTCTCCTGTGGCCCCACAACAGTTCACCACAACAATCTGTGTAATGCATTGGGCATAAGCTTAAAGGAAGCCATGTTTACAATGGTTATGGATTGAAGAGCGGGGCATTTGTGGGCACATTTGCATGTCCCAGCTCAGCTTCCCAGAATGCAGTGTAATAACTGTTTTTCTCGGAATTCTGAGCTGGAAGCAGGTTTTTTAACTTGTTTTAGACATTCAAATGTGAACACAGATGTGCTATTTATTTACTGTACGGTGGACAGCTTTTATCGCTCTTTTGACCACCATATTATAAATGATTGTTGTGGTGAACTACCTACTCATAAAGTCCACAACACAGGCTGAGATCCTGCTCCATGCTGATGATAGCCAGTAAGCTTGAAACATGGATAGGATACTCAGCTTGTGTAAAATCCAACCTTGGCTTTGCATTAAAGCTGTGTAATACAGCAGGCATAAGCTTAAAGAAAGCCATGTTTGATAATGGCTATGGATTGAAGAGCCAGGCATTTGTGGGCATGTTTGTGTGTCCCTGCTCAGCTTCCCAGAATGCAGTGTAATAACTGTTTTTCTCAGAATTCTGAGCTGGAAGCAGGTTTTTTTTTTACTGGTTTTAGACATTCAGATGTGAACACAGATGTACTAATTATTTACACTATATATATATATATATATATATATATATATATATATATATATACTTAAAAGATTTTGATTAGGGCCTCTAAAGGTCTTAATCCAGCCTTGTGGTTGGACAACTCGTAATCGGATTACGAGTAGCTAATATAATATGTTGCAATATTAAGAGTGATTTTAAGTGTGTATAGGGCCCATTGTGTCATAAAGTGAACTGCAAACTAGGACATCTCCACTAATTACCTGTATTTGCAACAATTTACTTATTGTAAAGCTATTCCTCACACCTTGTTTGTACAGTGCTTGTCCGTTTCCTTTAATACCTGGGTATTTAACACATCCATAGTAGCTGTTTGTGTTCTCTCTGCAGCGGCGCTGCGTGGGTGGCCGATTACTCCAATGCTTTAATACAGTTTTCGAGTGAATTGGCTTCTGATTTATTATTGTTGTATTCCAGCTTCTGCTTCTGTTACATCTTAATAACCATTTCTGTCCTCTTAAGATGGACACAAAAAACACTTTTACAAATAAGTAGATTTTTTGCGCAGTGATTGAAAGGGTCACTTCATGTTACACCTATTTTTTGGTTCACCATTAATTAACATTAAAAATGCATGAGCAGCCCGAGCAAAGGAAATCTTTAGCCAGAAAATATAATTTACCTTATTGATGGCTGCTGTACTCCTCCCCACATATCTTATTGACGGGAGGACTACTAAAACGAAGTGAAAGATCAAGCATTAACCGTTAATGCACATATTGCAGATCAAAGCGGATCTAAAAAGGTTGATCTTGATAGACTGTCGTTTTGTTTTTGTTTTTTTTTAACCTCAATTACTATGTAACTATAACCGCATAATCAACGTGAAATCTTTCACTTCTTTTCAGTAGTGCTCAGGACAATGATAGTGGTGGAGAGGGGCACAGCAATGGGTAACAATCTTTTTAAATGTTGTTTTCTGGCTGAAGATTTGCTTTTCTGCTGTTTCCACATGTAGTTTTAATGTTGACAAGAAATATTGTTTTTAACATGAAACATACATATATGTAGGAACTGGGAGGGGTGTGAGGGGTCAAATCCCTCCCCAGATTTTTTTTGATGTGTATGCATAGTATATATATATATATATATATATATATATATATATATATATATATATATATACACATCCCGTGTCTTTTGGCTCCTCAGCCCCTGGAAGATAGTGTCATACTAATATAACTAATCTCATCCCACATCCTCATCGTAGAGCGGTCTATTTATTCTGCTTTATCTTGAGCACAACTTGCCTCTGGCGACATGTTTTAGACAAAACCATCTCTTATCTCTTGTACTTTTAATATGTTCATTGGCAACAAACATTTGCTGTGAAGGGCAGCCTATGAATGACGGTTTCTCCTCTCATCTAAATAGATTCTCCTTAAACCCTTTAGACCTGTCTTGGCATATATCGCCATAATGAGACTGGAATTGAGTTTTCTGTTGGCACTTTGTGTAGCCAGTCAATAACTTTATTTAATTTTGCCCGTGCAATCTGTCACCTACTGTCATATCACTTGGCAAGTCCGAGATAAAATGTGTTAAAGAGATTTATTTTAAAAGTGCAGCTATTTATAAAGAAATTGATAACATGTCATTTCATCACGTGGTAGTGTGCTGACATGTTTGTGCAAGGTTTAGATAAAATGCAGGTGACTCAGACTTCAACTCTGTGGCATGGATCTTCCCTGGGAGAGGGTTGGTTACCGGGGGGGAGACACAGGGGAGGGACGGAGGTGGGGGGGAGACACAGGGGGAGGGAGAGCCAGGCAAAGAAACCTAGGGATGGTGGGGGGGAGACATAGGGGTGTAGCGCTCGCAAAGTTATGGGCTTGCGCATGCCGCAATGAGTGGCGAAGGCGCTCATCGCGAGGCCTGTAAAGTAGAGGGGGGGAGAGGCTCGCAATGAGTGCCAAGGAGAGCCTCGCATCGAGTGGCAAATAACAGCATTGCAAGGCTTTAAAAAATGTTGCCGTAATTTTTGACGGGCAAGTCGCTAGTAAATATAATATTGCTCAAGGCTGCCTCAAGTTGTGGGGAATGATGTCCCTATGCACAAGAATGTCTGTTTAGGCATCTGTGTCTGTAAATGTAAATCACATTTTCTGTCTTGCTTTATATATACATAGACCTGCATATGCTTCTAGTTCTCCATATATAATGTATGTGGTAATATCCAACTGGGGATTTAACAAGGGGACATGAGGAACAGTAACTGGGGTGTTGGAGGCAGTGATATGTGGATGGCGCTAAATAGAAAACCTAAATACACCCTTTTTGGAGAGCGATTATCTCATAGAGTGCTATATTTGCTTTACAAATAAATGGTCTCTCTATGTGTATGTAAAGAGGCTTCTTCTTAAAGGAATAATGTTCTAACAGGAGCTAGACGATTAGTTATTAATTTATGACAATTTGATTCATATGATTTAAAGAGTCAATAATCTTTCTGTTATTAACCTACTACAAGGTCAGTGGGTAGTTGACTTTGTCAAGGCGGCAGTGCTAAATTATCAGGCACAACATCCAATCAACACAATGCTCTCTAATGGCTGAAGGCTAGCTGTGTTAGTGTTTTTTCTTGACAACATGATGACCTTATCAAGATGGAGGTAAAATAGCTCAACTTGAGCCTGTTACTTTTATCTTTTGAAGTGATTTTAATACTAAATATTGCTATTATAAATGACTAAATAGGGACTTTATTAATGATCGATGCATCATTTTCTGATTGGGGCGACACAGTGGTCCTTTAAGGGCTTGATGCAATCGGCACTGAAAAATATACTCGCAAATATTTTTTTTTATTTTTTTAAATGTCTTTTTTTTTTTATATAGGAATTATTAAACTCTGTCTTATTTCCATTTCAGCACCAAACAGGTAACCAAAGTTCCCAAACAGCTTGCTTATACCTATCATATGACTACTCTTTGTATTTATATATAAATAAATAAATAGTACATTTGTGCCCACATTTGAATGTAAAAAAATAGTTTTATGCCTAGAATCCTGAGAAATACAGTTATTACACTATATCTTATTATTATTATTATTATTATTATTATTTTACCCTTGCTTTTATCTGTTACCTTAAATGACAACTGCAGTTAAAGAAAAAGCCACTTGTGAAGTATGTAAAATAACTAACCACTACAAACTAGCTTTATGACATTGCCCCTGCTTAATTATACTTTTAGTCCAACTCAAGTTTTTTTTGCCTTTTTTTAATTTATTTTTATTGTACACATGCTCAGAAATAATTTGTTAATGGGTCTCTTTTAATGTGAAGCTGAAGTTTAACTACACCCATTAGGATTAACAGATTTGAACTGTCCTAATCTTAGTGTTTCATAAAACACTTAAAGGTTTAATAAAGGAGCTCTAAGGAGTTTATATATTCCAATATAGATTAATATGACATTTACAAGTAGTAGATTTCTTAAGGGATGAAGATTGCAGTGCTGACACAAGATCTGATGTTCTTACCTGGGGATTAATTGTACGAGGAACATGTCTGCGGTTGAACACAAAGTGATTTGTTTGAGTAGGACTTTCCGGTGGTTTTGAACAAAAAACTCCTGTATTGTGCATTAATATGTATTATAGGCCTTATCTCCTTAAGCTCATTGTAGATAATTACATTGCTTAGTGCACTTTGAGATAATCCTAGATTTCCTCCTTACACACAGCAACATTGACCTGTGCTATGTTGTATAATACTATAGCGTGGCTCTGTGTACAGGGTTTCCTATTGTATTTCTATTGTTAAATACATGAAAGCAATATAAGGCTCTGCAATCAGAGTAGTAATAAAGACAAGTCATATATCACTCCTGATGCATTAACCTATAGCAAGTTGGCTGAATGATGAAAAGTGTATGAAAGAAAAGACCAGTGAAGGATAAAAACTAATTTAGGCAGGAAAATGTTGTCCTAAAACTAGATTTTTATTTAAAAAGTAAATAAATTTGAAATTTGTGATATTTCAGTGAAGGTAGTGCATATAAGATGGGCTCTTTAAATCTCTGCAGTAAAATGGCTTGCAGTGATCATTGTGACTGCCCTCTTCTGAGCATGTGTGGTGAAGGTAGGTTGGAGCTAAATACTAAACTCCAATAATATCAAAAATATATTTCTCTTTCCCCAACCCTCCCTCCATTGGTTGATAAACACACCCTCTAAAAGAAAGTGCTGCAGCTGGACTTTCTATACACAGTCTTCAACACATATTTTCACAAAAAATAATTTTATCTGTCGTTGTTGTTAAGTCTCACCGACTCTCCGTGACTTTATGGATCACAGTACACCAGGTGTATCTCTCATTTACTGCCCCTCTGAGCTCCATCAAGTTCACGTTCATTGCTTCAGTGACCTCCTCTATCCATCTCCGCCTCTGTCGTCCCCTTCTTGTGCCCTTAATCTTTCCTGGCATCAGAGTCTTTTCTAGGGAATCCTGCCATCTCATGATATGGCCAAAATATTTGATCTTCAGCCTCATGATCATACCTTCTAGTCAACAGTTTGTCTTGATTTCCTGAAGTATTGATTTATTGGATCTTCTTGCAGTCCAAGGTACTCTAAGCAGTCTTCTCCAACACCACAATTCAAAGGCGTCAATTCTATGACGCTCAGATTTTTTTTATGGTCCAGCTCTCCCATCTGTATGTTTCTACTGGGAATACCATAGGTCAAACTAGGCAGACCTTTGTTGATAGTTTAATATCTTTACTTTTTACTAGCTTGTCCAAGCTTGCCATAACGTTCCTCCTCAGAAGCAAACGTATTTTAATTTCATGACTACAGTCACCATCTGCAGAGATCTTGAATTCTAGGAAAATAAAATCTGTCACTGCATCTACTTCTTCCACATCTATTTGCCAGGAAGTGAGATTGCCATTTGCCATGATCTTCGTCTTTTTAACGTTGAGCAACAGGCCAACTTTTGCACTTTCTTCTTTTACCCTCATCAATAAGTCCTTTAGTTCTTCCTCACTTTCAGCCATCAGAGTAGTATCATTGGTGTATCTGAGATTGTTGATTCCGACTTTGGATTCATCCAACACAGCCTTACGTATGATGTACTCTGCTTTTAAGTTGAATAAATAAGGTGACAATATACAACCTTGTCACACTCCTTTTCCGATCTTGAACCATTCTGTTGTCCCATGTTCGGTTCTGACCATGGCTCCTTGGTCGACATACAGATTCTTTAAGAGGAGGATGAGATGATCTGGTACTCCCATCTCTTTAAGGACATGCCACATTTTGTTGTGATCCACACAGTCAAAGGCTTTAGAGTAGTTTATGAAGCAGAAGTAAATGTTTTTTTGGAACTCTCTTGCTTTCTCTTTTATCCAGTGGACATTGGCAATTTGATCTCTTGTGCCTCTTCCTCTGCGAAACCCGGCTTGCACATCTGTTAGTTCCTGGTCCATATATTGTTGGAGTCGCACTTGTAGAATCTTAAGCATTACCTTGCTAACATGTGAAATGAGTGCAATTGTTCGATTGGAGCACTCTTTGGCACTGCCTTTTTTTAGGGGGGGGGGGGGGGGTGGATTGGGACATAGACTGCCCTTTTCCAATCTATTGGCCATTGTTGAGTTTTCCAAATGTGTTGGCATAAGGCAAGTAACATGTTCACAGCATCATCCTGTAGAATTTTGAATAGTTCAATTGGAATTCCATCACCACCTGCAGCCTTATTATTAGCAAGGCATCCTAGGGCCCATCTCACTTCACTCTTCAAGATGTCTGGGTCCAACTCATTGGACAAATTATTGAGGTCATCACTGCCTTCAAGATACTTCCTGTATAAATATTAAGTGTATTCCTGCCACCTCTTCTTTATCTGATCTTCTTCTGTTAAGTCCCTATCATTTTTGTCTTTTTTATCACAGCCACTATGGCATGAAAGGTGACTTTTTTAGGTTCCCAATTTTCTTGAAGAGGTCTCTTGCTTTATCCATTCAGTTATCTTCTTCAATCTCTTTACATCGCTCATTGCAGAATGTCTCCTTGTCTCTTCTTGCTATCCTCTGGAATTCTGCATTCAGTTGGACAAATCTTTTCTTATCTCCACTACCTTTTGCTGTCCTTCTTTCCTGGGCTACTTTCAGAGCCTCGCCAGACAGCCAGATGGACTTCTTACTTTTTCTTTCTTTTAAGGATATTCCTTGTTGCTGTTTCCTGGATAATGTTGCAAACTTCAGGCCAAAGTTCTTCAGGAATTCTATCTTCCATGTCTCGTTCCCTAAATCTATTCTTTACTTCCACCGCATATTCACAAGGGATATTATTTATTTTGTATCTACTTGGTCTGATGGTTTCCCCTCTTTTCTTCAGTTTAATTTTCAACTTTGCAATAAGAATCTCATGATCTGAGCCGCAGTCAGCTCCAGTTCCTGTTTTTGCTGACTGTATAGAGCTCCTCCATCTTTGGCTGCAAAGTATATAGTCAATCTGTTTTCTATGTTGTCCATGTGTAGAGTCATCTCGGAGGCTGTTGGAAGAGGGTGTTTGCTACGCCCAGAGAATTATCTTCACAGAATTCTACTAATCTCTGACCTGCTTAATTTTTTACTCCAAGACAACATTTTCCAGTTATTCCAGGTGTATTTTGGTTCCCTACTTTACCATTCCAATCTCCTATGATGATAGTAGCATATTTTCTTTGTGTTATATCTATGACGAGTTAAATGTCTTCATAGAACTGGACAACTTCAGCCTCTTCAGCATCCGTGGTTGGAGAATAGACTTGGATCACTGTATTGTTAATGTTAGCTTGTTACATACTTCACAAATAAATCCTAAGGTCCATAAGGTTTCAATTTTAATGTTACAGAATTGATTTAAAGATTTTACAGGACCACTGATATTCTGTATTTTTACCATGCTGTTATGGTGGGTTGAAAGATGGCGTACTTAGTGTCTGCAAATGATCTTTGGGGGAGCTCCAGATGTTGGACCCCTTGCTCACTGTGCATAAAGTAGTACAGCTGCACCTCACTGATGACTATGAAAGCAGAAACATATGTCTGGGGTTTGCTGTTTCTCCTGTTCAGGGTAAATTGCCTTGTATTTTGGGGCTGGATCACTCTTGAGTGAGACCAGACTGATATACTACAGGATATTTCTCCCGGTGAAAGGCACAAGTGAGCTAAAAAGAGGCTGCTGTCTGAGTAGGTAACCAGACCTATAGAACAAGCCTACTTAGGTGTTGTTCCTTCTCATATTGTCTAACGCTCTCATTAGTATTCACATGCGATTCCTAAAACCTGGCCTGATTGGGATTTTCTTAGCACTACTGTTTTTAATTTTAGAATGTTTTCCTAACTACACGTTGTTATCTGGACAGTCCGTTCTGATTGCTTTATCTAATGCATTTTAGAATTCAGAATTAGACACCCTTCCTCTCATTTACTGCATATCAGGACAGGCTAAAGAAGTGCAGTGTTTATGTCTAATATGAGACCTCCTGACTGCATGTTACTTGGACAGGCTCATCTGATGTCTATCTAATATATATTGGGCTCCTAACTTCAAATACTCAGGAGAGGCTCAGACAGTGCCTAATGCACGTGAACAGGGCAGGCTCGGGAGATGCAATATCTGATTTTAGTGATTTACAACAAATATTATACCTTTTATACTTGATCATTCACAATCTCTTTCCCTATCACGCTCACTTTTCTATACGCCTACAAGTTATCAGCACAGGCACTTATTACACTCACTCACTTGGAAAGCTGAATGGAGAGCTAATAAACATGGTAAAGGTATAAAAACAATTGCTTACATGCCATTGTAATGAGGCGCAAATATGTTAACTCACAATTTTTTTTTATTTTTTATAATTTCGTTAATTTGGCTTTTGTTGTGCTAGATGCAATGTTTTTAAAGGGAAATACATCTTTTTACAACTACAGTGGGCTCCTTAAACAGGGTTTAATTTGTTTAGTTACTGATTGACAACAAAATCAACCAGTTCAGGAAGAAAATACAAGTTGTCTGTGAAGTATGTACCAGATTAACCATATTAGCGGCTGTGTAAGCCATGGGCATACTTTCTTTTTGGGAAAGTTAGAATGGTGCATACTCTGTTAATGAGTACAGAAACCCATTTTGTGTTTATTACATCACATCCTGAGAGGTTGATGATGGTATGTGTGTTTGTAGTTGTCCATGTTAGAGGAGGGACAGGCAGAAGTCCAGAGCCTTTGTTTGATAACTGGATAATGTTGAAATTGACACCATACCCTTTCCTCTTACAATCTCAGAAGCAAGTTGCTTCATCAAAGGATGCAACCATAGCTCTCCAAAAATGAAAATGCCCCTCACACAACCCTTCCTCCAAGGTCCTGCAGAGGCATCAAAGTGTATCTTTTTTTCTTCTTATAATTGATTATGCTCTTAGTCAGACTCAAAGTTTATATACACAAGTAGTGTATGAAAAAAAAAAATTGCATGAAAAAATACCAAAATAAACATTTAAACACCTTGAAGTTAGTAAAATGTCTTGTAATTTCTGACAGTTGAAAATCATGATTCACACCCAGGCTAAATTAGCATAACATTCATAATTAATTTTGGCCAATCAGGAGAAAGCAGAGGTTAGCTAAAACATTTTGTTTGAACATCGGGGTTCCCGTTTGTGCTGCAAAGCAGCCTGGGATATGTACTGTGGTCCATGTTGGAAGGTGCTATGGCAGCAGCACAGCACAGACTGGAAGCGACAGGGAGGGTCATATGCCAGTAGTGACATCACTGCTCTCCTATTGGATGAGGAAGACACAACAGGTGAATTAGTTAAAATTGGTCCCCTAATACTGCTTGCTGATTGGGGAAATCAGGTGCCTGTGTAGACACCCCTGGGGGTGTCAACATAATAATTAGATATTAATAAAAATAAAATGTTTTATGAAATGTGCTGCATATATGAAAGATGATTTTTGCCCAAAGAATGCAAAAATGTAATCCAGGAAACTTGGCTTTGCCTTTAAAGAGTGGCTCTTTAATAGCTGTAGAAGAGTATATTGCTAAAAGAACCAATAAAGTGCCATACTTAAAATATGCTCTTCTAAAGAACTTGGATTGAGAATAGTCAAAAAAGTGGGGGGGATATCCGGTGGGAGCATATCCTGAATACACATAAGTAAACAGCTCTTTCAATTGAAATATGATGATTTTTGTGATAATGCTTCCATTCGACTAATAGATTTTCAATCAGCCTAAAAACCGCCCTTCTTGTAATCTTGCCAAAGTCTTGAAAAGTAATACATGTATTCGTTTTTAAAAGGTTGTTTTAGTGTTTTTTTATTTTTTTATTTTGTTTCTGTAAAAAGAGGACATGTTATCATGCACATACTGTAAACCTGGGGTTACAATGGTTCTTTAAAGGACCTTTGTAGTCCCTTTTTTTTTTTTGCATGCATTTAAAGAATTATTGCAGATAGAAATTAAAGTGTTTTTTTTTTTTTTTTACTTTGGCGGCCTGTTTTATTTTCTCTGTCACTTTCTTTTCAGGAGGGTGTGTCTTAGTGAGCTTTTAATTGGTCCTTTTGAAAGCACAGGCAGTTTAAGCTGCCATATTCCAATTGTGAAGATATAAGCTTTCTCACCCACCTCAGTTGAAAAGCAAAATTTTTAAATGGTAGAGTAAACTGAAGCATTAATATATATATATATATATATATATATATATATATATATATATATATTATTTTTTTTTTTTTTTTTTTTTTTTTATTTTTTTTTTTTGCATGAATATACTTACCCTAAAGTTTGCTAAATCTCTTGCTTTTGCAGGCAGTTGATTTTCGGACTTAACACCCATGGAAACCATGCTAAAATGCATAATTTGTTTTGGCCAATCACAGGCAGCTAATACATTGTATCAATCTGTGATAGCAGCTTGTGCAGGAAGAAATCATGGGATGTGTAGTCCCCTGCACAAGGAAGCAGGATGGGCCAGACACTGCTCTGTTGTTTTCTGCATTGTGCTGCTAACTTGAAGGTTACTAGAGTTAAAATCTGTAGGGCTGCATGTGCAGTGTAGTGTCCTAGCCTATCAGGGACCTTGTCTCAGCAGCATGTTTTCTGACACGTGCTCCCAGATCGTCTAGGACCCTACACTGCACATCCAGCCCTACAGAGTCTATAACTTCCTACTGTGCTGTTGACAGACCCATGCAGGGACTATTTGCACTATTTTAGACCGTAAAAATAGAGCTTTTAAGCATTAATTAATAAAACAAAATACATATATCACATACTAGTAAAATCCAGAAACCTTCCATATCCATCTAAGGTAAGTGCTATAACTACTTGTTTGGTACCACCAGTGTTTATGATTGTCTCTGCTTTCCATAGACTGACTGTTACAGCTCAGTGGAAGGATCCATCTACGATCATGGAGCCCTCACCATAGATGGAAGTCAGTTTATCCCGTTCAGTCAGTACCAAGGGAAGATGGTGCTGTTTGTGAATGTGGCAACCTTCTGAGGGCTCACCATGCAGTACCTAGGTATGTGACATATATGAAGGAGAAAAGCACAGCAGTATATCCTTGTACAGGCACTAAACTGGATATGGAACAAATTTGTTTCCGATTATACTATATAAGTTACTAGTCGTTTACCTGTCATAAATGATGGTATAACATTACGTGCCCTTCCCATGTGTCCCCTCCCCCTTCCTCCTTTGTCTCTTAACCCTCCTCCCTCCACTGTGTCGCTTTTCCCCTCTGTCTTTGTCCCTTTCCCATGTGACTTTCTTTTTTTTTTGTCTCTTTCCCCCCTCTGTCTCTTTCCCCCCCAAACAAGGATTTAGTCTAGTGGTGGTCCCGACAGTCTTTCCCTAACATATTTCTCTTTTTTTCTGTCGCTCATGTATGTTCTCTCATGCATTTACACATACAAACACATTTGCACACGCCGGCAAACAATTATGCCCACAAATGGGCTTTAAGTTCAAAATCCCTCCAGTCCACTTATGAAACCTGCCATTTTGATGGAAATGTATTTGTTTTCATGGCAAAAGTCTCTAATATATATATATATATATATATATATATATATATATATATATAAATTAGTGAATAATGCCTCGTTCTTCAATCCGTAGCCATTATCAAACATGGCTTCCTTTAAGCTTATGCATGCTGTATTACACAGCTTTAATGCAAAGCCAAGGTTGGATTAAACACAGGCTGAGTATCCAATCAATGTACAGCTGTTTCAAGCTTACTGGCTATCCTCAATATATATATTTGTATATGTAATTGCAAACGACCAAAGGGCTAATATCTATGCTGTTTCCATGTGCCTTGATTGTATTTGTTTGGTTACATATATATATATATATATATATATATATATATATATATATATATATATATATATATATGTTCGTGCTATATCCAAGGAGATAGAGGAAATGCAAATCTTTTATCCAGCTGTGTCTTTACCTCTTTAGTCAATAATATTTGCCATTCTATTTTAGTTCCAAATATAAAATCCTAACCATAAAGACCAAATTAAACTAAATGTGCATATTGTATAAAACAATCCAGAGCGCCAAGTAGAACTGAGCATAGGTACTCCACTATCTGGACTGGAACAGATCTTCCTGGCCTGTGTGAGCCACAGAGATGCCAGCAGATCTGGGACCATGGCAGTCTTGTACTTATCTCTACTGAATATGTTGGCACTTTTATAATTAAATTATAATAATGCAGTTTTAGGTTCACTGTGAATTTTGGGAGGTATTCCTGTTTTGTGTACAGATGTCTTGCGACTCAAGGATGTGAATTATAAGTAGAACTATGAATTGTGGTGTGTGTGTGTGTGTATGTGTATATATATATATATTTTTTTTTTAAATGGTCAACTAGATCTCCTGAATAATAATATACTTTTTATAATAATCAAAAATGTTACACCATTTGCAGAACTGAATGCACTACAAGAAGAATTACAATCCAACGGGTTTGTTATCCTGGGATTCCCTTGTAACCAGTTTGGGCAACAAGAACCTGGGTCCAATGAAGAAATACCCCTGGGACTGAAGTGAGTGTGATATAAACAAACTGCCTAGTGTGTCTGTTACAATGAATTAAAGGGATACTGAAGTCACCATAAATGTTCTGCACTGATAGGGGTAAAAAGACATGTAGAAAAAATACTTTCCTTTTTAAAATTGCTGGCAAATTCATCATGTTATGATATTTTGACATTTGTAAATTTTAGGCTTCTTCCTCACCTTCCCCTGCATCAGCAGACTATACAATGGTAGCTTTAATAAATTAATTTTAAATGATCTTTAAGTTTGATAAATTACTTATTACCTATAGTTTTAATGGATAACATATGGGAAATCCCATGGTGTTTTTTATTTGGTACCGAGCAATGTTTTGACATCGCCTCTGAAGGTAATGAGCCTACCCTTTTTTCTCATCCCAGATATGTACGTCCTGGCGGTGGCTACATTCCAAACTTCCAATTGTTTCAGAAGGGCGATATTAATGGGAAAAAAGAACAGAAGATTTACACATTTCTAAAGGTAACAAAAAACTGACAACATATTAATCTCTCCCTTTTCCAATTCTGCTGGGGCTTTTAGTCAACAAATTAGTTCACTATTCATATGGGAACTAACCACAATCAGCTGTGTTTGCCAGTGCATTAAATGTTTGGGTGTGCCCTGTGGTTTCCAAACAATGTCTTGAACAGTGATGTATGTCTCCCAGGCTTAGGGCAGCAGGCTGTCCAAATCTGCAAACATATATTGTCTCTCTCTGTACATAGGACGACAATAAGCCGTACGCTCCATGGCGTTGGGCTTTATGGCAGAGTGGCCAGAAGAAAGCCATTACTTTCAGCAAAAAACAAAATGGCACTTTTTTTAGTTTGCGAAAAGGCATGTGGGAGACTCCCAAAATGTATGGAGGAAGGTGCTCTGGTCTGAGAATTAAAAATGTAACTCTTCGGCCATCAAAGCAAACGATATGTCTGGCACAAATCCAACACATCACATCACCCAAGAACACCATGTGGGGATGTTTTTCAGCATCCGGGACTAGAAAACTGGTCAGAGTTGAGGGAAAGATGAAGGGGCTAAATACAGGAAGCTAAACTCTGTGCGTGATTTGAGGCTGAAACGGAGGTTCATCTTCCAGCAGGACAATGACCCCAAACACACTGCTAAAGCAACACTTGAGTGGTTTAAGGGGAAACATGTAAATGGGTTGGAATGGCCTAGTCACAGCCCAGACCTCAATCCAATAGAAAATCTGTGGCCAGACGTAAAAATTGCTGTTCACAAGCGCAAACCATCCAACTTGAAGTAGTTGGAGCAGTTTTGCAAGGAGGAATGGGCAAAAATCCCAGTGGTAAGATGTGTCAAGCTCATAGAGACTTATCCAAAGCGACTTGGAGCTGTAATTGCTGCAAAAGGTGGCTCTACAAAGTATTGACTTTAGGGGGGTGAATAGTTATGCACATTGACTTTTTCTGTTATTTTGTCCTATTTGTTGTTTGCTTCACCATAATAATAATTAAAAAAAACATCTTTATTTGAATGTCTAAAAAAAAAGTTAATAAACTTTTATTTGCTGCTCAAATTTCTCAGAAATACAGTTGATGCACTGCACTCTGGGAAAACTGGTCAGTCATGCAAATGAGACCACAACGCACGCTTACTCTGGTAATGAAATAACCACTATATACATGGCTCTTTTTTTAAGCTTATGCTTACTGTATTTCACAGTTTTAGGGATAGCAATGGATAGGTTATTCACAAACCAGGTCACTTACCCACATCCCGAACTGTTTCATGGTTACTGCGCATCACTAGTGTGGGGCGAGTGCCTGGTTTGTATGGTGGTGTTTTGTAGAGCGTGAAATACAGTAAGCATAAGCTTAAAAGGAGCCATGTATATAGTGGTTATGGATTAACAGAGTGAGTGTGCATTGTGGTCTCATTTGCATGTATTCTTATTTAAGGTACACAGAGGAAAAAATATTAAATTTAACAAATGTGACGTGATTAAACCTATATTTTTATAACGTTGCTGTGAATTTCTAATATACTATTTTAAAGAACTACACTTGAAAATATTAAAAAAGAATAGAATAACAAGCCTCTAATATATTTCCATTTTATAGGCAATTCTGCTGCTTTGGGTTCTACCATGGTGGTTTCTAGTAATCAACTTCCTGAGATGGGAGGAGACTTTAATCACACAGGAAGTTCTATCTACATAATAGGAGCCTGGTGGTTAAGTGCCAGAGCTTTCAGCAGCAATACTGGGAAACTCATTAGTTTACAAGGCCATGCCCTGTTAGTTCTTTTGTCAACGGATTCTGACTTAAACGCATGCCTGCAGTAAAACATCCTTTTATATAAAAGATACAAATGCAATGGCTGCTTTTTTTATTATTTTACTTTTTAAAGTAATACTGTAATGCATCAGTTAATTTTAATGTATGTATTAGTAAAAGAAATAACAAGTTCACTGCTAAACTATATAGTAAAGGATGTGTGTATATAGATCTTGTAAATTGTCTTTTCATTTTAAGTAGTGATAATATTTACACTTTTTTTTTATTTTTATTGAGATTCAAGATCCGTTTAGGATCAGACTTTTTAGGTTTACACAGATAAACATGATGTACAGCCAAATCTAACATTTTAGGTTTGTACCGTATATACTCTAGTATAAGCAGAGTTTTTCAGGCCTTTTTTTAAGGCTGCAAAGGGCCCCCTCGGCTTATACTTGAGTCACCCGTGTCCCCCCACCCCCGTGTCTCTCTTTCCCCCCTGTGTGAGGAGGGGGGTTGAGGATGAGGAGAGGAGGGGAGGAGACACAGGGGAGGGAGAAGGGGACACAAGAAAGGGACACAGGGGGCAGCACATTTCCCACCCTCGGCTTATACTTGAGTCACTAAGTTTTCCCAGTATTTTGTGGTAAAATAGGTGCCTCACTTATACTCGGGTCTGCTTATACTCGAGTATATACGGTATGTGTTTATGTACATATATGGTATGTCAGAAACTGTCAGGTACAATAACAGACTAGAATATCCCAGCATACAGACATTTCTGTGCATAGATACATATTTTCACTGCATCTTCAGACAGCCTGCTGCCCCCGACAAATGTGCTGCCCTAGGCCTGGGCCTAGACAGAAAAACACCCCTGCTAAATATCACATAGTTTGGAATCTATGAAGACCCAATAATGGTAAAATCGCAAGAATCTTCTTTATTCTGGCTAAACACAACATATGTACTTCTTGCTACGTGACTTGGTAATACTCTAATGGGTTCTTGGAGAGGGGGGCACTATCAATCGCATGTTGGATCACCTTCTCTGACTATCAGGGGCAGGTGATCATCCCTAGCTACCATCTTATTACTGATATGTGGTTGTCACCCCCGACCACGTGTATCTCCCAAGAGCATGGTAGTGAGAAGATTATGTTTTGAACAGTACATAAGCTTTTACTTTTAATATGTGGTTTATAGTGTAGAAAAGTTATATTCAAGGGAAACAATAAATGTCTACATTGCAACACTTGTACTTTTTTAGATCCATTTGTGTGAATGTAAATCGTGGGGGGAAAAAATCCCCATTATCGAGCTCTTCATGACTCCTTGCTTACATATCCTCTCCGCTAGGAAGACAAAGGCACATCAGGCATATTGTTTTGCTTCAGTTTTGTTTGTTAATTTTCATGAATTAATATATTTTCCATGCAAAAAATACTTTTGTACTACATAAAACATGTTCTTTTAAATTACAATTGAGATTTTATTGCCTTCAACTACGCCACTAGTAAGATTTAATTTTAAAGGATGATGATAATACTAATAAAAGAACTCCAGTCAACAAATAGGTAAATATCATGAGATTTGTTGTCCAGCATTCAGATTTACCTAATTAAGTTTTGTTTTTATGCAATCAGAACGCCTGCCCCCCAGTAGGTGAAAGTTTTGGTAATCCAATGAACCGCCTCTTCTGGGATCCCATGAAGATTAATGACATCAAGTGGAACTTTGAGAAGTTTCTTGTGGGACCTAATGGGCGCCCAGTGAAACGTTGGCACCCCCGTACACCAGTGGCACAAGTCAGAAGAGATGTTCTAACCTACATGAGGGCACAACAGGGAGCCCAGCAACTGCTCCTGTTAACAAACCAGAAGAACTAGATGTTTGAAATGGATGTGTCATGAAGTCCCCTTCCCTGACTGTATCTGTGCTTTTGTCTTGCTGTATTGTTCGTGGTCAGTGAGAGGCCTGAGGTAGCCTGGATCCCATCCGTATGAAGGACATGTCCAAAAGCACAACAGTGTGGGACCTGTCTGGAAACCAGTATTGTGGTACAGCTGCTCTTTAGTGCATTCAAGCCGCTGGGTCACTCTGGGATGGTCGTCTTGGATCTGCCCCAAGCCTCTCATTTGTCCATTGAGCTGCATTATGGAACTTAATCTGTGCCAAACGCTCAATAAACAATGTATGTTTCTAAACTGCCTTTTTGACCCTCGCATATTCTGGTTGAAAAATAATTGTCTGTATGAAGGAGCACAGAATCACACCTTCATTTACAGAGAAATATTAGTGTCTTAACCTCATGCATTAGAAATAAAATTCATTCACACACATTTCCGTAATTTATTTATTATAATGTAGAAGTTATCCACGTTCCTTAATGGTAATCAAACATGCTCACACGACACAAAGGTGTTAAAAAAAAAAATAGTCTCCATAAAAAGAACTTCATAATTTCCTCAGATATCCTTTCTCCTTCATTATGGGGCATAATAATACTTGCTATATTTCCCTTTTTTTTTTTTTTAGGCTTTCAGAATTTAACCGGATAGACTTTGTGTTGTGCTGTAAAACACCACACTAATATGGAATATACACTTGAATACATTGCATTTTCTTACAGTAAATGTAATTGAAGGTTCTAATTTTTTGTCTGACAATCGGATATTCTGGGCCCCCCCTTCAGACATTATTGTTATCTTTGTGCTTTAGTAATACTTTCTAATCACTCCAGATACCCAAAAAACAATCTGAGCACAATCAGGCCCCTGGGTAGTAATCCGTATTCATCAGTAATGATTGCAGATACAACTTATCTTATGATAAACTGAAATAGATGTTTTTAAAGTCGGTTTAATGACATATAGGTAGTTGTTTGTAACCGATTATTTTAAATTAGAACATCTTTGGAACCATCAAGGTGTCACTTAAAGGGCAAGTTCACATATTTCTCTCTGAGAAGATTAACACCGTCATCAAGGCTATTGAAGTCGCCTAGTTTGTTAGTTACTCATCAGTGTTTATGGAGAGCAAAAGCTGCCATTAGAAGATCTATTTCTGTCACTGCTATCAATGCTGAGCTGGTTCAAGAGCCAACAAGGTTTCAGCTGCAGTTATACATCATATAGCAATAACAAACTAGAGCTATAGCTTTTACACAGATTGGTGATTCTATAAATCAAATATTTAACATAGGGGCAATTTGTGTTTAGTTTTCCTTTTTTTAAGTTCGGTTTACACTTTGTGGAATTCAAAAGATCCACAAATGTATTTTATTTGTACAAATTACCCATTTCTCACATTAAGCTTTGAGATCGATGGGTTATATCTGAGGCTGAGGGGTAATTTTAGCATCTGGGGCAAAATCAGGCTACCAACCAGTGGTTTAGCTGTCATTGTAATCTAGGACTGACTCTGATAACAACCGGTATCTTACATGAATGGCCAGAGGTTGTAGTCCCTGAGCGATTTATCGCTAATAATTAATTAGTAATTCATTTTTTTTGAAGAATTACACAAGATAATGAAGATGAGTTAGAAAGTAAAAATATGAATTCACTATTATAATCAACTATTCTTTACTAGGTGTAGCCATGCCTTTTTGAGCTGTTGCTTACTATATTTACATTTAGTCATTTAAATTTATATTGGCTCTGTCAATTGGACTGCCACAATTAAGCGGTTGCAGCTGTACATAGATCAGCAAAAGCAAACATGGGAGTTTCCAATGCAGCATAATTGCATAGAATTCATAATGTATTATATTTTTTTATTGCTTTATAAAACATTTTGCCCATTATCTAGCATAGTTCTTTAAAATAGCATATTGGCATATTTGTAAACCTAGAATTACAATAGGACTGGAAAACAGAGGCACTGTAGAATAAGTAGTAAAAAGCTCTTGCAGGAAATATGGACAAATGAAAGAGAGAGAGGGGAGAATGTGGAGAGAGACAAAATATATAAAAAGAGAGAGTGAATAAGAGACAGCAGCAATACATAATGAAGAGAGGTGCAAGAATAAGGGTATACGTGGGGTGGGGGAGAGAAAGTCTACTGAGGTGAAAGGAGCACGAAAACTTTAATTTGTGTCTTCTGATTAATATTTTATTCTTGCAATAATCAGCTTATATATAGTTATATCCATCATATTTTTGATATTATCACTTGTAGTCTTCATTTATTACCAATACAGTTACTTTATATAAAAAAGAAAAGATTATAAATGACGATTTTGAACAAAAACCACAATATCTCTCTTGGATTCGGATTGCATGGTCAAGTTCAGTCCGATTAACTTATAAATGGCCTCATTCAACCTGGTCCCAGCCTAACTAGAATTTTTTTTTGATAGGACTGGTGTCACACTGAATATGACATAAAATAATCCCCAAATTACTTTTTCGTTTTTAACAATCAAAGTTTGTAAATTAGATTCTTACATGAGGATTCCACCTGAATCCAAATATCTTTCCAGATCTGTCTGATATCAATGATTCACCAAATACTGGAATATCCATTAGCAATGCCATTTGCATGTAATGTCTGCTTGACTGCCTCTCCTCTCACAAAAGTAATGGAGTCACCCAGGAAGTGTTTCTGGTCTCTTAGTTTCAGATCCCACCTATAATGGTTAGATGTAATGGTTAAACACATACAGGTATAGATATAATTTCACTTGAGCTACAGAGGAAGACGTTGCCTTCACCGCGCTTGCTCATGTTGGCTTCTGTTGGATTGGAGCTCCACCACCGGCGACATCTAAAACAAATGAATAAAGATAAGCAATTAGACTCAAATGTGTTTTTTTGATAGTGGATGTTGCACATTTTCAGCAGGGTAACTAAAATGGCAATTCAAAAACTTGGTAGCTGAGAGTAAAATTATTTTTTTACTAGAGAAACTTAGAAGATATCAAAAGGCGAACTGTAACTGCAAAAACAAAAAGACAACCTCAGGGTCCATAAAGTTTCATGATTTTGGAACAGTTGGTGTTTAGTGTATTAAATAAAACGTAATTTCTTTTTGCCTTTAATTATTATTATTATTATTATCGTTTATTTGTAACGCGCCAACATATTCCGTAGCGCTATACATAAGTTAAGTTACAGGCAATGACCAGTTAAAGATTCACACATTGCAAAGAGTGGATGGCCCTGTCTTTGAGCTTGGAATCCGGTGTCCATAGTCCATTCACTTTATCTGAATGTTTTTGAATGGTAAAACAAAAATTAAATAACATCTCAGAGATCTGAAAGTGGCAAACCTTATAACATCTTTCTTTCATAAGCAGATCAGATGGGGTCAATGTATTGTTGGCTTTCTCGGAGATCTTCAATGGCATCAGTTAAAAATATGTTTTTTTCAATATATTTAGAACTTTGGTTCCAGTTTAAATACCTTTTTGATATATCAAATAAACTAAAGATTTTATTTGCTATATCAAAATAGACTTTGTCATTATTAGCAACAGAAGCTTAAGGGAAACTCATTTTTTGAAGAACTTCTAAATGTCCGTCCCCAACCAAGACACTTTGTTACATAGTTACATAGTAATTGAGGTTGAAAAAAGACGTTTTGTCTCCTCTGATCAGCAATATGCAGATTAATTGTTAAATGATCCAGAGGAAGGCAAGCAGAAAAAAAACCAATTGAAACTTTGCCAATTGTCTCAAAAGGGAAAAAAATATATATAAAATTCCTTCCTGACCCCAGATACTGGAAATCAGACTCCTCCCTGGATCAATACTCCCTCTCTAGTTATACAGGACAGCCCCTAAATGCCCTTTTTATTTAAATATATATCCAATCCCTTTTTAAAGTTATCTATCAAATCCACTGTCACCACCCGCCTTGGTAGAGAATTCCACAAATTAACCACCCTTACTGTGAAGAACCCTTTTCTTTCTTTAAGGTGAAATCTTTTTACTTCTAATCTCAAAGGATGTCCTCTTGTCAGTTGAAAATCTCTTGGCACAAAAAGCTCCCTTGACAAAGCCTTGTATTGACCCTGGATATATTTATACAAGGTAATCATATCCCCTCTTAAACTTATTTTCTCTAGAAAAAAGGTGTCTAACTTGCTTAGTCTTTCTTCATAACTTAGCCCCTCCATTCCCCATATTAGTTTTGTTGCCCTTCTCTGTACTTGTTCCAGCTCTAAAATGACCTTTTTATGTAGTGGTGCCCAAAATTGTACTCCATATTCCAAATAAGGGCGTACTAGAGATTTGTATAGTGGCAGAATTATATTTGCTTCCCTTGCTTCTATATCCTTCTTAATACATGCTAATATTTTATTTGCCTTTGCAGATGCTGCTTGGCATTGAGCACTGCTACCTAGGTGGTTGTCCACAAGTACTCCCAAATCCCTTTCAATATCAGATACCCCTAGATTTGCTCCATTAAGATTATAAATTGCATGGCTATTTTTCCTTCCCAGATGCATAACTTTACATTTATTCGTATTAAATCTCATCTGCCATTTAGTCGGCCATTTCTCTAATTTATGCAAATCCCTTTGGAGGGAAAGTACATAATTATCTGATTTAATTACCTTGCACAACTTTGTATCATCAGCAAACATTGAAGCAAAACTTTCCAATCCTACTTCTAAGTCATTAATAAATATGTTAACAAGGAGAGGACCTACCACCTTAGTCCAATCAGAGTATGTTCCATTTACAACAACCCTTTGCTTTCTGTCTTTTAGCCAGCTCTCAATCCATGAGCAGATACTTACTGCAATTCCTGTATCCCTTAGTTTGCTCAATAGTCTCCCATGTGGCACTGTATCAAAAGCCTTTGCAAAATCCAAAAAGACTACATCCACGGAGTTGCCTTGATCCAAGTTCCTACTAACCTCTTCCTAGAAACTAATTAGGCTTGTTTGACATGACCTATTCTTCATAAATCCATGTTGTCTCCTACTTATAATCTTGTTTAAATAGACATGTTCTTGTATACCATCCCTTATTAACACTTCTGTAGTGGGAACGCTTTTAGAAGTGAGGCTTACAGGTCTATGATTTGCTCTTGCTCCCTTCTTAAATATAGGTATCACCTCTGCTTTTCTCCAGTCATCTGGTAGCAACCCAGTGGTGAGTGAATCTTGAAAAATTAGATATAATGGTCTGGCTGTTACAGAACCCAGTTCCCTCAGTACCCTTGGATTCCATCAGGAACTGGGGCTTTATTAACATTTATTTTTCCCAACCTCTGTTGGATTTCTTCCTGCATTAACCAATTATTAGGTGAAGGTAGTATTGTAATGTTCCTAGAGCTCCCTTTCTCCCCTTGTTCCCAGGAATATATTTATACACATGTTTAGTATTAGTCTTACTCTCCTTTGCAACTAGCTTTTAACTTTTTTATTTTAGCCAGTCTAATAGCCCCTTTTGCAAGCCTTGTTGATTTCCTTGTACTTACATAAAGCAGCCTCTGTCCCCTATTGTTTGTATAATTTAAATGCCTGTTTTTACTCCTCATCTTCATCTTTAAGTCATTATTAAGCCACATTGGATGGGATTTACTCCTTCTACTTTTATTCCCCCATGGTATATGGTGATAAGTATGTATATTTAGTAAGGGTTTGAACATTGTCCATTTATTTTCAGTATTTTTACCTATCATTTCTTTGTCCCAGTTTATATGTTGTATTACTGACCGTTAAAATCTACCCTTTTAAAATTGAGAGTTTTTGTTGGCCGTTTACAGTTATGTTTTTTTAATTCAATCTCAAATGAGACTGTGTTGTGATCACTGTTTCCCAAAGGTTGCCCTATTTCAACATTTGATACTATATCAATATTATTTGTGATGCCTAAATCCATGATAACTTCATTTCTAGTAGGCTCTTGTATAACCTGGGCCAGATAATGATCTCTGAGTGTTCTTAAGAACCTGCTCCCTTTACCTGTACTGCTGGTCTCATTTACCCAGTTTATATCAGTGTTGCTAAAATCTCCCATATTAGAACTTGCCCATGCTTAGCTGCATTTCCAATCTGTAACAATAAATGAATTCCCTCACTTTCAATTATATTTGGGGTTTTAAAGCATACTCCAACCAATATTATTTTAGAATTGACTGCTCCGCTATTTAACTCTACCCACAAACATTCAACATTATCACTATTTCCAGTATAAATATCTTCTCTGACGATCGGCTTAAATTCAGGCTTAACATACAGACAAATCCATCCTCCTTTTTTACCATTGCCCCTATCTTTCCTAAATAGGTTATAACTATCCAGATTAACAGTCCAGTCATGAGATTCATCCCACCACATTTCAGTAATACCTAATAAATCCCATTTCTCATTAACTACTAATAATTCTAACTCTCCCATTTTTCATGGCAAGCTTCTGGCATAAGCGATCATACACCTTATGTTATGAGTCTGTAGTTCTGAAGTGCCTGTTGTTTAGTTGTTCAGTCACGTCCGCCTCTCAGTGACGCTATGGACCACAGCACGACAGGTGCATCACTCAGACACTGCCCCTCTGAGTTCCACTTAGTTCATGTTCATTGTTTCAGTGACCTCATCTATCCATCTCTGAGTCTGTGGTCCCCTTCTTCTTGTACCTTCAATCTTTACCAGCATCAGTCTTTATTAGGGAATCCAGCTGTCTCATGATATAGCCAAAATATTTGCGTTTCAGCCTCATGATCATATCTTCTAGTGGACAGTTTGTTTTAATTTCCTGAAGTAATGATTTTATTGGATCTTCTTACAGTCAAAGGGACTCTAAGTAGTTTTTGGCAACACCACAATTCATAGGCATCAATTCCACTGCTCTCAGGATTCTTTATGATCCAGCTCTCACATCCGTATGTTTCTACAGGGAATACCATACTTTTATATATGTGGACCTTTCTGGATAGTTTAATATCTTTACTTCTTATGAACTTGTCCAAGCTTGCCATAGCTTTCCTACCAAGAGGCAAACATATTTTAATTCCATGACTACAGTCACCATCTGCAGAGATCTTGGATCCCAGGAAAATACAATTTGTCACCGCCTACACTTCTTCCCCGTCTATTTGCCAGGAACTGAGATTGCCGTTTGCCATGATTTCGTCTTTTTAACGTTGAGCAGCAGGCCAACCAAGACACTACTGAGACACTAATCCACGCACATCATGTTACACCTTCACTATTGCTCCATTCTAACTGCCTATTCCCTCCCCACGCAAATATATACTGATTACTTCTGCCAGACTCATCTACCTCACCCAGTTTTCATCATCTGCTGTCCCCCGCTGCCAGCCACTGCGCTGGCTCCCCATTTCATCAATAATAATATTGAAATACTTAAGCCTCACTTACAAAGCCCACAACAGCATCAAATCTCTCTAAACATCAGTTTGTCTCCAGATAATCTCCAAACCTCTCTCTCTGCTCTACCGAAGATTTGCATCTCTCAGCCTCCACAATAAACTCCTCTCAAGATCAGCCCCCATTCTTTGGGGTCTTTATAAGATTCACCACAAATCTTCAAAAAGTTTACAGAAAAAACTATCTGTTCAGAGAAGCATACCACTTACTTCCTTCACTAAATCAGCCACAACTTCATATAAGGATATACATGCTAGTTGCATATGTCTCCCTCATAACACTGGAGTATCCAGTAGTCCCCATTTCTATCCCCTTTTACCTCTTAGACTGTAACCTCTCCCAAGAGAAGGGCAATTGCTTATTTCCTAATGTTAACGAGTACATATAAATGTGTTATCTTGTCTTATCTGTCTTCTAATATATGTAGATGACTATCATTTGTTTATTGTACCCAAGCACTACTGAATCAGCTGTCAGTCGAAAAATAAAATATAATAATACTGACAATATGCTCACCTGCTTCCTTCTTCTTCACTCTCTGCACCTCAGCTCCTTTAGGATTCTGGGTCCTAGGTATGACACTTGGAAGCCTCCACTGATATGCCGGCTGCAAAAAACATACAGTCAGGCATGTCTCCACTGGAAGACTCAGAAAGTCAGACATGAAGTAGGTTTAAACTCACAGGAGGGATATTTGGCACCTCTTGAACTTGACTGTGCTCAGGAGGTACAACTGGCGGTGGGTAAAGGATCTGCCACTCCTCAAATCCTGGATACATTAGGCCAGGAGGGCTGTAGGGGTACTGGTAGGGAGGACATAGAGGTCCTTGGTGAGGATCTACATATCTTTCCTGTAGGAAAAAGAAGTATTCAGGAAAACATAAAAATTAAATGTAATAAACCAACAGCTTAATGTGCTTCCTAAATACAGATTGACAATGTCCATTGGAGTAAAGACAATGGTCCAATTGCATATGGTATTTATTATGTGGACAAGATTAAAAGGGACATGAGAATATTTTTTTCTATGTTACATCACAAAGAGGGTATTTGTTTTTTTTTTAAATAAAGGTCTCAATGACACAAAATATATTCAGAAGTTTTATTGCTCCCTGCTTTTCCTGTTTCAATGACGTTAGAAAAGAAAGAAAAGCACACTAGGACCAACTGGTGCCAACCTCCAACTTGTACTATTAATAACATCTATAGATGAGAGCTCACAAATATATTAAAATATAGCTTTAAATATAACTATTAAAATAGCAATTAATTTTAAGAATCTCACCACGGATATAGACTGAGGTCGTTTTATTTGGGAACTACAAGAAAATGTCATAGCAATCCACTCAAGCGGGGAGACCTCACCATATGTCTTGAATGTATTAATCAATCATAGCAGATTCATCAATTCTAATAAATATATGACTGCATTTTATTAATCGTTATTTATAATAGGACATAACATATGTAAGGTCTTAGCTACTGAGAGAGTGTGATACAATACAGAACATAAGACAAAGAGAAAAGACACTCCAAGGCTCAGTACAGCAACCCCCAAAGAGATAGGTAATCACATATTACGCAATACCAAGAGCGCCGTCTCTCTCAAACACATCACCGTAATTGTAAACATTATAAATACATCATGCTAGGGAATAATAATTGGACCTACTTGCACAATATGAATATAGCAAATCGATATGTAATAATATGTAAATAATCAAATTGATTTTTTAGAGCTGAAAATCCATTTATACAATAAAGGGCTTTGTGCTTGTAAACAATAACTAAACCTAATATAAAATGCATATACGCAATATCCACACCTATTAAAAATACAACTAAATATAAGTGAAAAAACGTAACTGATATAATAACTGCTGAATGAAAGTGCAAATAATACGTCTAACATCCGTGAAATTGCCTATAATCCGTCAACTACCTCTTGTGGCAGAAGACAAATATCCTCTTTCAGATGTAACAAAGAAAACAGTGATTTCTATGACCTGTAAAGGGCCAGCATAAGCACTTTTCATGTTAAACCTATTATTTTTGAGTTCCCCAATAATTAACATAAAAATACATGTGCAAACAGCAACAAATCAAGGCTTTAGGCAAAAATATAATTTAAAAACATAGTTTGCCTCAACACCTCTCAGAGTTTCCTGAGCACTACTGAAAGGAAGTTAAAGATTTCAAATGAGATAACATTATTCAGCCTAATTAATGCCATACCAGGTGAAATCTTTCACTTCCTTTCAGCAGTTTTCGGGATAATGACATAGGTGTGGAGGGGTACAGTACTGGACATTAATGAGGTTAAATTAGATTTTTGCTAAAGATGTGTTTTGCAGCTGTTTCCATGTGTAGTTTTAATGTTAATTAATGTTGAACTGAAATATAGGTTTGACATGAAACATGCATACACTGGCCCATTAGGTGGTTAAGTGCCACACCTTTTTTTTTTTTATGGGAAGATAGGAATAATTGTATTTATACCACAGCAAAATTTGGGATTTTGAAGTGAACAATTTATAAAATGTAACTTTTTTTTACAGTTCTGCACATTACCTGCGGTCTCACGGCTTCACGTGCATTTTCTTTCTCTCTGCGCAAATCCTCCTGGCAAGTGCGCAACTGTAAGGAGACAAGTGTAAACAGTTAGGAGATCGGCGAGGGTAATTTTGATTCAATCAAGTAGTTGATGAAGGCTGTGATTGGCCTCAATTGGACACGGCATGGAACTACAGGTCTGTAGGATGGACACGGTCAAACCCTGATGTTCTTTATTTTTCCAAAAACAAGTTGGGCACTATTAAGAGACCCTTTTAAGAACAATGATGTGATATATGACTTTACTTTTACAGTTGCTATACATGATATCTTAAATAATAATAATATATTTAACCTTTTTAAATTGCACAATGAGTTCCAGCTGCAGAACAAACTGATTTTTGGTACTCAAATCAGTTTTTAATAAGAAAACTACAGGCTGCAAATAATTTTGGTAGACATTCAAAATGAGAGTATAAAACACTATTGTGATAGGAAGCCCATTGTGATTCACTGCAGCTTGAACATTGGTTAGCATTTCTATGCTCATGCCAAAAACCAAGTAGACAACGTTGTATTTGTCGTCATTTTGATGTTGTTCAGTCATGTCCGAATCTCTGTGACCCTATAGAGCTCAGCATGCCAGGCACATCTTGCGTCTGGTTGTGCTCATCCATAGGGGTTTCATGGCAAAGATACTGGAGTGGGTTGGCAATTCATTCCCCAGTAGACAGCGATTTGACTGACCTCTATGCTATGATCTGCCTATATTGGGTGACCCTACATGGTATAGCTCAGAGCTTCATTGAAGTACACAAGCCCCTTCACCATAACAAGGTAGCGATCCAGAAGGGGGTCAGTCATTTTACCTGGGTGTTAACCTGTCCCAGTTGTGCCTGGAGTTGCTCTAACTTTACTTTTAGCTCTTCCTTTTCCTCATTCATTCGCTCTCTATCACTTCGTTCTCTTTGAAAGTCTTCTTCAAAGATTGTTACCTTGAAATAAGAAAAAGCAAAAGAAGAGAGAAGAAGCATGTTAGTAAATGACCACCCAATTGGACAGACAGCAGGTAGATGATATTAAAACTATTAATATAAATCATTAGGTAATCTCTCTTCTTCACTCCTGAAGAAGCCCTACAGTGATTGAAACGCATAGAGATCCAACAGTAATTGCTCTTACACCATCTCCTTAGTAATGTTAACAGGATCAAGTGGCAACACTACCTCATTTTGAACAACAGCAGGAATTGAGAGTTGCCGCTACCAACTACCAACTAGAGGAACCAAAGGATTACCATTGTAGTTTTGCAAAAAATAATGCGTTTAATATCAGCTTAGACTTTTGCAGACAAATTAAAACAAGAACACCTTTAAAATATATGATTCTACATAAAAAATGGACTGAAGCATGTATTTTCTGAAAACAAACACAACCACTTAGGCTCAAAAGAAGGATTTGTATAAGATTAGATTTTTTGCATCTATTCAGGAATTGTCCAATCATAAAGGTACGAATAAAACGTGGCAGTAACTCACCAGGATATAGTTATGCTCCTTTAGCAATTTGATACATTTATGGATTACATTATTTCCATTCATACTTATTTCCAAGTTTGATTCTTCTCTTTTTATAAAATACATCACTAACAGATATTCTCTAACTTGTTTAATTTACCTTCCTTGAGAATTCTACTTCAGTAGATTGGTTCTTCTTTGGGCAAGCTTAGGGCTCAGTGATGAACTAGGCCGATTAAATAAATCGCTATAAATATTTTAGAAACATTCAATTGATAAAATACTTATTATGACCTAATGTTTTACATTTTACCATTTGGAGTCTTGGTTATGTCATACCATTGAGCTAAAATGTACGAACACATATACAAATAAATTCTAGTCTTCTCATTTTGTAAGGGGAAAGAGACTGGTTACCAAAGACAGGTGTCAAAAAGGTAGACATTGGCTTTAATGTAGTGACTTGTGGATCTTGGAGTGACAGCTCAATTTCTAATCTCATTGTACTTGGATAACAGTTGTTTCCACTGGTTGTGCAGGACAGGTAGAAGAGAGAATGGAAGGCATATATACTGTGTGCACCATGTTGATAAAATGGCAATGTTAGGATAACTACTATGATGTAAATGTTTCCTTCCATGACATGGTGGTACACTTTTTGTTAAAAATTAGTTTATAATAAATATAATATTAAATAAATATATATATATATATATATATATATATATATATATATATATACACACACACAATTTCTAACATGTAGCCAGTGCATTTATGACTCATATAATTGCTCTTACAACTGAAGGATACTTTTACTTCAAAATACTATCAGTCTCTGAAAAATATATGACAGTCCATCATAGATAGTGATTGCAGTTGCAAAGGGATTATTAATGGGCTTTCATGCTGCTCATACAAACACCGCTCTATACTATACAGAGCTCTCTCCAAATAATCAGAGGTGTCCAATGCACCAGATAACCGTACCATCGTAATGGCGCACACAAGGTGACAGTATAGATAGTGAGGTTTTATATAAAGTTGCTCCTTGAATTCTTCAAAGACATTGAAAGAGCAGTATATGTGCTTGTCCCTTTGCCAGAGGATTAGTCACTGTAATAGATTTGCGTCACAAAATTAAATCATGGCGTACTTTAATCTAAATGAGAACATTAAACCTTACTGCTGCTGGAACACTATTTGTTCAATCTAAATATAAATTCTGCGTCACAATTTACCATCCAGTACTTTTAGAAGCATTTAAAAAAAATCCCAATACAAAGACAATTGCACTGATAATTTGTGATTGACCCGTCAGACAAAGGATGTTGGATTCTAAATAATTCTTCTAACGTATATCTTTAAGGTATTGGATTTTAGGGATGGTGCCTGGTTCTGAACATTGCCATCTTGGTTAATTTAATTGGAAATCGCTGAAGGAAGGAGTGACTCACTGCAGAGCTTTTTGCATTCATATGCCACCTTGGGGCACCAGATAGATGGTAGGCTCCATTGCTGCCCTAAACTATTTCAGAGTCTAGAGGTAGTGATAGAGGTTTGTGGATCCTTCTCATCTGTGATATGATTTGGTCAAGGACTATATATAAAGGTATCTGAAAATGTTTTATTTAGTAATCCATTTCTTCAAATACATTTTATTTTTAAGAGTTTACATTAACAATGTAGTTAGTATTGATTGAGACCAATTTTCAGTTATGACCATCTTGGACATTAGCATAAAATATTGAAAATGTTCATTCACCATGTGGCAAAGTATCACACCTAAAGCCCTATTAAATTCCCCCAACATGCAAAATCGTAGCCCGTAAGTAGCCCGCAAGACTTACGGCTATTAAATTGGGCTTGTAAAGCTACCCGCAAATGTTCTGCGGGTTACAGGCAGAAAAACCCTACAAGATGTCGAAATCGGAACTCCGTTGCCGCAAATCCTTTGATCTGTCAAGCCCACAACTGTTATGTTCGAAAATTGCTATAAATTGCTACAAATCCACTGGCGTTCAAATCTGTAACCCGCAAATGGAGTCAAAAAGCCTATGAGTACTAGAGAGGACCCGCACGGGGGTTAAAGTCCTGTCCATAGCACTGTAAATGCAAATATCAACACACTACTGTACTTACAAATAAAGGGAATGTGATGTAAGATTAATAGCTCATCATTCTCAAGCTTTATTTCTGTAATGTGGGTCCGATCGTAACTCGTAATTGAAACCCGTAAGAGTTTGAAATCTAACCTCCATTTCTCACTGACGTAATGATGACGATCTATTTTACCATTGACTAATTGAGCATGTTCAAGGTCGCACATGCAACATGCTCAAGAATGGTTTACCGGTGTCTCCGGCCCGTAATTAACGGCATGGTTGAATGTAATCGCTCTGTAACTACTACAAATTTTACGCCAGCAGGCTTTGCGGGTGTTCCTTTGCCGTTACGGGCTTGGAATTTTAATTAGACTTTAGTCTGCAGTAAACCATGAAATATATGAATGGCCTAACCCCAAAAGTACACCTTTTTAGATCCTACCATCACATATGCTCGAATATACAGAGGCAGTCACAAGCCTGAAAATAAATTGGGTCCATTGTAAGTTTGGTAATCCTCTCTAAGACCAAATAGGTTTAATGGAGAACCTTCAGGAGACTGTAATTATGAGAATTTCCAGAAAGTTTGGTTCCTGTCTCTTCCCATTCAGACTTTTCAAGTGAGTGGGCGACATTGCTGTGGAAGTGCAGAGTTAAAGAAGGCCACGTGTTTGAGTTGGTGTTTAAGACATACCAAATCATATCAGAAAGCATGTGGGTATGTCAGGGCACCAAGCAAAGGAAGAACATGGCACCCCAGGGGGGGATTCTGAGTTGTAGAATTGAAGAGACAGGAGAGAGTCTTACTCCATTGGGAATAGAGCGGTTGACACCTTTTGAGAGTGTTGCTTTGGAATTCACTGACTGTCTAATAAGGGGGTCCATAATCTAGTAAGTAATGAATGTACTTTAAGAAGAACTCAACTTATAAGGTGGTGGTGACAGGTGCATTTTAAATGCCCATTTGTTGAACAAGATGAGACATTTCCAGGTTTCACATTAGAGGGGCTTGCAACAGTTTACAATTATATCAAACATCTGTATTCTAGAATGGATCACAACTTACAATAATATCTGTTATTATCAGGATCAAAATACTAACCAGGATTTTATGTCATTAAAGCGATAAAAGGTCATGCTTACCAAGTGTAAACATTTGTATAAAACGCAGAAGCAAAAGCAAACACTGATCTCCTGCTAGCTGAAAAGAGAACAAAAGAACAAACAATACAACACAGATCAACTAACATCCGTAACGGGAGTCTCACTTTAATAGACTGCGACCAAACACAATTTGCATTTAATTAGTTTAATACTAAAAATAGCAAAAAAATAAACTCAAAAATGAATAAACATCCTTTGATACACTGGAAGTTTTGTTTCGTGTGACGCCTCTCATTTCTGTCCTCTAAGCCAGTGCTTCCATTTTTTTTCTGATGGGCCACTTAATAGTTGATTGAGGAGTTGGAGAACCACTTGATTACTGCGAATGGTCTTCCTGGACCCCTGATAATTTTTCTGCCAGCTTCTTGACAATTACAAAACACCTTTGTAATATAGTCATTGGACTTACAGATAGAATCAAATAACTAAGCGCTTCTGCACTGCCTTTTCATGTATTTTCTTAGCTTTGCTTTTAGTAATCTAAGTTTTATGAATGGAACTCAGACACTACGTGTCCATTCAGCACACTTTGGGAAGCTCTGCTTTAAGTTCTACATACTAAGGTCATTATATTTCTCTTTATAAGTTTTGTCTCATATATAGTATGGAAAGTATATATGGAAAGTATATACTTCCACCGGTTCCCTGGTGGTCCAGTAGTTAGAATCTGGTGCTTTCACTTATGCAACCTGGTTTCGATTTCAGTCAGGGAACCAAGAGGTCACACCACCCTGAAGCCATGCAGGGTTGGGCCTGGTCAGTACTTGGATGAGAGACTCCCTAGGAATACTAGGAGATGTATAATGCGGGCCACTGGAGAAGGAGCTGGCAACCCACTCCAGTATCTCTGCCATGAATACCAAGTGGATCAGAATGGTTTGTTACGGTCCATGAGGTCACGGAGAGTCAGACCCAACTGAACAATGCAAACAAACAACATATATTCACACTCTATATTCTTCAACTAAGTGCTTATCTATTTGTTAATAATATGATGCACAAGTTTCTGTATTTCTGTTAACACAAATTAAGTGGATGATGTTGGAGTGGTATCTAGTTCAGGTTTGACAAATTCCAGCAGGTTTTACTTTTGGCTCCTAAACTATACTCTGGCTGAATAAATATAGATCAATTTATAGATAGTTATTGGCTCTTTAAAAAAGTTAGCTTTAAGACAGTACAGATGATTTTCAATATAATTTCTTAGTTTTGTGAATTTAAAGGTATATCCACGTTTCCTGGATTATTAATGCATCTGATAAAGGAGAATCAGTAGTGTATGCAAACATTTTGTTTGCATGAAAAAATACCAAAATAAACAAGCAGCAGTATTTGTGAGTTGACACCCCTGAAAATCCCTGCAACGATTAGCATAAAATTCATAATTTGTTTTGGCCAATTACAGGCAGCTAGTACATTTTAATACAATGTAACAATCAATGATGGTAGTTTGTACAGGAAGGAATCATGGAATGTGAAGGAAGTAGGATGAGTCAGACACTGCTCTGTAGCTCTCTGCACTGAGCTGCTGCTGGCATGAAGATTAGGGATAAAATCTGTACCCAAATGCAGTGTTTCTATTGGGAGGTTCACTGTGCCTGTGTAAGCAGCTCTGGGGGTGTGGAAAACAAGATTTATTTTGAAATAAAAAGTGTATATGTGTATAGAATGAATCAATGTAATGTATGTTTCTGATATAAGCAGCATGTGTTAGATTAGAAAAAGGTAAGAACAGGGAAACCTAGATATGTCTTCAGGTAAAAACACCTTTTTTTATTTTCCATAAAAGTAAATAATGTTACCTACCACATTGAAATATTATAATGCAGAACTCACATAGTAAGTTTTACCCATCCATATATTTATTTGACATCAAATGGCAGTAGGTAAAGGTAAAGTACATTTAGACTTTTCTCCGTACTAAACGTGGGAAGAGATGGCAGCACATTTGTAATTTGCCTAATGTGCTGTGTGTGGTCTGTAGTTTAAATGTCATATGTGCTAAAGTACTAATACATTTTAAATATGAATATTTGCACAGGTATACCACAAAATGTATTCACTTGCATTCAAGCATCAAATTACTTTCTGGCATTCAGATGACCATCTTATGAGTATCTTGTACAAACATATATGTGGATTCTGTCAAGATACCATACACTTATATTTACTATACAAATACAAGTGACAGCAGTACAGTGTTGTCTAAGGTTCTAGAATAATCCATAAACTGTCACAAGATATGTTAAAATATATTCTCTATATTTGGATTAAAGTGACACAGAAACAATTGCTGAAATGATGTGTAAACATAAAAATAATTATAACAGAAACTTTGAGTGGAAGTTTTAGATAGCTGAGCTGGAAATATAGGCATTTAGGCATAAATAATCTAAGCAATTTCCTTTAAATATAAATGTTTCCCTCTGACGAACATGGCCAGGATAAAGCACATGATACCCCCAGAAGGTGTCCTCACACAAATTTCAATGTTGGTCTGCTGACATACTGCATGATCCTTATCCCAGCTACCCGTGGTTTCAATTCACTCACTAAGATAAAGATCTTCTAAAAAAATCCCCAATATCTCACCACCTGCCTTTGGGCCTTGATATACTCAGAGCCAACATTTAGGGACTCTCAACAGAGATAATAAAACACTCCCCAACTTAAACATTTAAAAGGGAGATCATAGACATTTTTGTTTGGGAGTATATTGGTCCTAATCAATAGTTTGGCATTTTAAGGCAAAATATTTGAGTACATAAAAATACAATTAATTTGTTAACTTGTTTTGTTAATACTGCAGTAGAATATCTGTCCATTGGGAATGTGGAAGCTAAAGTGGTCACATGAGCAATGGAAAGCTCATAAGTTGACATGGACATAACCTTCTGAGAAAATTAGACATAATCAGCTCAGAGCCGAGCAATGGAACTGGGCAGTAAAGATTATTTGCATATAAAAGTTAAAAATGTAAAGATTGTGTTTATTTTCATTGTTGTGTAAAACATTTAGCCCATAATCAAGTTTAGTTACTCAAAATTCATTTTATTTTATTAGAGAGGGAGTATTGATCCAGGGAGGAATCCGATCGCCAGTATCTGGGGTGAGAAGGAATTTTTATTTTTTTCCTTTTGAGACAATTGGCAAGATTCACTTGTTTTTTTTTTTTCTGTTTGCCTTCCTTTGGATAAATTAACTATTAATCTGCATATTGCAGATCAGAGGAGATCTAAAATGGTTGAACCAAAAGTCGTTTCAATTGCTATGTAACTATGTAAAAGACCATACAGAACAAATCTGACCGCAGTGGTCCTTTAACAAAAAATGAAAATCCTTCTGCCCATTGTGCTTAGAATTCACACGTTCTTCTCCATATAAATGTTTTACATTTCCTATGTTTGTTTAAATATGTAATTGTAATCTAATTTGAGTGCCATCTATGAGAAAGGAGCTATATAATAATAACAACAAATATTATTAATAATAACTATTAACTGATGTAGAACGGGAGCAGCAAAGGTTAGAAAGAAGAAGGATTTTCAAAGTACAACACAGGGCCAATAGAGGGGCAAAAGGCATCTGAAGGCCACCCCCCCGAGATGTCATCCTATGCATGTTGGTAGGCGCTCACGAACATGCAGAACATTTATTTTCCATTGGACATCACTTTTAAAATGTGTAATGTTCAATTGTCTGTTCTTTCGCTCTCTGTGCTCTCTCTGTGCATTCTCTCGTTTTGTGAGCGTTCTCTGCTCTCTGTCGCTCTACCCCCTCTCCCCAGCTCTCTCTCCCTCTATCCCCCTATCTCTCCCTACACCTCTCTTCCTCCCTCCCTCCCTCTCCTCCTCTCTCCCTCCCTTTCTCTCTCTCCCTCTCCTCCTTCCTCCCTCTTCTCCTCTCTGTCTCCCTCCCTCCCTTTCTCTCCTCCTTCCTCCCTCTCCACCTCTCTGTCTCCCTCCCTCCCTCTCCTCCTTCCTTCCTCTCCTCCTCTCTGTCTCCCTCCCTCCCTCTCCTCCTTCCTCCCTCTCCTCCTCTCTGTCTCCCTCCCTCTCCTCCTTCCTCCCTCTCCACCTCTCTGTCTCCCTCCCTCCCTCTCCTCCTTCCTCCCTCTCCTCCTCTCTGTCTCCCTCCCTTTCTCTCCCTCTCCTCCTTCACCCCTCTCCTCCTCTCTGTCTCCCTCCCTTTCTCTCTCTCCCTCCTGCTCTTTACCTCTACCCCTCCCTCTCCTTCTCCCTGTCTCCCTCCCTTTCTCTCTCCCTCTATCTACTCCCCCCTCACTCTCCATCCCGTTCTCTCTCTCTCTCCCTCGGTCTCTCCCCCTCTGTCTCTCTCTCTCCCCCTATTGCATGCGTATTAGTGTGGCTGTAGCGAAAGCGCAGTTCTGTGATTCGCCACGAATGTGCAGCAATCAGCTTGTGAGTAACGCCTGCGCAGAACGCACCTCGCAGGCGTTACTCCCAACTCATAACTATTATAGGTGATTTGTATCAATTACTGTATTGTTACATGCAGAATTGTTTTCAGATCAATGGAAAGTACCTGTTGTTTGAGGATATCATTTTGAGTCATAAGTTCCTGGCGTGGAGGCCTTTCTGTGTTCTCCGTAGAGACATTAAAGGAAGGAGACCGGGGGCCAGATCCCTGCATATTCAGAGCTTCTTCAAGAGCCTGCAGAGATAAGATAGCCTGCCTTGTAATCGTGGTACATAAAGAATATAATACATAATAAAATACATAAAACGATAAAAAAAAAGAAAAGAAAAAAAAGTTTCTAATATTCATTTGAAATCTGGGTATTGGGTAGAGAGAAATTACATTTATTGATTTGACAATTACATTTATTATTATAAAAAATTAAAATTCGAAAAGTAAAAAAGTGGAAAAGAAAGAACAGACATAGAACTAAAATATGTATAATTATGAATTAAATGCGATTTCAAAATGAAGATAACAATTCCATTTCTATATTTTTATGGAGGTTATTTAAAGGATTAATACCAAAATAGAGGTGCTCAAACAGAGAACGAACTAACCTTAATAGGTTAGTTCTATAGAAATGATAACCCACTCTGAGAGCAACCTCTTTTAGCTCACTTGTGCCCTTCAAATAGAGTATATCCTGTAGTATATCAGTCTAGTCTCACCCAATAGAGTGATCCAGCCCCGAAATACCAGGCAATTCTACCCTGAACAGGAGAAACAGCAAACCTCAGACTTATGTTTCGGCCTTGAGGGAAGTGTAGCTGATAACTCCCTAAGGCACAGTGAGCAAGGAGTCAACATCTGGAGCTCGCTATCACCCTTAGAGAGATTAAACCAATGACTACGGGTCATTTGAATAAACCAAATACCAAAACAGAGGTGCTCAATAAGAGAACAAACTAACCTTAATAGGTTAGTTCGTTCTCTGTTTGAGCACCTCTACTTTTGTTTCTTGCATATGCAAATGTCTCCCTAAGTCGCCCTAATGGTGATAGGGTGAACCAGACGTGAACCCCTTGCTCACTGTGCCTTAGGGAGTTCAGCTACACCTCACTGACGAGGCCCAATGAAGGCCAAAATATACATCTGCGAGTTTGCTGTTTCTCCTGTTCAGGGTAGAATTGCCTGGTATTTTGGGGCAGGGTCACGTTAGTGAGTGGGACCAGACTGACATACAGTGCCTTGCAAAAGTATTCACCACCACATGACTTTTTACCTATTTTGTTACATTACAGCCTTAAGTTCAATGTTTTGTTAATCTGAATTTTATGTGATGGATCAGAACACAATAGTCTAAGTTGGTGAAGTGAAATGAGAAAAATATATACATAAAACTATTTTTTAGAAATAGAAAACAGAAAATTGTCATGTGCGTAGGTATTCACCCCCTTTGTTATGAAGCCCAGAAAAAGCTCTGGTGCAACCAATTACCTTCAGAAGTCACATCATTAGTGAAATGAAGTCCCCCTGTGTGCAATCTAAGTGTCACATGATCTGTCATTACATATATACACCTTTTTTGAAAGTCTCCAGAGGCTGCAACACCTAAGCAAGAGACACCACTAACCAAACACTGCCATGACGACCAAGGAACTTTCCAAACAAGTAAGGGACAATGTTGTTGAGAAGTACAAGTCAGGGTTAGGTTATAAAAAATATCCAAACCTTTGATGATCCCCAGGAGCACCATCAAATATATTATAACCAAATGGAAAGAACATGGCACAACAGCAAACCTGCCAAGAGACGGCCGCTCACCAAAACTCACAGACCGTCCAAGGAGGGCATTAATCAGAGAGGCAGCACAGAGACCTGAGGTAACCCTGGAGGAGCTGCAGAGTTCCACAGCAGAAACTGGAGTATCTGTACATAGGACGACAATAAGCTGTACGCTCCATAGAGTTGGGCTTTATGGCAGAGTGGCCAGAAGAAAGCCATTACTTTCAGCAAAAAACAAAATGGCACGTTTTTGAGTTTGCGAAAATGCATGTGGGAGACTCCAAAAATGTATGGAGGAAGGTGCTCTGGTCTGATGAGACTAAAATTAAACTTTTCGGCCATCAAAGAAAACGCTATGTCTGGCGCAAACCCAACACATCACATCACTCAAAGAACACCATCCAGTGACACATGGTGGTGGCAGCATCATACTGTGGGGATGTTTTTCAGCAGCCGCGACTGGGAAACTGGCCAGAGGTGAGGGAAAGATGGATGGTGATAAATACAGGGATATTCTTGAGCAAAACCTGTACCACTCTGTGCGTGATTTAAGGCTAGGACGGAGGTTCGCCTTCCAGCAGGACAATGACCTCAAACACACTGCTAAAGCAACACTTGAGTGGTTTAAGGGGAAACATGTAAATGTGTTGGAATGGCCTAGTCAAAGCCCAGACCTCAATCCAATAGGAAATCTGTGGTCATACTTAAAGATTGCTGTTCACAAGCACAAACCATCCAACTTGAAGGAGCTGGAGCAGTTTTGCAAGGAGGAATGGGCAAAAATCCCAGTGGTAAGATGTGGCAAGCTCATAGAGACTTATCCAAAGCGACTTGGAGCTGTGATTGCTGCAAACGGCGGCTCTACAAATAGTTATAAATAGTTATGCACATTGACTTTTTCTGTTATTTTGTCCTATTTGTTGTCTGCTTCACAATAAAAAAAAAAACATCTTCAAAGTTGTGGGCATGTTCTGTAAATTAAATGATGCAAATCCTCAAAAAGGTTGTGAGGCAACAAAACACGAAGAATGCCAGGGAAAGGGGGGGGGGTTCTTTTTTTGTTTGTTAATTATTGGCAGAGAAATGCATTACAATCTACAAACAAAGCACTATATTAAAACTAACTCATGTTTTACTGAGCAGCTGAGTTACAATGTAAGAAACAGACTTCATTACATCTACAGGGAGTGCCCCACTCCTCCCGTGTAAATAACAAAGAAGCAATAGGAGAGAACAATGTGGCCATAATCTAGGGAGTTCAAAATTAGATTTGAGCATTGTGTTGCATAAATAAATGATCTCAGTTGTTGCTGAAGTAGCGTGAAAACAAGTTTGGGGGAGCTACTCCTACAAATTTTAATTAAAAAAACATTTCAAAAGCCTACACACTGCCGATCAGTACTTTATATTATGATGACATATGCATACTTAATACAGGTGTAAAATGTAACACTGTTTTATAAGTAGGCTGTAAAGCTGAACTCCACTTTTCCTCCTCACTTTAATCAGAGCCACCAGTATGTGCAAAACAATAAAAGCAGACACTGACAGCCCTATTAAACGCCCCCAACGTGAAAACCCGTAGCTAGTAACGGAGCCCGCTAGACTTACGGTTATTAAATTGGCCTTGTAAAGCTACCCGCAAACAATCTGCGGGTTACATGCGGAAAAACCCTACGGGCTGTCAAAATCTGAACTTCGTTGCTGCAAAGCCTTTGATCTGTCAAGCTCTTAAATGTTACGTTCGCAAATCGCTATTAAATAGCTACAAATCCCCTGGTGTTCAAACCCGCAACCGGAGCCAAAAACCCTATGTCTACTAGAGAGGAACCGCAACCCTATGTGTACTAGAGAGGAACCGCAACCCTATGTGTACTAGAGAGGACCCGCAACCCTATGTGTACTAGAGAGGACCTGCAACCCTATGTGTACTAGAGAGGACCCGCAACCCTATGTGTACTAGAGAGGACCTGCAACCCTTTGTGTACTAAAGAGGACCCGCAACCCTATGTGTACTAGAGAGGACCTGCAACCCTATGTGAACTAGAGAGGACCCGCAACCCTATGTGTACTAAAGAGGACCCGCAACCCTATGTGTACTAGAGAGGACCTGCAACCCTATGTGAACTAGAGAGGACCCGCAACCCTATGTGTACTAAAGAGGACCCGCAACCCTATGTGTACTAGAGAGGACCCGCAACCCTATGTGTACTAAAGAGGACCTGCAACCCTATGTGTACTAGAGAGGACCCGCAACCCTATGTGTACTAGAGAGGACCTGCAACCCTATGTGTACTAGAGAAGACCCGCAACCCTATGTGTACTAGAGAGGACCTGCAACCCTATGTGTACTAGAGAGGACCCGCAACCCTATGTGTACTAGAGAGGACCCGCAACCCTATGTGTACTAGAGAGGACCCAAAAGGGGGTTAAAGTCCTATCCCTAGCACTGTAAATGCAAATATACACACACTACTGCACTTTAAGTACAGTAGTGTGTGTATATTTGCATTTACAGGGAAAGTGATGTTAGGTCTTACAATTAATAGCACAACATTCTCAAGCTCGCATATCTGCAATATAAAATACCTTTTTTAATGTTTAATTTCCGTGTTATATTGATCCCGGCAATCAATGTGTTAATACATATAATGGAACTCGCATGGACTTGAATATTTACTGATTTATTAATTTTGCATTATACCTGGAATGTGGTTCCGATCATAACTTGTAATTGAAGCCCATAAGAGCTTGAAATTTAACCTTAATTTTTCACGTAATGATGACGATCCCTTTTACCATTGGCTCTGTCTAAACCCGTAACTGCGGGTTTGACTAATTGATCATGTTAACGGCTGCACATGCAACGTGTGCAAGAATAATTTACAGGCTTGCGTCTCCGGCCCATTGGTCTCGGCATGGTTGAATGTAATAGCTCTGTAACTACGCAGAAATGTCAAGCCCGCAGGCTTTGCGGGTGTGCCGTTGCCACTACGGGCTTAGAATTTAATGTGGCTGTGAGTGTGATATCCACCCTAATGCATTTGGTGACGTGCTCCTGAATACAAGGATCACTGTAATAATCATTTAGCATGTATGTAATGAATGATTAGCAAGAAAAACAGTGCTTGAATAAAATTCAATGTAGCTTCTAAAATTTACATTGGAATTTCCATTTTATTAGAAACTAGGAGAGTCACTTATCCCCACCACTTTTCTTTGTCCAGGGAAAGGATCTGTCCAGGAGGCTGTGTCCCAAAAATGGTTATTAAAAGTGAAATAAATGGGCTCAGAAGTTGTGGAACTGGTACATTAAAATTAACAGCTGAAAAAATGGCTCCTATTTTTTCTAACTGGTCGTGGTCTGCCGGGCCATTATAAGAAAGGAGGCAGTTAAAGCCTCCTATAAGGACAGCCTCCTGAGCAGCTCTTCTTCCACCCACTGGACGCCTAATAGTGGGTGGAAAGAAGCAGAATTTCCAACATCTGGAACATTAAGATTCAAATGTACATTTTAGTGCCATTAGCGTTATTAAATAAACAAATGAGATTGTATGAGCACTATAGTGGTCCATGTTTTTTAATGCAGGGTATGATGATGGACAGCACATAGCAACTTGAGCATAGTGGGCCCTATTCTATTAGAAGCCTGCAAATGCTTTGAACTCATATATTTGGCTGTGGGTGTTTTTTTCTCGAAATGTTTAAATGTATTCTATTGGCTCAAGCCCGCAATTTATGTCTCACAGCCTCCACACGTAAACCAGGCCTTTTTAAGTAGTAAAACATGGAAGTCAGATGTAATGTGCAATTTGAGGCTACAAATTAATTAGTGTCAATAAGTAATGTTTGCTGATCGGGCTCACAATCAAGCAATCTATAAAATGTATTAGATAATCTGTTTTAGTCAATGTGGGTTTCACGATATGTATTAACCCCTTGAGTCCCGGGATCGATATTATTCAGAAATAACAGTTACAAATATTTGTGGGTTTGAGACTGTTCTGTAATGAATTCTAATGCCCTTACATGCCTTCCCATGCTTTTAAAATACAGTATTGTGTGTTTAATTGCTGTTACAGCTTTAATAAGTAATTGAAAAATGCCTTGCGAGTCCTACTGACAATAGCATGATATTTTTTTCTAAATTGACAGTTAGACTTTATTTGCGAACTAGCGCTACGGGTCTAGTAGAATATCAATTTTGTGTAACTTATTTAGCGCTCGTAATATTTGAGCTGTTCTAAAACCAAGTTCTAAGGCCAGTTTTGCGGCTTTGGCTGGCCCATAGTGATTGTGGGCAGGTAATCGGATTGCGAGTAGCTAATAGAATATGTGACAATATTAAGAGTGATTTTAAGTGCCTATTGTTGGCATGTTGTCCCTTGTGATCAGTCATCAGGCAGCAGCAATACCTTATTCAGACGACTGATCTCTCTCTCCTGGTAATCCCGATGTTTGCTGATGGAGCCCAACTGTTCGTACAGAAACTTGTTCTTCTGTTTCAGTTCCTTCAGCTCAGTCTCCAGTTTCTGGATTTGGGACTGTAGAGAAAAAACTTCTGTTAATAAATCTTGGTACTAATTGCCTCTTACAGACATTGCATCCATCTACGTTCAGAAAGGATGTGCTACAAAATCTTCACCTATTAATGAAAAGACTGTTAAAGCTCATTAATGACAGGTTTCATTTGTGACAATTGCATAGCAATATCAGATTTGCAATAAACAGAGATCTTATAAATAAAACTAAAAGGTCACATAAAATAAATAAATAAAAGTATACCTACCAAAGTGAAAGCAGAGAAATTACACAAATGATGTAGGTTGAAAGATTAAGGAGATATCGAATTTAAATTTAAAGGGCCATTCACCTCACTGTAAGTGCTCTTCATGGTGTGAAAGAGCACAATATATGTTAAAATTATCTTTTTTTTTTTTTTTACTTACACTAATAACAGATAACAAAAATTTTAAGTTTTAAGCCTCTGTTTACATACAAAGAATTCAATTCTGCATCTCACGGAATACAGGCTGTATGTCTGCGGGCGTGCTGCGGGTTCCCGTTCGTCTCTGATTCTAGTGCTATTCAACTGAACAAGCCCGGAAGTTATGGACCTAACGCCGAAGCCGTAAACCATGCACTCATGCGTAGCAGTTCAGGGCTGGAATGTGATCAATTACGCAAAACTGTAACCACCCATTTTGAAACAGCCAATAGAAAATGAGACCGCCATCATTACGGCAGTAAAACATGGAGGTTACATGTCAATCAATTAGGTTCGGTGATGGGACTCGCAAACCCTCAAAATACAAAAATGAATGCCAATACTGTTCTAGTCCATGTGGTTGCCCTAATATGAATTAACTCATTGATACCCGAGATCGATATAACCCTGAAATGACACACAAATATGATGTTTTTATTGCCGATTTGCGAGCTTGAGAATTAATTCTAATGTCTTTCATTGCTTTCCCCGTTATTTACATTGCAGTATTGATTTTTTATGTGCATTTAGAGTGCTACGAACATGGGTTAAACCCCCTTGGTGGACCTATCTGGTACTCATAGGATTTTCTCCTATGTTTGCTGTTTACAGGTGTGAAATCATTTGCGGGCTTGGGGAATTGTAGCAATTGAATAGCGATTTGCAATTTTAGCGATCGTAACTCTTGCGGACGGGGAGATCAAAGGCATTGCTAGGCTGTAAGTTCCAGGTTTAACAACCGCAAGGTTTTTAAGGTCGTAACCCGTTTGAAGCCTGCAAAAAGAAGTCAATTAATTAACTTACGGACTCACTTACGGGCTCCAGTAACTTACGATTGCTCAATTGAATCGGCTCAAAGTGTATCCTGCCTACTGGCTGTTGCATGAGTATTAACAGGCAGCCTAGCATATGGTGAAGACAGTGATTGATAGCAGTTTTTCCATGGACTCAAGACTGCATTGACCAGTTAACCCATAACAGACCCCACCTGCTGGTCTGCATTGTTTTCAGATATGGTGAATTGTTAGTGCTCAGGACATGGAGGGAGGGTGCGGGTAGTGCAGCAACAACAATTATTGAGGGAAACTGCTTTTACATTATATTTTTTGTTATTCTATTATTGTTAATGTTAACTAAGGGTGAACTAAAAAATAGATTCAATAATTTTCATTGTTAAATGTGAAATAGAATATTATAATTGCTTTCCCTTATATTTATTTTACAAACTTTTTCTATACTATTTTTTAAATAGTATGACAATGGGCAAAAAGCTTTTATAAAAACACAAAAGGACATAAGTATAGTCTTTATATTTTGCAACCTTTATATGCAATTGTTCTTTACTGTGTTGCTCCATTTTACTTTCTTCCCTGCTGCTGCCTTTTAATTTGTGATTGTAAACTACGGAGCCTCCCTTTAATCCTGTTTAGAGCACTGGCAAATGTAACTGCCCATTTTGCTCATTAGCTGTTTATTACCTAGAACTAACAACCAAACTTTACTCTCAGTTGCATTATTTACTATCTCTCAGCTAACAGGGACAGTAAAGGAATTCATTTGACATCCTTATCTGGCATTTTTGATTGATAAAATGGGAAACTAGATAGGCCTTTTGTTTTTTTCAGCCATAAAATCTCATGTACCCACACTGCAGCTTTCACTCTACTGCTACAGATGCTTTGTTCTCTTATCTTACCTCCTTCTCCTCAATTTTGTCTCTTGCCAGAAGAAGTTTCCTGTCAAAGTCTCTTTGCTTCCGATCTTTCTCTACCTCATGTTCACTCTCAGATTTCATAGCGTGGGAGATTTTCTGACGTAAAGAGGTGATCTGCATGAAAGTGTTAGCCGTTAATACAGTGTGTACAGCAACAATGTATATACAGACAGAACAGAGGCCATGCAGCATAACATAAGCAATATAAATATATAACATTTATTATTTTTTTCAAAATCTCTCTAATTATAAGCATGCACAAGCAGCACCCTCTTAGATTCATGTTGTCATTGTACTTCTTTTGTTTTCAGCCACAGAATGAGATTATACATAAAAAAAACATATATTACTAGAGACTTGCTCATTACAGGCCTCAGCAACTTGCCATGTGTCTCTTTCCACCATCTTCCCCCTGACCCTTACCTGTGTCTTTCTCTTCTGTGTCTCTGCTGAATCTTTGCGTGGCTCGGGCTGACTGCTGTTGGTTTTATTTTCAAAGTCCTGCGTTCCTGGCGTTGTTCATCTGTGTCCCGCGTGCCTGGCGTTGTTAGTGTGTTACTGTCTTTGCTATCGTGTATTTTCTAAGTTCTGCGTGCCTGGCCTTGCTGAGCCTCATTTTCATCTTGTTTCAGAATTTTTTTAAAATTTCCGGCCGCCATTTTTCCCCCCGCTTCAGCAATTTTTGATCGTTAAAAAAAGACAAAATATGCCTCAAATTAACTTGCAACCTCACTCACAGGCTCCCTGGCTCTCCCCTGTGTTGTGTGTGTAAGTAAATTTGAGGCATATCTGTGTGTTTTCGCCGTCTTTTCCAGTTCGGTGGTTCGGCCGTTAAAGTCGTATTTTTTGTGAACTCGTGCCTCAACGGCTCGCCTCGCAAGCGTGACGACAACTCGCAGTTTGACAACTATTATATGTGATAATGGCACATGTGAATGTTTATTACGCTTACAGAATGCACCACCTACTTAAAGCCTTAGCTCAGTATACCTGCTCATTTCCAGATCCAGAACAAATCATACAAGCAGATGATGCAAATATTTGTATTAGCGACATAATAGACAATAATTACCTTTTCTTCGTACTGAAGTTTCATAGAGCGGAACTGTTGATCCCATTGCTTATTCACTTCCAGTAACTGCAAAAGATGCAAACAAAACAGTCAGTGACCAAGGATATAAAGTGGGACTTTTATAAAGGGTTTTTTGTTTGAGGTTACGATAAGAAGAAGTTCCAGTAATCAACTGCTTCTCTTTTCCTTCTTCCAGAACATAATTGGCATTAGTATAAAATGAAAAGACATACAAAAGGTGTGATACAGATGGGTGTAAAGCAATAGGCTCAAGCAAGTGGAGGTTGTTGTGTGTTGCACTGTAGATTGTGGGTGTAAGTGATATAAGGCCGTACAGTGTTCAAGGAGGGTCCCAAACAAACACTTGCAGTGCCATTAAATTCCCTCAATGTGTAAAACCATAGCCCATAATGGAGCCAGCAAGACTTACGGATATTAAATTAGCCTTGTGAAGCTACCCACAAATGATCTGTGGGTTACAGGCGGAAAAACCCTACAGGATGTTGAAATCTGACCTACGTTGCCGCAAATCCTTTGATCTGTCAAGCCCGTAACTGTTATGGTTAGAAATCGCTAGGAACCTACTGCCGTTCAAACACGTAACCCGCAAATGGAGCAGAAAAGCCTACGGGTACTAGGGAGGACCTGCAAGGGGGTTAAAGTCCTATCAGCATCACTGTAAATACAAATATCAACACACTACTGTACATAAAATGAAAGGGAGAGTGATGTTAGGTATTAATATTAATAGCTCCCAAATCTGCAACATAAAAATTTTTTTGTAATATTTAATTTCCGTGTTATATCGATCCCGGCAATCAATGTGTTAATACATATAATGGAACTTGCATGGAATAGAATATCGTATTTCCTGATTTATTAATATTGCATTATTTCTGGAACGCGGCTCCAATCGAAACGCGTAATTGAAACCCGTAAGGCTTTGAAATCTAACCTCCATTTTTCAGTGAAGTAATGAGGACGATCTCTTTTACCATTGGCTCCGTCTAAACACGCAACAATGAGTTTGACTAATTGATCATGTTCACGGCTGCACATGCAACGTGCGCAAGAATGGTTTACGGGCTTGCGTCTCTGTCCGTAACTTGCGGCATGGTTGAATGTAAAAGCTCTGTAACGCAGCCAAATTTCAAGCCCGCAGGCTTTGCGGGTGTAATTTAATGGAATTTAATGTGGCTGTTGGTCCATTTAATGATTTATCTAAGCTCTGGTTAAATAACATTGTTTAATTAAAATGAATAGGGTAAAAGGTGAAGCTGAATTTAGTGGAAATATAATCATTTACTAAAGTTTTTTTTTAATTATTAGCAGTGTTCTAACGAAGCACTCCCAAAATGAAAAAAATACATCTAATGAGATTTTTCTCTTTGCTACTGCTCTCCCGATGCGAACTGGGCCAAGCCCTTCATTAGTAGCTTTAAACTGTTCTTGCAATTAATGCCCAGAGTTTCAGAATACACAAGCTCTCAAAACTCAGCATTAATTATCATGCAATCCAACTGATCTTTATATAAAAGGTTTCCAACGTCCATGTATCCTGCCCTCAATCTTCTCACCTCTGTCCTCTGATGTTCCAACACTTTAACTTTCTTCATTAGAGCCACAGTTGGGTCTTTACTTGACGGTTTCTCCTGCAACTTTGCCGCCTTTTAAGAAAAGGTAATTACAGGTCAGAAATGAATCATTAAATTACGTCTATAATTTTCAAGCATGCATCAAATATTTCAAATAGCATGAAAATGTATGATTTATCTGAATTTTAGAATGTAAAAGCAAATACAACTTTGCTGTGGTAATTACAATGGTCGTTCCAAGCTTTATCACCACCAAAAACATACTGGTCAGCCTGACTTCTCCAACCTATTGTCAAACAATGTGGCCAGTATCCAAAAGTGCTTATTTCTTGGCATAATCCCTTAGGCCTAATTTCTCACCTGCTGATGTCCCGCATTTTCCACCTTCACTGAATCTTCTACTGCTGGAGAATCACTTCCTCCACGGATTGGAGTTCCTTTCCCTGTCCCTCTATCCAGCTGCATGATCATTTTTCTCAGTTCAACATTTTCATACCTAGAGGTGAAATTGACAGAGAAAAAAAGTGTGAACCATGGGATGGAGGAGCTTTATCTTATGTGCCCAATGTTTTTTTTCCCCCGACACTGTAACCCAGTGCAGTCATATAATTGTTAATTAATAACACACTACAGTCCAATATTTGCAATATGTTCTTTCCAGGAGATAAACCTGATAAAGGGTAAAATGTTTTAGGATGCAATTATTATTTACTAGGGACAGCCACTGCCTTAATTTAGATGCTTATTTAAGCCATTTTCCGATTGTTTGCAATTGGTCCCTCTTGAAAGCACTGACACTATGGATTGCCACATTGCAACTGAAGCAGCTGAACTATATTCTACATTCAAGATCCCACACTGTAGATGCAGATTGACCGAAAAAAAAAAAAAAGAATTGGTGGCTCACACTACACCATAATTGCAATTATTAATTGATTAATTAAAGGCTGTATTTAATTTTTAAAAGCATTCTGCTCGTTATCTAAGGTAGTTCTAATGGGACAACAGTGGTCTTTTAAGACGAAGTTGCTCTTGTGCGCCAATTCCTCCATTGCTTCTGCACTTCTAGCAGTAAGTCCCAACATTATGGTTTGCAGACAACCAGTGGTCCATGAGCTTTATTTAAGTGGTGCAAAGTACAACCAGGATTACAAAACAAAATATGAAATAAAATTAAGAAAGTGAATACAAATGTGTAAAAAGCAATACAGAAGTGCCTATGTAATAGGTTTCATATTTGTAAGTACACTGGGTATATGCCAGTAGGGCACGGTGCAGTACTGGCAGAGATATCATTAGGTGGTAACTTATTTTGCTATTCAATTGGCGTCTTTTTGCGGGCTACGATCGGGTTACGGGCTCCGGCCTCCGATTCCTTGTGATGGTTTACATCGCAAGTTAAAGCCCCTCCAAGCCTTTGATCTTTCATGGCCGCAAGAGTTACAATCACAAAAAACGCAAATCACTATTCAATTGCTCCGAGTCCCAAAACTCCCTTGCTAAGCAAGCCGCCAAGGCCGCAAATGGCAAAAGTCGAACCACAAGCTACGGGTACCAAGGAGGATTCGCAAAGGGCTTAATGACATGTCCGGTGCACTTTAAATGCAAATAAAAATTCAATACTGCACTGTAAATGATGGGAAACACAATGTAAGACAGTATAATTATTCGCACAACAGTCTCAAGCCCGCAAATCGGCAATCAAAATTAATTTATTTTTATGTTTCAATTCTGGGTTAGATCGATCTCGGGAATCAATGATTTAATACATATCAGGCCAACCACACGCATCATCACATTGTCCTCATCCATTTCTTTCATTTTTGAGATTGCGGGTTTGCGTGGCGGATCGCATATCGGACCCTGAATCTCTAGCTGATTGACATGTCAACTCCATGTTGTATGGCCTTCATGATGACAGGCTCCTTTTCTCTTGCTGTTTCAGCGTCGGGAGTTACAGTCTTGCTTAATTTATCATGTTCAAGCTCGCAAATGCTACATACAATGGCATGGTTGACGATGTTGAATAGCACCATAAGTCGCAGACACTGCGGGCCCGCAGCAGGCACACAGACTTACATCCCGCGACTTGCGCGCTTGCAACTGAATGAGGCTCTATGTATTTACATTTTTTTTCATTTTGTGATTTATAATATCACATTATGCTAATTTCCATGATTATCTACCATAAATTAATAATTAATACTGATTTTCTCACATTTTAGGTATTTTTGAGATCTTTTATATTTAATAATTCACTACTAGATTTTGCAAATGGGACTTTATAGAGTTCCTCTTATATTTGTTATTGTTTGTTTCTTCTCTGATTTAGCACCAGTGAGTTATTCACTTATTCATTTTGATAAGATCCACCAGTGTTCCAGTAAAGAGATACTGAAATCCTGGACTGTTGGAGGATCAAGCTGCCCCCCACTAAGGATCTTTGTGTTCTGTTGGACCCTGCCCTCTCTTTCCCTCCTCAACATAACAAAATCCTGTCTTTTTCAAATAAAATTATCTCGCACAAGACACAACTAAAATCCTAATCCACTCTAGTATTTCGCCTACACTACTGCAGCTCGCTCCTTGCTGACCTCCCCATTTCTCTGTCTCTCTCCACTCCAATTCATAATAAATGCATCCGCCAGACTTATCTACCAAAATCACCCCTCAGTGTCTGCAGCTCCTCTCGGTCACTCCACTGGCTTCCCGTAGCTTCCAGAATAACATTTAAAATCATGACCCTAACATATAACCCCCTCAACAATAATGTACCCTCTTAAATCTCTGCTCTCATCTCTAAGTACATCCCCAACCACCCTCTTCGCTCTGCTAACAACCTTCTTCTTTCATCCTCTCTTATCACCTCCTCTCACTCCCGTCTTCAGGACTTTTCTCATGCTTTCCCTATTCTTTGGAGCCCTTTGCCTTGCTCCACTAGACTATCCTCTTGCCTCAAACCCTTCAAAACACTCACTAAAAAAATAATCTGTTCAAAGAAGCTTATCATCTTCAGCCCTAATATACACATCACATCTATTATCCTTCTATACCTCTCACATACTCTTTAGATTGCAAGTCTGTGAGTTTTCAATCGTATGTGCTTTGATCTTATGGCTTGAACTTACCACTGTATAGCGATACAGAATGTTTTGGAGCGTTACAAATAAAGGAAATAATAATAATGCTCTGCCCAACTATTTAAGAAATATCATGTTTAACATTTCTTCTGCCCTAACAGCATATGCATCATTTATTGAGTACGTGTCATTCTGATTTCAAAATACTGGTATTTCATTATTAGCAAGTGAGGAAAAACATTTGAAACCGCCATGCTGTATTTTCACACTGAAGATGATGGCGCTTTTTAAAAATACAAAGTTCAAAGTATGTGGACCGTGCATCAACCTGTCAAGAGGAAATGAGAAAATGGCAAAGATATTTTGAAAAGATGCGTTGTTCCACTTGGTTGCCGTTATAACCCTTAATGGTATTTACAAGAAAACTGAACATTTTAAGAATTTATACCAGCAGCTTGAAGTAAGGTTCAGCGTGTTCCTTGGTAACATATAATTTGACAGCGGTTAAGAGACACTTGCTCAGTCTAGTCTGCATATGTTCTAATGGGGTTTCAAATGTCAAACCATATTTTGTCCTTGGCTCTGTGATTTGTTAAGTCTTTTGCCAATGATTAAACTAAAAAGATATTGTAGATCAAAAACGTTAAACACTTGACAAAATGATTAACTAAAAGTCCACTGATCTATAATGTCAAAAGGACAGGTATGCTCCTATATTCTCAAAATGGTATTTGTGGTATATGAGAAGAACAAGTATATTCCTATATTTTCAAAATGATATTCATAAGAATATCAAATTTAATTTCTTGAGAATCCCCCGTTAAATGTGATCTACCAAAAAGGAGACAAAAGTGGCAAAATATCGAGTCAAATATAAAAAAAGAGAAGTAAAAGACCACTTCTCATATGGTATACGTCCGACAGTGTCAGAAGACGTTTGGACTCAAAATGTTATTATATCACCCTATACTGTATGTATAAACACACAGACAAGAAATCATTTAAAATACAATCTCTTTATTAATATTTTGACGATTAAAAAATATTAAAACGTGATGGCAGGGAAATACTGTGATCTTGCAAATATTGATCAGTGCTAGTACTCCATTGGAAGTACCATGGATTAAAAAAAATTATATATTACCACATTAATATATGGATCAATGTCAGAAATATTAATACTTCACCACTTATTCAATTGAGCTTTCGGGAGATCTGGGCTTTGGAAATGTAGCCCGCAAGTTATTTTGCTATTCAATTGGTGTTTTGTGGGCTTTGATCGAGTTATGGGCTCCAGCATCCCATTCCTACAATGATTCATATCGCAAGTTAATGCCCCTCCAAGCCTTTAATCTTTCACTGCCGCAAGAGCTGCGAACGCTAAAATCGCAAATCTCTATTAATTGCTCAGATTACACCTCGCTAAGCAAGCCGTCAAGGCCACAAATGGCAAAAGTCGAACCACAAGTCACGGGTACCAAGGCCTTAATGACATGTCCGGTGCACTTTAAGTGCACATATACACACACAGTACTGTACTTTTATTAAAAGGTAAAGTGTCTTAGACTTAATAGCACATCATTCTCAAGCTTGCAAATGGCCCCAAAAATATAGTTTTTTTCATGTGTAATTTCTGTGTTCTATCGATCCCGGTAATCAATGTGTTAATACCTATAATGGAACTCGCATGTAATAGAATATCATATTTACGGTTTTATCAATATTGCATTATATCTGGAATGTGGGACCGATCGTAACTCATAATTCAAGCGCGTATGACTTTGAAATCCAACCTCCATTTGCAAAGCCGTAATGATGATGATCTCTGTTTCCATTGGCTGTTTCTATCTCGGGAGTTATGGCCTTGGTTAATTGATCTGTTCAAGCTCACAAATGCTACATACGATGGCATGGTTTCCGAATTTTGCTATCGGCCCATAACTTGCGGTCTTCCCGAATTGAATAGCACCGTAACTCAATTTTGAGTCCAAACATCTTCTGACACTGTAGGATGTATGAGAGGTGGCCTTTTCTGTCTCTTTTTTATATCTGACCAAAACTTAAAGATAACAGATTACTTCAAAACAGTGCTTGTCAACTCCAGTCATCATGGACCACTTCCAGGCCAGATTTTAGGCATATTCATGGGATTATTACGATTGTATGCAGTCCTAGGCCATTCAGATTTGTGCTCCCCATTATCCAACACTTGCAGGTACTCCTTTCCCATATACTGCATTATATGTTTATGTGTATATATATATATATGGTATGTTAGAAAGTGCACTTACAGAGAAAGATACCAACATATATATATAAGACAATGCTGCCCTGCAAAACATAGGCTCCACAGTTTTTTCTAATCATCATGGCGATCTGGTGCCAGGTATTTCTCAAGCTCTGGCATAAAGGACCTCTATAGTTTGGGAAAAGCTTCACATGCTTGAGAAATATGTAGCAAACAAATAACATTATCAGCTAGGGATATAAAATATTTTTTTTAGAGAAAATTATATATTTAGCTCTGCTTATATCATGGGGGATTCATTCTTAGACAGCTAGACTGCCTGTAGCTTGAGGCGGTGGGTTATTTTATCTGAACTTTTTAAAGAGCAGTTTGCACAGAAGTCTAAATCATGAATGTAGTTAGGTATTTAGGCTGATTTGCAGCTCCTCCTTAACCTTTTCTATATCTCAAATCATGCTAGAAAGTGTCAAGTACACTTATAGCTGACACTGGAATGTCGCTTTCATTCTATTTTTAAGTTATTTTAATTATTAGTAAAAGTTACGTTTTAGCAACATTTTGCATCCTCATATATATTATTGAGGGTATTTTCCAATTAAAACCCATGGTATGTACATGGGTGCTAGATGTATTGTCTATTTCTTTTTATTGGTTTATTAATATTTTGATATTCCAGAGCTCCATGGTCTTATGGTGACCCATGTCTTGGGTCTACATAGATTTTTCCAGGTAGTGGTACTGTTTATTAAGGGGTTTGTTTTTTGTCTCTGTTCATTGCTAATTTTCCTTTTTAGAACTTTCACTATGTATCCTTGGGGGATACTGGAAAGAGTATGTTTTATAGCAGGATTCTCCATCATGGCCAGATTCAGTTTTGTGTTAGTTTTTTTAAGTACAGATTGATCAATCAGTGACTCAATCATTTTATGTCTGGACATGTGACCTGGAATACGCCCCCGGGACCTAACATTGGACAAGCTTTTAACAAGATCTAGGTCTATATTTAAAAATAATCTTTAATACAATCTATTAATAAATATGTGCTTCTATGTCCATTTAAAGGACAATGCAACATATTTTAAGAAACCCCAGCACAGATATTTCCTTCATTCAATCTTAATAATTGGTTAATGTAGAACAAATTTGGCTTACCTGGTATCAACAGCATACTGTATCATAATTATTTATTTTGTGCCTCCTCTACTTTTTAAGAACGCTATAGTAAGCAAATTCAAACATGCTCGCAATAGATATAGGTCTGTCCTAAACCGAGACCTGAGGTTATAAAATACATAAGAAAACAAGTACATAGACCAAGTCGCTTGTATCTACCATCAAATGCTAACTTTCAACCAATTCCTTAGAAACCTATTTCCCTTCTGTACTTTACACTTTTATGTTATCTGCATGTTTATGAGCAGATGGACAGATGGACTCTCTTACCTTAGGGCCTGCTCGTTCTGGGATCGCTGCTTCCAATCTGCTTCCAGCTTTTCTCGCAAGTCCTCGTTCTCCTTCCTCAGCTGTTCACATAGGGTCTGGAAGTAAAAAAAAACAGAAGTTGATGAAAGTGCAGTGAGAGCTACAGAAAAGTTAGTAACTTTCCACATGGAACAACATATTTCAATAAATTACCGTTTCAATTGAATTACAAATATGGCTTTATGGTTTGTATGATGTTGTAAGCACTTCCAGTACTTTTACCAGTAGATATCCCTTAAAGGGCCACTGAACTCACTGTAAGTGCTCGTCATGGTGTGAAAGAGTACAAGATTGTATGTATGTCAATTACACTAAAAACAGCTAAAAAATCTAAAGTTTTAAATCTCTTGTGGACTTGAAATCTACTATGCTCCCTGGATGTGGCATTAATAATTAGCAGCGTGCGCTATGTGAAGCTCTATTGGGGAAGGCTATGATGGATATTTACAGCTTTCCCCTAAACTCCCTCTGGAATCTGCACTGACCAGTTAACTCATATCTTTCCTGTTTAGACGAGTCCAGTATTCCATGCCTGACCAGATAGATGTGGCAAGGGTTACATTTCTGTGTTGCTGGGATCACTGCACTGAGCTGCATGGAGCACAGAGCACTAACCCCCTGCATTGGTCTGCAATGCTCATATTCCAGAGAGGTAAGAAAGAAATAGAACCTGTTCCCTTCAAACTTGATATAGCAGTTTGATAAAAATAAAATAAAAAAATATATCTTATGACAGGGTGAAAAGAAAGAGCAAGTACTGAACAAGACACTTGCTAATACAGACACTACATATAATTATTTTACATGATATACTGTCAATACTATAATTATTGCATTGTGCTATATATAGCTTTATTCAAGTAGTAGTAACCTCCCTTGGATATATAGGCTTTGCAATTGCAACTGTACAAACTTCTTTAATTTGAATGGGCAAAATATAATGGGCGTTTCATTTTGTATATAGTATTTATAGATGCAAGTATTTTGCAAGGTAGTACAAATATTTCTATCATGCATTTGAAAAAGCATGTGTTATTCATACCAAATAAACTTTCATAATGTATAATGAGTGGTGTATAGTGATTTCACATCTCAACATTAACAATTACATCTAAAATACCTGCAGGACTGAGGTCCGTAGCTCATTTTTGTTAACTTTGCTGGCCAGTCTATTGAAATCAAGTGCCATACGACTCAGGTGTGTAAGCAGGCGGTCACGGACAGGCTCCTCTGCACACATACTGAGTGAACTCTCCAGACGCTGCAGATGATGCTGCATGGTATCTTGCTCGTGTTGTAGAGTGGGCCCAGGATCCTGCTAACACAGAAGTACAAAACATAGATGTGACTGACAACATATTAACCACTTAGAATTAGATATTTGTTTACAGTTGTCTTTTCCTATTTCTAACAGACCCCTGCACTATAGGAATCATGATGTTGTCATGGGCTTTTTCTCTGGACTCACTTTACACTGAAATGGCCTGTTATCCCATAGTTGTCCTGTTTTAGGGGAGTCAAGCATTTCATGCCTGCACAGATAGATTTGTTAAGGATTACTTTTTTTCTATGATCACCACACAAGCTGCAGTAACAGAGAATAGCAATAATCCCTCTCCCCCTGGTCCGCATTGCTCAGATTCCACAGAGGCAAGAGAACAGAAACCTAAATGTTCTGCCGTAAGAAAAACAAACAAACAAGGTCTGTTCCCTTCATCCTGGAAATATAAGCAGTCTTACCATAGACTTGAATGGTGGACACAACCCTACAACCTGATTGGTTGCAGTAAGGCAAACGCACGTGAGCAGTCTGTTACACATGTAAACATAGATTTTATTTTAATTGGTTCCTTAGGGAAAAATGCACATATTTCAAAAATTCAAAAAGTATTTCAACATGCTTTTAGAAGATCATTACTATGATGTGGCTCAAATTGTGCTGAATTAAGTGGCTCTTTAAATAAATGTTACAAGCCACAGCTGATCAGCATGTAGCTCACAGTAGCTCCTATTCTTAAGGTGACCCCTAAGTACAGGGTGCTTCTTGATAAAAATAGTAAATGCAGATATTGACTTACTACTTCTCAATGACAGATAAAAAGGTAAATGTTTTAAATATATATTCAATGTGTTGTGCATGTGTTTGTGATATTTCTTTATTTCGGTGGCCAAAACTGATTATTATAACAACTGGCATCAAATCACAATAGGTAGATGTTATTTCTTTAAAAATAAGTAAGCTGATCTTGTATGGAGAGCAAAACCCACACTCTGGATATTATTATTTAACATGTCAGAGCAATCTATCGTCCCAAATAACAGTATGAAAACTACCAGTGCATTAGAGGACAGTGAACAAAACGGAGCACACACAGAATTGGCAGCAGTCCCCGTGTTGGGGTCACATTAAGTTTTGGTTTTGTTCTGGAATTCTAGAAAGCTGGATGTTTATAGAAATACTCTGTAACATGCAACGTGGCACTTTCATAAATGGGAAGCAGAAGTGTCTGGAACAACAGTCAAAAATAATTGTATATAAAACGTAAAAATGTAGAAGTTCAATTTTTTTTGTATTGCTTTCTAAAAACATTTGCATACTATCAAGTGTAGCAATTTAAAATTCCACATAGAAAAAAACGAACGCAGGTCTTTAAAACATTGTGCGTACAGTTTACAATACTCGTTTGTATATTATTTTACTGCTCCATGTTGAAGAGACTATTGGCCCTAATCTATTGGGCAATTTTCAAAGTTATACACACACAAAAAAAAAAAACTCTGCCACATATTCTATTAGCTACTTGCATTCAGATTACAAGTTACGCACCCACAATCACCATGGGTCAGCCAAACCCACAAAACCAGCCTTAGAACGCCATTGGTTTTAGGAAAGCATGAATATTACGAGCTCTGAATAATTAAAGTTACAAACAATCGATATTGTATTAGACCCAGAGAGCTAGATCGCAAATAAAGTCTAACCCGCAAATTAAGAATATGAAATATAAATGAAAATAAATACTCAAGAGGACCCGCAAGGCCTTTTTCAATCAATTATCTGAGCCTTAACAGTAACTAAACATGTAATATTGTACTTTTACATTTTTGGGAAATCATAGAAATACATTAGAATTAATTGCAGAACAGTCTCAAACCCACAAATATGGAATTTATTTTATGTTTTGTTTTGTGTGAAATGGATCCAGGGACTTTTGGGGTTTATACATAACATGGAGCCCGCATGGACTAGAACAGTTGCTTTAATGAATTTGATTGATTTCTACGAAACGCTAAATTTACTTCTCGACACAAATTAATTCGTAGTCTGAGAGGGACGTTTAAGTATAACCTCCATGTTTTACTGACGTCATGATGATGTTCTCATTTACTATTGGCTGTGTCTAAGAAGTATTGCGAGTGTCTAAGAAGTAACTTAGGGGTTTGCTTAAATATTCTCAGATCATATGATCACGCCCGCCGAAATCCGATGTAAAAAGGCAGGGTTTACGAGCTCAGCCTTGCGGTCAGAATTTGCGAGCCAATAGAATACATCTAAACATGTATAAAAGAAAAAACACCTGCAGCCAAATGTACGAGTTTGAGGCATTTGCAAGCTTCTAATAGAATATGGACCCATGTTTGCAATTTATTTATTTGTGGTACATTATCGTAAGTGTCTCCTGCTCATTTGAACTCCTTTAAAAATGTATGGTTGAACGTCAGTTCTATGGGCCATTGTAGTTAAAAAAAGACGGCACTTGTTTGTAACAAACTAACTAACATTAGCAGCTGTGTGAACCCTAAACATAAACACATGTGAGAGATGGATCATGAAATACGTTTTATTTTATCTATTAGTGAAGGGAAAGGTGGGAGAGGTCGTAAGTATGTAAGATAAGTGAATATGACAGAGCCCTTTCCCTCTCATAGGTCCATAAACAGACAGCTTGCATCAACAGATGGATGTCCTGCTCTCCAGACCTGTAAACTCTCCTCCTACACAAACAATTTCCACCAAATAATCATAAATGTCTCCAGGGTCCAGCAAAGTTATGAAACATGATTCTTGTTTATTAAAATTTAGCTTTATGGAGTTTCCTTTCCTAGTTATGTCCTTCATCTGATTAAAAATTTTCCAACATGAAAATAAAATAAAAATGCATTTTTTTTTTTTAAATGATGCCTTTTTCCTTAATATATCTTGTTGCAGCCATCCAGTGTTCTACATTAGTAATGAGCAGGCGTGTGTAGCAGTTGTAGCCAATATGCTGCATACTGTGTGATATATTGGAGTCTATAGAGCTGGCTGTGACTAACAGCTCTGACAGTTAGACCCTCCCAGCATTTTCAAAAAAGTAGTGATGTCCCTGCTGGAGGCTGTATTAGATGCTCATTCCCCAGAGACTGATTGAGAGAGGCATGGAGCTTTATAACCTCTCATACCCTGAGTCCTGATTGGAGGAGGCAGAATGCTTCACCTGCAGTGCAGCTTACAGACACATAGACTCATCTTGCTGTAAACCTTTCTGCCTGTATCCTACACAGCACCTTTTGCTGCGGATAATAAGGGGAAGGAATTAAAAATTTACTGAACAGGATAAAATGTTATATGTGCATTTACACAGCACTATTTAAGAACATTTACAGGTCAATGATGGTGAGACGGTCCTCAGAATCAGATAAAGTTGTTTATGATATAGGCAAATCTTGAAGAAGAATATGGGGAAGTTGGGGGTATGTCATGACAGAATGCCCAGGGAATGTATACACACACAAACATATATATTTCATACACACACAAAACACATATATTTTATCTATCTAGTATTGTACTGTAGTACAACGTTTTTTGTGTTCTGAACAGTAACTGTTTTAATCCATCTTAAATGAACAAAACAGACAGGCAGAAAAGACTTCTTCATTGTGATTAGCGCCCACATAAGATAGCATTGAAGGAGCAGGAGGGAGGACTGGAAGCAAAGTGCACATGCAATGTTCATAACAAGTTAACTACTAAAAAAGCGTCAATTTCATAAGTTCAAAAACTATTTTTACATATTTTAACGAGATCTAAAACGGTGCTGAAGTTCATTTTCCACCAAATGTGTCCCTTTAAGTGACCTATGAAGGACCAAAGTCAGGAGGCTGCAGGTTTCCTGCATGATAATAATTTCAATAACATGTAAAAAAAAAAGCAGAACTAACAAGGGATTATCTTGGCAAATATCAACGAAAACATAGGGAAAAGTCCATGAAAAGTAAATAAAGTATATAAATACAGAAGCAAAGAACGTACAATTTAACCAACTCAAAATATAAAAAAAAAACATGTCACTGAGTTTAAACCTGCAGGACATAGCACTCTCTTGTGGTGACTTTACAAACAGCACCAAGTACCGATGGTATCTCCAAAAAGAAGAATTTTCTGAAGAAATTCTAAATCAGATGTGTAATCAGTGTTTTATGTTTGTGGGAAGTTACATTTAATGACTAGGTATGTGGGAATATGTCAACCACAAACTGTACACAGACATATTATTATATAGACCCATGGCACAGTGCACATTTTTTCTTAATATTATTTGGAATTCAAATAATAATCAATGTGCATTAAATATCATTGATCTTGGAAGATGGAGATAGCAGATGTAAGGGAAGCTTGAGATATAAGTTACATTAACAAAAAATATGATAGGTTCATGGGATATTGTCTTAGCAGAGGTGGTAAACTGTGATATTCGACTATAGTCCTGAAGAGGCAGAACCTGTATATGCCTGTTGACAAGTGAATATATCACAGCAACAAAGGATAGGATTACCTTACCATTGGTCATGCACGGCTATATTCAAAAAACAGTCATAAGAAATCCACACCTAACTATGTTTCCTAGAGTGACCCACGTGATAGTTATTTATAGGTCAGTAGAGCCATGATCAAGGAAATATTCTGTAGCAATTAAGTCTGACCCAGCGTCAAAATGCCAGGCTAAATCTCCTATGCAATAGACAAAAGGCAAACCTTAGATGTATAGTTCTGTCTCTCAGGCTATGTCAGTGAGGTGTTGCTGCCTACAGTGGTCCTTTAAGTGGACAGAGAACACAATTTTTCCCCACTGAACTCTTTTGAAAAAGTATCTTAAGGGGAACATAAAATCAGATTTGCAGATTTGTTTTGCAGTATCCTTTTCCGATTTGCTAACCTCCCAACATTGGACATGAAGGTTTTAGAGTTAATAATAATTGTCCACTGGAGAAGGAACTAGCAACTCACTTCAGTATATTTGCTAAGAAAACTGTATGGATAAGCACAACCAGAGACATAATGATATAGCAACAAAAGATGAGCCCATCAGGTAAGAAAGGGCTAGTACAAGTAGCACCAGATCTAATTCAGTGGTTGGGTCAAAGTCGAGAGGATGTCTTGCAGTGGATGTGTCTGGAGGGGAAGGGAAAGTCTGCTGCTACAAAGAACAATTCAGCATAAGGACCTGGGCATTTAGAACTATGAACCAAGGCAAACTAGATGTGGTCAAATCTCCTATGTCTCTCAGGCTATGTCGATTGTTACCTAAGACAAGTGGTCAGATGTCAGGAACAAAAAGAAGTGCTCATCATACTAGATAGAGTGAGCAAGAAGTCCAAGTCAGGATCAAGATTATTTTTGCAAAACGCAAAAGTAAATTGACTAAAAACAGATTACCTTTAATACAATGGCATGGTTCCCAAACAAACTTCAGCTCACTCATCATGCCTTAATGGTGTATATATATATATATATATATATATATATATATATATATATATATATATATGTGTGTGTTTCCTGGGTTTCAAATGTTTGGTAAGAAACAGGCAGTTATTATCAGAAAAATATGTGTAATACAGAAAAATTGAGTGTACTTACAGGCCCTAGAGGCTGCAACACCTAAACGAGAGGCACCACTAACCAAACACTGCCATGAAGACCAAGGAACTCTGCAAACAACTAAGGGACAATGTTGTTGAGAAGTACAAGTCAAAGTTGGGTTATAAAAAAATATCCAATTCTTTGATGATCCCCAGGAGCACTATCAAATCTACCATAACCAAATGGAAAGAACATGGCACAACAGCAAACCTGCCAAGAGACGGACGCCCACCAAAACTCACGGGACCGGGCAAGGAGGGCATTAATCAGAGAGACAGCACAGAGACCTAAGGTAACCCTTGAGGAGCTGCAGAGTATGCTCCATAGAGTTGGGCTTTATGGCAGAGTGGCCAGAAGAAAGCCATTACTTTCAGCAAAAAACAAAATAGCATGTTTTGAGTTTGCGATAAGGCACGTGGGAGACTCCCAAAATGTATGGAGGAAGGTGCTCGATTCTGATGAGACTAAAATTTTACTTTTCGGCCATCAAAGAAAACGCTATGTCTGGCCAAAGAACACCATCCCCACAGTGAAACATGGTGGTGGCAGCATCATGCTGTGGGGATGTTTTTCAGCAGCTGGGACTGGGAAACTGGTCAGAGTTGAGGGAAAGATGGATGGTACTAAATACAGGAATTTTCTTGAGCAAAACCTGTACCACTCTGTGCATGATTTGAGGCTAGGACGGAGGTTCACCTTCCAGCAGGACAATGACCCCAAACACACTGCTAAAGCAACACTTAAGTGGTTTAAGGGGAAACATGTAAATGTGTTGGAATGGCCTAGTCAAAGCCCAGACCTCAATCCAATAGGAAATCTGCGGTCAGACTTAAAGATTGCTGTTCTCAAGCGCAAACCATCCAAGGAGCTGGAGCAGTTTTGCAAGGAGGAATGGGCAAAATCCCAGTGGTAAGATGTGGCAAACTCATAGAGACTTCTCCAAAGCCACTTGGAGCTGTGATTGCAGCAAAAGGTGGCTCTACAAAGTATTGACTTTAGGGGGGTGAATAGTTATGCACATTGACTTTTTCTGTTATTTTGTCCTATTTGTCGTTTGCTTCACAATAAAAAAAAAACATCTTCAAAGTTGTGGGCATGTTCTGTAAACGATGTAAATCCTCAAACAATCCATGTTAATTCCAGGTTGTGAGGCAACAAAACACGAAAAATACCAAGGGGGTGAATACTTTTGCAAGGCACTGTATATATATATATATATATATATATATATATATATATATATATATATATGTATATATATATATATATATATATATATATATATATATATATATATATATATATATATATATATATAGTAAATAAAAAGTACATCTGTGTTCACATTTGAATGTCTAAAGCAAGTTAAAAAAAAAACCTGCTTCCAGCTCAGAGTTCCGAGAAAAACAGTTATAAAACTGCATTCTGGGAAGTTGAGCTGGGACACACAAATATGCCCACAAATGCCTCGCTCTTCATTCCGTAGCCATCACCAAACATGGCTTCCTTTAAGCCTATGCCTGCTGTATTACACAGCTTTAATGCAAAGCCAAGGTTGGAATAAACACAGGCTGAGTATCCAATCCATGTACAGCTGTTTCAAGCTTACTGGCTATCATCAGCATGGAGCGGGATCTCAGCCTGTGTTGTGGACCTTATGAGTAGGTAGTTCACCACAACAATAATTTATAATATGGTGGGCAAAAGAGCGATAGAAGCCCTCCACCGTACAGTAGTACAGTAAATAAAAAGTACATCTGTGTTCACATTTGAATGTCTAAAGCAAGTAAAAAAAAAAACTGCTTCCAGCTCAGAGTATATATATATATACAAACACACACACACACACCATTGCTCCCTACAGCAAGAACAATTACATCAACGAGGGCTTAACTCACCGACTTTCTGCTCTCAAGAGTTTTTCTTTTTTCAGGTCCATTCAATATTTCAAACTCAGAAGAAGCTCCCTAAAAGGAAAAGCACAGCAAAGAGAAATCATGAAAAAGTATAAACAAAAGTAATTTTAAATAGTTTATTCTTTCTTATAATAGAACAAAAAAAGCAAGGTATGATGAAAAAAAAAAAAACATTGAAAAAATATCAGAGTAAAAAAGGGATAACCAGTGTATCAAAAAGAGAAAAAAGATATTAAAAAGAGTAGAGATTGGATTAAAGAACACAAGGGAACCACAAACTAGGACATTTAGTTACAGTGGATCATGTGCTGATGACAGATGTGACTCACATTAAAAGGACCACTGTGCATGGCAACATTAGCAGATATACAAAAAATATACAGAAAATCTTATATTTAGATGGGCCTGATTGTATTATGGGATTCCATCTTAGACTGCTTGGAGGGTTGACCTATAGGCCTTAATAATCCATTGAGCACTAGTGTCAAGTGTGCTATTTGGAGAAGCCGTTTTCAACAGAAGTAAATCTTATCTGAACCCACCGTTCCTCCCACTCCTCCCAGGATTTTAATCCTTTTTAGGATCAAATACAGTCGTTACAAATTAAAGCCTACAATTATTTATTTTCAACAGTGTAAAATAATTTTGTGCAATATCAAGCAAAGTTCTACAAAAGTGCCAATTAAAAAAAAATTACACTTCAGTGGTCGATTAACATGGGGATAATATGGTTAAAAAAAAGATCACTTTCCGTGCGTCATTGTGAATCTTCCCTGTAATTGCAGGGAATGGGAGGCCAACAGAGGTGATGTACAGATGGGTTAAGCCTTACTCTCTGTCTGATTGCAGTGTACATAAACAATTTATCTTCTTCAAATCTAAGTCCTTACAGGTGTTGAGATAATAACATACAAAACACTGCAGAGAAGAAGGTGAAAATGTATTAACCCATACATATACATACACAGCATTTTGTCTTGAGCCATTCACAAAGTAATACTCACGCTGGGCGGAGTTTTTTGGTTACTCTTTGGGGTGAAACCAGATTCTTCCTCATGCATGTTGGCGATTTGTGCGTCTCGGGAGCCTTGTTGGTGGTCTTGTCCTAAAAAAATAATATGTCTACAAATCAGAACCAATGGGAAAGCCCTAACTTTGTTATAGATTATATATATATATATATATATATATATAGAGTTGCAAGCAAAAGTATGTGAACCCTTTGGAATGATATGGATTTCTGCACAAATTGGTCAAAAAATTTGATCTGATCTTCATCTAAGTCACAACAATAGACAATCACAGTCTGCTTAAACAAATAACACACAAAGTATTTAATGTTGCCATGTTTTTATTCAACACCCCATGTAAACATTCACAGTGCAGATGGAAAAAGTATGTGAACCCTTGGATTTAATAACTGGTTGAACCTCCTTTGGCAGCAATAACTATAACCAAACGTTTCCTGTAGTTGCAGATCAGATGTGCACAACGGTCAGGAGTAATTCTTGACCATTTCTCTTTACAGAGCTGTTTCAGTTCAGCAATATTCTTGGGATGTCTGGTGTGAATCGCTTTCTTGAGGTCATGCCACAACATCTCAATCGGGTTGAGGTCAGGACTCTGACTGGGCCACTTCAGAAGGCGTATTTTCTTCTGTTTAACCCATTCTGTTGTTGATTTACTTCTATGCTTTGGGTCGCTGTCCTGTTGTAACACCCATCTTCTGTTGAGCTTCAGCTGGTGGACAGATGGCCTTAAGTTCTCCTGCAAAATGTCTTCATAAACTTGGGAATTCATTTTTCCTTCGATGCTAGCAATCCGTCCAGGCCCTGACGCAGCAAAGCAGCCCCAAACCATGATGCTCCCACCACCGTACTTCACAGTTGGGATGAGGTTTTGATGTTGGTGTGCTGTGCCTCTTTTTCTCCACACATAGTGTTGTGTGTTTCTTCCAAACAACTCAACTTTAGTTTCATCTGTCCACAGAATATTTTGCCAGTACTGCTGTGGAACATCCAGGTGCTCTTGTGCAAACTGTAAACGTGCAGCAATGTTTTGCTTGGATAGCAGTGGCTTCCTCTGTGGTATCCTCCCATGAAATCCATTCTTGTTTAGTGTTTTACATATCGTAGATTCGCTAACAGGGATGTTAGCATATGCCAGAGACTTTTGTAAGTCTTTAGCTGACACTCTAGGATTCTTCTTCACCTCATTGAGCAGTCTGCGCTGTGCTCTTGCAGTCATCTTTACAGGACGGCCACTCCTAGGGAGAGTAGCAGCAGTGCTGAACTTTCTCCATTTATAGACAATTTGTCTTACCGTGGACTGATGAACAGCAAGGCTTTTGGAGACACTTTTATAACCCTTTCCAGCTTTATGCAAGTCAACAATTCTTAATCGTAGGTCTTCTGAGAGCTCTTTTGTGGGAGGCATCATTTACATCAGGCAATGCTTCTTATGAAAAGCAAACCCAGAACTGGTGTGTGTTTTTTATAGGACAGGGCAGCTGTAACCAACACCTCCAATCTCATCTCATTGATTGGACTCCAGTTGGCTGACACCTCACTCCAATTAGCTTTTGGAGATGTCATTAGTCTAGGGGTTCACAAACTTTTTCCACCTGCACTGTGAATGTTTACATGGTGTGTTCAATAACAACATCGTAACAGTTAAGTCTTTGTGTGTTATTAGTTTAAGCATGCAACTGTATAATATATATATATATATATATATATATATATATATATATATATATATATATATATATATATATACACACACACAGACACAAACAGCAGCTCAAGAACTAACCCCACCTGGAGCCCAATATAAGTGATGGAGCAGCTGCAAAACTAAAGTTGTGGAGCCCTGTGCAAAAGACTGAAATTGTATCCCACAATTTCCTGCAGATCACTTTGCAAGACATTGCTTTGTAACTTCTATAAAAGACAACACTTGGATTCTACTTTTCTCACTTTGTAGAACTGGGATTGGTTTTATGTAAACACGATGTTAGAGCTACTTTTCAGATTCTCTTTTCAACACAAACACAACGATTCACAAAGCACATCTGGGGCTGCACGTTGGTTCTCTAGATGCTGCAATGGATATTTTTTATTGGAAAATTGCTATTTCAGCTTTAGCATACCACACAACCAGCCCTATTAAATTCCCCCAACGTGAAAACCTGTAGCCCGTAACGTAGCCTGCAAGACTTACGCCTATTAAATTGGCCTTGTAAAGCTACCTGCAAACGATCTGCAAGTCACATGCGGAAAAACCCTATGGGCTGTCGAAATAGCAACTACATTGCCCAAAGCCTTTGATCTGTCAATCCCGTAAATGTTACGTACGCAAATTGCTATTAAATAGCTATAAATCCATTGGCGTTCAAACCTGTAACCCGCAAATGGAGCCAAAAAGCCTATGGGTACTAGAGAGGACCTGCAAGGGGGTTAAAGTCCTGTCCGTAGCACTGTAAATGCAAATATACACACACTACTGTACTTAAAATGAAAGTGAAATGAATAGCACAACATTCTCACAAGTTCACACGTCTGCAATATAAAATACTTTTTTTTATGTTTATTTCCATGTTATAGTGATCCCGGCAATCAATGTGTTAATACATATAATGGATTTTGCATGGACTTGAATATCATATTTACAGATTTATTAATATTGTATTATTTTTGGAATGCACGTCCGCAACTCGTAATTGAAACCCGTAAGGGATTGAAATCTAACCTCCATTTTTCAGGGCCGTAATGATGATAATCTCTTTTACCATTGGCTCTATCTGAACCCGTGCGCAAGAATGATTTACGGGCTTGCATCTACGGCCTGTAGGTTGTGGCATGGTTGAATAGCTCTGTAACTACGGAGAATTTCAAGTCCACAGGCTTTGCGGGTGTACCGTTGTCACTACGGGCTTCGACGTTAATGTGGCTGAATGTTTAGTATACTTAGATTAAAATTAAATTATATTTGGTAAAAGGAACATCTTTGTGAACTAATTTCCCAACAAAATCTTTAGGATACAGCCAAATATATGTATGTGTATTATTTAAAGGACAGCTGACATCTCTTTTGATGAAAGGGACACTGAAGTCACTTAAAAGAAAAGGTTTTATAAATTGCAAGTTTTTCTTGCGAGTACCCTCCACATGTACAAATCCCTCAGAATCCCCCAAATCCCGCAGGAAAACAAAATCCCTACCATGCACATAATTACATCACTAATATAGTTTCTAAAGTATGTGTAACGCTCCAGAGGGAACGAATGCAAACTTTAGAAACTATATGCCCAGTGCATCACCAGAGGGTGGGGGGAGACAGAGGGGAAAAGAGGGAAACAGACACAGGTGAGGGAGGAAGGGGGAAAGAGACAGGGGAAAGGGGGAAAGAGACACAAGGGAGGGAGGACGGGGAAAGAGACACAGGGGAGGCAGGGGTGGGGGAAAAGAGACACAGGGGAGGGAGGAGGGGGAAAAGAGACAAAGGGGGGGGAGACATATGGGAGTCAGGAGGGGGAAAGAGACACAGGGGAAGGAGGGGGGGAAATAGACATGGGGGGAGGTGGGGGAATGAGACACAGGGAAGGGAGAGGGGGGAAAGAGACAAAGGGGAGGGAGAGGGGGGAAAGAGACAAAGGGGAGGGAGAGGGGGGGAGACACAGGGGAGGGAGAGGGGGGGAGACACAGGGGAGGGAAAGTCACATGTAATATTAAGCTGTCATCTATGATGGGCAAATGCTAGTCTATATAAATTTGGATAAATGTCTATACCGTTGGAAAAATAAAAACATAATAAAAAATAATTCAGAGATTCCAAATGTAGGATAATTTAAAACTATGTTATTCAAATTCCATTTTTCAACTCTAAACTTACACTACAATTTGTACCTGCCAATCAGCCTTTATGATATACCCACTAAGGGTGTTTTGATATCTCAGGTCATTGCCAATACCTGCTGATAACTCCGAGCCTTTGTCTCAATGTAAAAAGACTTGTCACGCTCATATCCCAGGGAGTAAATAGGTTGATTAGATAACTTACTCCATTGGAACTGAACATTATTAGCGCCTTCAACACAATAGATTCAGGATCATCAAAAGATCCTCCTGACAGTTAACAAATGCAAATCTCAATGTAATTTTACTGTAGGAATATGCATTTTGAACAATATTTATTTGATAAATTATTTGCTATTGTGTGTCTGCGTCGCTCAGTCGTGCCCAACTCTCTGTGACCTCATGGACCGCAACACACACCTTGCTAATCCACTTGGAATTCATGGAAAAGATACTGGAGTGGGTTAACAGTTCCTATTACTTCCCATAGCTTTTAATTATACCATATTTGGAAACTCTGCTGTGTCACTTTCTCTTTAATTGTGGTACAGCAACCTGGGACATTGACAAGAGGACAAAAAAGGTGAGACATTTTTTAGCCATTGTGAACAATGGCAGTAATTGAAACACACAATGCAAACAGATGCAAGCGGTGCGGATACACAATGCATATTTCCATCAATGCCATTTGCTAAACAAATATTAACAACCTGACCGCAAACTATTTTAATCTTTTAGCTAATTTGGCCGTCATCAGTTACCTGTTTTCTCGACATTTACTCAGTTTGACCTACAGTGTATAGTTAAAGGTTTTATTCTCTATAAGTATTTTTAGTAACAGGAAGCTACGATCACTATACTCATATGTGCAAGAACAGTATTTTCTGACAACTCATAAAAATGGGACAAAATGAATAATGGAAATGCCATATCATGTTTAAATTGCAGAAGAAGGAATGTGAAGAATATTGTTGCAAATGCAGTATGCAGAGGGATTAAAAACTCATTTTGTATCTATTGTATAAATGTTTTTCATGGAACAAACCATTTGTAATGTTTAAAAACCTACTATTTTAAATGGTAGTACATTGTATGTTATTGTATTCAAAACTTTAAAAAAAATACATGTTTGCTAAAATCACAGTTTAAAAAGTCACCTCTCTGTGCTTGTAACAGGAAGCATTTGAAACAGTCTTCAATCAATTTAGGTGACCAGTCTGCTTTTAAACCTGTCAATAATCGATGTGGGTTCCCTGATGGTCCAGTGGTTAGGATTCGGTACTTTCACCGGTGGGCCTGGTCAGTACTCGGATGGGTTGGGCCTGGTGAGTACTTGGATGGGAGACCACATAGGAATACCAGGAGCTGAATGCTGTGACCCACTGGAGAATGAACTGGCAACCCACTCCATGTATACCAAGTGGATAGGCATGGTGTGTTGCAGTCCATGAGGGCAGAAATGTCAGTAATCATAACTATAATTTTATCAGTGACTGCAGAAGACTTGGGTCCTGCTTGTGCAATCTTTTCAACTCTTGAATACAATGGGTCGGATGGTCCGTCGGGTTTAGATGCCCATTTTTTTTTTTTTTTATAAATCCGCTTGCTTTTTTAATAGATATATATATTATTTATTTGCTCCCTGTATGCACTTACAACTCCTATGTTTGCAGTTACTGCTCTAACCTATTTCTAAATGATCATTTTGTCAGGTAATGAGATAGAGGCAGATGGTCTATATGTGTGATGTCCTATGGGAATAAGAACTGTCATTATTAAGTGTTGTTGCTGTGCTACAATATATATGAATTTACTATTAAAGGCATACTTGCGTTTCCTGGATTATGAATGCATCTGATAGAGGAGAATCAGTAGTGTATGCAAACATTTTTTTGCATGAAAAAGTCCCAAAATAAACATTAATAAACTTACCCTAACATTTGTAAATTTCTGCAGTTTTCTGGAACTTGAATTTGAGAAGAAATGCCCCTTAAAAACCATAGCTAACTTAGAATAAAATTCATAATTCATTTTGGCCAATTCCAGGCAGCTATAACATTGTTTCAATGTCTGGAAAGTCAGCCTGTGCAGCAAAGCATCATGGGATGTGTAGCCTTTTTTTTCCCTTCACAAGGAGTCGGTCAGAGATTGCCATGAGGATTTCTGCATTGTGCCGCTGTAGGCTTATAGGCTAATATAGGATTAAATAAATGTACCTGGATGCAGTGTTTCTATTGGTAGGTACCAGATGCCTAGGTAGGCACCTATAGGGGCGTGGAAAACACATTTGTTTTTTTAAATAAAATACATCTGTATGTATATAGAATGAATCAAAGTAATGTGTGTTTCTGATATAAGCAGTATGTGCTAAATTAGAAAAAGGTAAAAACAGGGAAACTTCCATATACCTTTAGTTAAAGCAATAATAAATTCAATGGTCTTTTAAATGGAAATGTTATGTGTTGTGATAGATGAATATATAATGTTGTAAAGACATAAATACCAAGATGTATAAATCAAGGAGACTCACCTGCTTCTAATTGTCTGGGAGGCACCTCTTGCCCTGAAGATGATGACTCGGGATCCAGAGGAGCAGAGCATTGCAGAAGCTGGTTGTCTTTCACCAGAGCTTCAACTTTTTGACGTAATTTAATAACTTCATTTTGGGACTCTTCCAGTAAATCTCCTAAGAAGGGAAATAATGGTACAGTCATGCAAAAATAACATACAATGATGATTACGATTATTAAAGGGTATGGTTAATGTTTTAAGGGGAAACTACCGTGTGAAAAGGCAAATAATGACACAGGAAGTAGCTGAAAATATTAAGAAAAAACAAAAACAAAACTATTTCAGCTGAACATGAGTTTAGGTTGTTATGCTGCTCTATTTTAAAGACTTTCTTACAGCATAGAATATATTTTTTAATGAAAAAAAAACAAAAAAAAAAACAAATGTCCTTTGAAATTAATACTTGCAAACAGCAAACTAAGGACTGATCAGGAGGACTGATAAATAAAATGTATTATATTGTTCTGTATGTGTGCACAAATGGATCAATGAAGCAAATTGCCTCCAACAGACACACACATTAGATATGGTATTTGGCATGCCAAACGTGTTATGATTAACCCATGCTTATGTATTTATTTGATAAAGTGGGCAATTTGTCCAATGATGATTCATGAAGATTAAATATAACCAATGAGTATCAAATGAAATCCCCCAGCTTGTGCCAGAATGATATATCATGCTTCACTCCGAGCAGAGAAGATGTTGGTCAATGAAACATGTTAGTGTTTGGGGATGGTTGTGTGTAAGTTACCTAAACTCATGATTCCTTCCATGTTTTCTTTTGGATCTTGGCTTTCTTTCACTAATACCTTGCAGGTGATTCCACCTGGATCATATATTCTGTAAGGTCCTTTGTTTTCCATGTATTAATCAAACATTCATTCATCTGTAATGCATGATACCCTGTAATAGAAAGAACATTAGTCATGCAGATACTTATGAAAGATTAAGTACAATACAGTGATATAGACCTGGGTGGCAAATCACTGAGAAATTAGTTTTTTTAGTTTATGCACTAAAAGATGAGCTGTAGAAGTCACATTGTAGAGGTATAGAAGAGCAACACGGGCTATAGTAAAATATAGACCATGAAGAGGCAAGAGAGGAAATAATAAATTGGGAAGGGAATGGGGAGCGTATCCTAGTGAGGTTAGGACAGCATAAAATTAAAAAACTTAACCTAGGACCCCATTCAATTGGCCAAATTGTAATTGCTAATCCTGAAAAGCAGCTTGTAAAGGTTATGGATATTCTACATTTCGCTACTCACATTCCAATTGCGAGTTACCAGCCGAAAATCACTGCGAGCCAGCAAAAGATGTAACTAAGCCCTATCTCCTCCATTTTTCAAGCCCGCAAAAGTTAACAGTGCTAAAATCGATATTCAATTACAAAAGTTTAAGTAGCTCACAAATGAATCTTACCCACAATCGAAAATGTATCAAAAAATATTACGACTACTAGGTAGGGGGTTAGACACTTGTTCTGATAACTGCAGCAGCTATTAAACACACGCTACTGTACTTTAAAATACTGGGAAAGTATGGAAAGGCATTAGAATTAATTGCACAAGCTCACCAATCTGCAATAAAAAATTATTATTTGTAACTTTTATTTCTCCATGTTATATCGATCCTGGGAATAAAGGGATTAATACATATCATGGAACCCGCATGGACTAGAACAGTTGATTTAATGATTTGTATTGATTAATTGTAGTATAAATTGTAATTAATTACAGTATAAACTCCATGTTTTACTGATTTACTATTGGCTCTGTCTAAGAAGTATTGCGATTGTTTAAGAAGTAAATTACGGCCTTGCATACCTATTGTCAGATCATACGATCATGCCCCCTGAAATCCGTCTTACGAGTACATGGTTTCCGCGTGGAGGCGGTGAGAGGGCAGTTGCGACTTAGAGACAATTGAATCAGTTTAAATGTTTAGAAAAAATGTGACCCACAGCCAAAATTTCGGATTACAGGCAAATACGGGATTGCAATTGAATGGGGCCCCTAGTAACTTGCAATAAGTGTCAAAAGTAGCTGTCATTAAAGAGTCACAGATTTGAAAAACAAAACACAACTTGTGGAATTCCCCTTGTTACAATAAAACTGATATATACAGAACAGCATACTCGGTTCCTTCCTGGTTTTTGTGAATATCGTCAAAACAAGGCTAAGCAGAATCAACATGTGAAGGACATCATTTCACGGCCCAGCATTGAAGGTTACTACAGGAGGTATTGTCTCTGTTGTTTTGCAAGAAACAGAAAGATTGAAGGTTTGCAAATTTAAAGGTCCGCTATAGTTTAGACAAAACTTCACGTTTGCAAAGCATGCTACAAACTAATATCAACAGCAGCAGCTATGCAAGTCATGAGCATAAATGCATTTTTGGAGGAAATCTTAGCAGAATCTGCTTGTGGCTAAAGGCTTCAAAACTGGACCTCTTGTTGGGATGCAATTGAAAGGGTGTTATTCTAACTTAAATGTCCCTTTAATCCTACTGGTAAATTCCATAACATTTTGATAGTATTAAAAAAAAATGAATACAGATCTTATATGCAAGCAAGGTCCCCCCTCATAGATGACTAATTATGTTAGGGACAAGAATGCAAAATGTAAAGGTTGCACTTATATTTTAAACAGTTAGCTCATCAAATTATTGTTTTCAGAGATAGACAGTACAAAAAAAAAACATATGTGACAATTTACAAGTCTTTTTACCATATATATCACAATTAAGACAGAAAATACAAATTCATGAAATCACACAAGACAATGATTACATACTAAAAAGACACTAAATCTATTGTATTACTTAAATAACGTGCGAATACAAGAATGGAGAGACAGAGCGGGCGTTAGGGGGTCCAGAAAGTCCCAAAAAATTAGAAACAAATAATTAAGCAAAATGTATCAGTCATAGCTATAAAAGGGTGAAGATAGTGATTTAATCATTGAATAGCCAAATTGCATTTTTGCCAAAGCTCCCATTTTTCTAAAGATCCTTTACCAAAACCCAGCTCCATATAATCTTTCTCAAGCATGATATTTCTATTCATTTTGTGGATTATATGTCCCCAAGTGGGGCATGTCGGTTGTTTCCATTTGCAGACAAGTAACATTTTAGCAATAATGACGACTTGTATAATCAGTGCTTTTATTTTCCTATTATATCCATCTGGAAAAATTGTTAAGAAGGACAATCTCTGGAGTAAGATCGATCTTGGAATTAGTAATAGCTGAGATTTCCTTAGAACACACTTCCCAGAAGTCTTGAACGATTTGACACTGCCGCCATATATGTATAGGTGTTCCTAGCTTGTTGCAATTTCTCCAACATTTCCCATCATTGGGATTACCAGTAAATTTGGCTATTCTGTTAGGTGTTAAATACCACCTATTCATGACCTTAAATGAGACTTCTCTCATGGGGCAGTATTTTAAGATTGTATATGTAAATTCTAGAGACTTAAACCAAGTTTCTATTGGCCAATTTAGTTCAATATCTTTTTCCCCACTATCATTTTTGAGTTTTTCTATATCTCTTTAAGTTATTTGAGAACACTAAAACATTTAGATATTAGATAGCTCATCAAATTCTTTATAAGACCATACTCTAAATATGACACTTGTGGTGTCCCTTTAATGAAATAGTTTGGAGATCCCTTCTCCGTATGGGTTCCCTGATGGATTCGGTGCTCTCACCGAGTTCGATTCCAGACAGGGAACCAAGAGGTCACACCCCCATGAAGCTGAGCAGGGTTAGGCCTGATGGGAACTAGGATGGGAGACCACCTAGGAATATCAGGAGCTGTATGTTGTGGCTCCGTGGAGAAATACTGGCAAACTACTTGAGTATCTCGGTCAAGAAAACCAAGTGGATCAGCATGACCATGGACATAAAAACTCTCTCAGTATTTCTGCTATATAGTATAAAGCAGTGGCTCTCAGGGTTTTTGATCTGCGGACCAACTAGTTACATATGTTCCAGTGCTTCTGGGGTCCGCTTTTGAAACCCAGAACATTGTGATAATACATGCAGCAGACACAAAAATATGTAACCGAGAAGACATTCCAGTAGGAATGTGTAATGATTTAATAAAAACATATATAACCGATTAATAGTAGTGGTAGGTTCTCTTCAACCCTCTTATTTCTTAAGGCTTAGTTGATGAGTCTCAGGAACCAGCAAAAGTCCCAGGAACTGCAGGTGAAAACCACTAATACAGAGTATTAAGAAGAACCATATATATTCAGAAATTCAAAGCAGCGCCATCTTTTTTTGACATTACCCATATATTCTAAGTTAATCCTTTCTGGGCAGTAATATACAATGGAGTATTATGGAAATTATGTAGTAGTTGTCAACCTTACCAAAGTGCCACTTTAATTTCCAAAAACAACAACGCATGCAAAATGAAGGAACTGTGATTGTGAAAAGATTCCTGGGAATCCCCATCATATCAATAACACGTCTCTGATTGTAGTATTTGATCTATACAACGCCAAACAATGTAATAAAGATAAAACAGGTTTGCCAGCATTTACATTTTTAATGCCAGGGGCTTGGAAATTTTTGAACGCTTAAGGCCAGACACATTTTTAAAATATTAAGATTTGTTTACAAAGGAGTTCAAACTGCATTCTTTTATTATAGGGCTATTATGGGTCACCTCTTAAAGGTGATATCTAAGTGAGCTGGATTAATACATTTCTGCTCTCTCTAGGCAAAAAGCAGCCTATGTGTATGCAGCACATCTCATAAAACATTTTATTTTTATACATTTCTAAAAATCTCTTTAATGATTATGTTGACACCCCCCAGGGGGTGTCTACAAAATTCCTGGTGCCCCCCACTATTTACCTGCTGTTGCTTGTTCAGCCAATCTCCTTACAGCTTCCTACCACATGTCAGTGAAACACTACATTTCCCAGGCTCCTTTGCCTACATATCCCATGCTGCTTTGCACCACAGCCAATAGGAGAGCAGTGTTGTCACTGCTGGTATATGACTCATCCCTGCTTCCTGGCTATGCTGTGTGGTGTTGCCATAGCAACCAACATAGTACTATGTCAGAAATCTTTCTCTAACCGGATTGGCCAAAACAAATTGAAGGGGTGTTAACCGTCATTTTAAACTGTCAGAAATTACAATAGATTTTGCTAACTTCAAGGTAAGTGTTTAAATGTTTATTTTTTCATGCAAACATTTTTTTTTCATACACTTCTGATTCTCCTCCATCAGATGCATTCATAATCCAGGAAACTTAGATATCCCTTTAAGACATCCCTTGTGATGCACAGAATGTACGATTCTTGTTATGCACTGGTGCAAGAGCAATCCAATAACAATTACCTCCAAATGGATTGAAAAGTCAAGTGTTAGGAGACTTGTAAGGACACCATAGATTCAACATTCAATAAGGATCACCAGCTGTATACCACTGAACAGAATAAATACGACTTCTTGACAGTGATTGACAAAATTATACCAAATTTAGATAAAATTCAGATTATCTTGTAATATCATACATTGTTTCCTTATAGCTGGGTATGGATGGAAATACAATTTACTTGGTGGGTTTTGAGAGCTCTTAGACTAACATCTGGTTTTATTTAATAAGGTCTTTGGAACATTCCTAGACCATTACAAACCTACATGTGTCTATGTTTACTATGTGAACTATATATTACATAAAACCTATTTCAAGCGTGGAATTGCCGGACATTTCAACAGAGCAGCCTGTTGGACTTTCATTTTCTATCACCTATAATAGTTATTAGTTGTGAGTAACACCTGCGAGATGCGTTCTGCACAAGCGTTACTCACAAGCTAATTGTCGAAAATACCTGGAGAATCGCACAACTGCGAATGTTGTGTTTACCCATGCACGGCAGAGCAACAGAGGGAGGGGGGAGAGAGATGCAGAGCGAGAGAGATAGGGAGAGGGGGGGGGGAGAGAGAGGGGGAGGGAGGGAGAGAGAGAGGGGGAGGGAGGGAGAGAGAGAGAGGGGGAGGGAGGGAGAGAGAGAGGGGGAGGGAGGGAGAGAGAGAGGGGGAGGGAGGGAGAGAGAGGGGGAGGGAGAGAGAGAGGGGGAGGGAGGGAGGGAGAGAGAGAGGGGGAGGGAGGGAGGTAGAGAGAGTGGAGCAGAGAGGGAGAGAGGGGGAGGGAGAGAGAGAGGGGAGGGAGGGAGAGAGAGAGGGGAGGGGGGAGAGAGGGAGAGAGAGGGAGGGAGGGAGAGAGAGGGATGGGGAGAGGTAGAGAGAGTGGAGCAGAGAGAGAGAGAGGGGGAGGGAGAGAGAGAGAGAGAGGGGGAGGGAGTCAGAGAGAGAGGGATGTGCAAGGAGGCAGAGAGAGGGAGGGGGAGAGGTAGAGAGAGAGAGAAGGAGAGAGAGAGGGAGGAGAGAGGGAGGAAGAGAGAGGGATGGGGAGAGGTAGAGAGAGAGGAGCAGAGAGAGAGGGAGAGGGGGAGGAAGGGAGTCAGAAAGAGAGGGAGAGAGAGGGAGGGGGCAAGGAGGCAGAAAGAGGGAGGGAGAGAGGTAGAGAGGGAGAGAGAGGGATGGGAGAGAGGGAGAAAGAGATGGAGGGAGAGAGGGAGGCAGAATAGGCATAGAGAGGGGGCAGAGGGAGGGAGTTGTAGGGAGGGAGACAGAGAGCACACAGAGCGGAGAGAAAGGGCAGAGAGAAAGAGGGCGCAGAGAGAGAGAGAGAGAGGTTGCACAGAGACATAGGTCACACAGAAAGAGACATAGCGCAGAGAGAGATAGAGGGTTGACAAAGAGAGAGAAAGGGCGCAAAGAGAGAGAGAGGGCACACGGAGAGGGCGCACAAAGAGAGACAAAACAGACAATATACATATAATACCGTCATTTATGACGGCAGGTTACTAGTTCTATAATAAACAGTACCTTATTAAAGCATTCTCATGGGTAAAGAATTCATACTTTTGGGGACCTATAAACTTGCTTTATAGGAACATATATATCCCTCCATGGATCCTAATAGTTCATTGGGATACCATCATTTATCCAGAATAATTTATAATAACGTTAGGGCTTTAACTTCAGCGTAATTTCTTGGGGGTAAATAAAAACAAAGGTAAAAAAGTGGGCAACGTCCTTAAGTGATTCCAGATAACGGTTTAGATTTGGGCAACTTTTATCAGCTACAGTAATAAAGTACCTTACAGCAACAATTATACAAATATGCACAGAGGGATTTATTAACAAAGTATTAACGAAGTATGCACTTTTAATGCATTATGGTAATTTATTAGTCACCGAGTTAATCTCCACTTTTTTTTCTTGAACGTCATTACTTTTTTCTCTCTAATAAAAAAACTAAATTTCCTCTATGATGAGGAAATTAGTATTTCCACTTCAGGTATGGTGTAATTTTTACAATGAAGAACAAGGGAGATTCTAGAATTGTGAAATCTTCCTTTTTGTTAACCTGTTTTAGACTGATTTGCAGCAGACTATGAAACAATAATTTGACATCCACTTTATGATAATCACTCTATATGTAAATTAAATAAATGATATATATATATACTAGCGAATTGCCCGTCAAAAAATTATGGCAATGAAATTGTAAGTGAGCTAATGCTGTTTGGTGTATAACAATGACATAAATAATACATTAATAAATTAATATAGTTTACCTATTTTGAAGTAATATATGCAGGAAGCATTCTGTTGAAGAGCTGGCAATCTGTTTTGATGTTGCTGCAGCATTAGTGGTGTGGAGCTGCTGTGTAAGCGTGATGAATGTGTGCAGTGTAATAGTGTGCGTGCGCGAGACCAAACCGTTAGCGTAGTTGTGTACTTCCGCATTGTGTCTCTAACCCCCTTCCCTGTGTCTGTTTCCTTCCTGTGCCTCTTCCCCCCCTCTTCCTCCCATGCGTCTCTTTCCCCTCTCCCCTGTGTCTCTTTCCCCCTCTCCCTCCGCTGTGTCACTTTCCCCCCTGTCCCCCCTCCCCCTGTCCCGGTTCGCCCTCCCTCGTGTCTCTTCCCCCCATTTCCCTCCCCTGTGTATCTTCCCCCTCCTCTACCTCCCGTGTCTCTTCCCCCCAGCTCTCACTCCCCTGTGTCTCTTCCCCCCTCCTCTCCCTCTCCTGTGTCTCTTTCCACCCTCCTCTCCCTCCCCTGTGTCTCTTTTCCTCCTGTGTCTCTTACCCACCTCTCCCTCCCCTGTGTCTCTTTCCACCTCCCCTGTGTCACTCCCCCCCGTGTCTCTTACCCCCCTCTTCCCCTGTGTCTCTTTCCCCTCCCCTGAGTCTCTTTAACCTCTCCTGTGTCTCTTTAACCTCTCCTGTGTCTCTTCCCCCTCCCCGTACGCGCTGCGCTTTGCGCAAGCACGGCTAAGGCCGTGCTTTGTGCATGTGTGGTTAACGCAATCCTTGTGCACGGCTAACGCTGCACAATGCTCATGCGTGGCTTATGCCACGCAAAACCCGGCTAATGCCATGCATTGCACATGCTAATGCCAAGGTTTGCGCATAAGCTAACGCAGCGCAATGCGCATGCACGCAATCCGATAGGGCTTTGCGATCGGATTGTTGAGTTTGACAATTATAATGTGTGATATATGTATTATATATATATATATATATATATATATATATATATATATACACACACACATATACACACACATACATGCATACATAAACACACATGCATTATAACAAAATGAACAGCTATATTAAAATATTCCTTTTCATTTTGTTTCTCTGAGACTTTGCCACATTTGTACTTGGTTAATGTTTTCCTCCAATGTAGGCCCAGTGACTTATGAAATACAAAAACATAACCATGAACATAGCAGTGAAAAAAACTTTTTTTCTGCCTTTTTTCACTTTCCATTGGTTAAATTATCTGAACTGAAAAAAATATTCTGAGCCTCATTCAATTGCAAGCCCGTAATTACCTGACATTTTGGCTGCGGGTTAATTTTTTTAGATACATTTAGATGTATTCAATTTACTCTAACCTGTAATTACAGGCTCACAGCCTGCACATGCAAACCATGAACTCATAAGTAGGATTTCAGGGGCATAATCATCTGATCTGGCAATAATTAAGCAAGCCTGTATGCTTCTTTTTAGACAGAGCCAGTAGTAAATGAGAAAGTCAACATGACATCAGTAAAACATGGAGGTTACAATTAATGTGCGATTGTAGGCCAAGCATTAATACACGCAAATACGTATTGTTTGCGGATTGGTTGCACTCAAGCAATCTTGAAATACATTAAAGCATCTGTTTAAGTCTATGTGGGTGGCCTGGTATGTATTAACCCATTGATTTCCGAGAACGGAAATAAATGTTACAAATAATATTTTTTTTATTGTAGATTTGCGAGCTTGAGACTATTGTGCATTTAATTCTAGTGTCTTTCATTGCTTTCCCAGTATTTTAAAGTACAGTAGTGTGTGTTTATTTGCTGCTGCAGTTATACAGTTGTTTAACCCACTTGCGAGTCCTGTCTAGCACTAGTAGAATTTTTTGATACATTTGCCATTTACAGGTTTGAAGGCAATTGCGGGCTTGTTGAATTTTTCTAATTGAATATTGGTTTTGCGTGTTTAGCACTGGTAACATTTGCATGCTTGAAACCTCAAAGGAGGAGATAGGACAGAGTTAAGTTTTTGACAACCACAGTGATGTTGAGCTTGTAACTCACAACTGGAATGCAAGTTGCTTAATGTAGCCAATTGAATATCAGTTACATTTACGGGCTACGTTTCGGGTTCAAGTAATTGCGATTTGGCCAATTGAATAAGGCTCATAGTCCACCGAATCCCCCTTGTTACACTACAATTAACAGATAAACATCATAATGTTCCTTTCATGTTGTTCAGAATACAGTCACTGATCAGCAACATGAGCAAGTGTAAACATTATTTCACTCCTGTACATTTAAGGTGTGCTATTTTCCAAGAAACCAGGGAAACAAAAAGATTGATTGTGCAAATTTAAAGTTACAGCATAGTTAGGACAAAATGTAATGTTTTAGATATATGTCACAAACAAAATATGCAGCTGTATAAAGGACCACCAATGTGTCTTTTATGTTATTCTCTTGAAGAATATCACTTTATAATGTGCAAAACTTTTTAATTACCGTATATACTTGAGTATGAGCCGAGTTTTTCAGCCCTTTTTTTAGGGCTGAAAAGGGCCCCCTCGGCTTATACTCGAGTCACTCTCCTCCCGTGTCTCTCTAACACCCTGTGTCTCTCTAAACGCCCCCCCCCCCGTGTCTCTCAACCCCCCGTGTCTCTCTAACCCCCCTGTGTCTCTCTAACCCCCACCGTGTTTCTCTAACCCCACGTGTCTCTTTCCCTCCCCCCCTCCTCATCCTAAACCCCCTCCTTATTCTAAACCCCCCTCCTCACTTTACCCCTCTAAATACCTCCCCCTCTCCCCTCACTTTCCCCCTCCTCAACCCCCTTCCTCAACCTCAACCCCCATCCTCAACTCCCCCATCCTCATCCTCAACCCACCCCATCCTCAACCCCGCCATCCTCATCCTCAACCCCGCCATCCTCATCCTAAACCACCCCCATCCTAAACCCTCCCATCCTCATCCTAAACCCCCCCCATCCTAAACCCCACCATCCTCATCCTAAACCCCCATCTGCATCCTAACCCCCCATCTGCATCCTAACCCCCCTCCTCACTTTACCCCTCTAAATACCTCCCCCTCTCCCTTTCCCCTCACTTACATGATTTTCTCAAAAAAATATTTTATATATTATCTTGCATACCTGCTAATGTTATTAGTTTGCTAAATACTTCATAAGTATGTAAAGTCTTTCCCAAACTACAGTGGTCCTGGAGGCCCGTAGTGCGCAGGGCTCCAGTCGCATGAAGGGTTGCGTGACCCGGCGAAGCCCTGTGCATGCCTATTGGTTGGTGGACTGGCTGGCCGCGGGGAGGAGCCGAGGGCTGTTGGCGCGAGGCCGGCGCCATTTTGGCTTACTCTGCGGCCGGCCAGCGTGCGGATATAAGTACAAAAAAAAATAAGGACAGGGACATCCGTGTTGCTTGTTGGTCTGGAGATGGAGAGGAAGGATTATCCTACTGTGAGTTGCACTTCTGTTTAATTATAGTGTAATATAATTAAACAGAATCCGAAATCTAACCTATGGTGGTGTAGTGGTCAGTATTTGGTGCTTTCACAGCTGCGACCTTGGTTCAATTGCAGTCAGGGAACCAAGATGTCACACCACCCAGAAGCCATGCAGGGTTCGGCCTGGTCAGTACTTGGATGGGAGACCTAGGAATACCCACTGGAGAAGGAACTGGCAACCCACTCCAGTATCTCTGCCACGAATACCAAGTGAGTCAGCACGGCGTGTTGAGGTCCACGAGGTCACAGTTGCGGTTACACTATCAATTGGAATTCTTCAAAAGGTCATATGGTTCCTCTAAGAATATCCATCTATGATGATTCATTAAAACAGGAATATCCCAGGTCTCATATGGGTCATTAGGAACCACAAGTCTACCATACTTTGGAATATATGTCACTGACAGGTAGAACTTGTATTAGTCACATGGATGAGTCAGTCTGTCTTCATAAGCCTGACATTGTGATCCATACACCACGCCTCATTCCAACTCACTAACATCATGTTTTAGTAGTCATTTATTGTGTGTTACTTGTTCTCTACTTACAACTGATAATATCTATAAATAAGAACAATATGTGCTGCCTGGCTCAAATATCCAACTCATTGCTGCTCCACTATGACATTTTTTGGTGGTCACACTCAAATTTAATACTTAACAAGCTATATGGAAGCTATATGGGACTTCAAAAGTAAAAAAAAAAATATATGGATTCAAAAGTCCCCTTTCTATCACAGACCTTCTCTCTATATATAGGGCTGAAAAAAGTATCAAACACTTAGGAGCCACACATGCTGGTTTATGATCTTGCTTATGAAGCAGGGTCATAGGGTATTCCATGCCTTGGACCAATTATACCCATATACTATAGATTGCTTGCTCTGGACAGGGCCCTCCACTCCATTTGTATGTTTATTTTTTTATTTTTTGCTCATCAGCCCTATAGCCTATGCCGTCATAAACCTGGAAACTGTTGTCATAATCCTCTTAAAGTTGAAAGCACTTTGGATAAATGCTCTATATAAATGTAAATATATTTTAAAAAATAAGGATTTTGTAGGAACAAACTAATGATCTGCTTTTTGAGGTCAGGATAGGACTTACCTGAACCACAACCAATGGTCATTCAGGGCTTCACACCCCCCAAAAGGGATATAATCACTTAAGACTTAACATCCACCGTCTTGTCATAGTTGGCCAGACCAGGGAAAATCCCCCATGTTAAAAACCATTGTCTGTAGGACCTCTCATGATTATGCCGAGAATCTCAAGAGGAACAGACAACGCAGATTTAATGAACTTTAAAGTGCTATAAAATTAAAACCATTTGAGATAGAGGGAAAACATTTAAGGGGGTTTCTTTCAACCATAATGGAAGGGTGTACACCAAGTTTCATCAAAACCCTTGTTTTTTTGCATTGATTTGTGCAATGACCCGGATAACAGTTCAGATTTTATGATATCCTTTTTTGGGACACAAATGGTTTAAGCAGTATTAAGTCATTCTCATTGGAGATCTACTCTACATCCCAGATCTCTCACAGTTAAGTAATTTTATCAGGAACAATATCAAACAGTTCCTTCAATTAAAGCAAAACTGAACACAATAGTTCAACGTTCAAGATTATATTTATTTCTAAAAACATTTTTGCTAATTGTCATATATTCAAAATGGCATGCAACATTTATATACAAAAGAAAGCAAAGTTTTAGTTGTCTAAATGTAAAAATTATGATAAGGTACTTGTCCCAGTGCAGTAATTATACATTTAAACCACTGTATGTAAAACTCCGGCCAGTCAACTTGTGGGGTCTGCATACAGCTGTATGCACAGATATTTCCTGAAACTATCAAGCATGTTTTATTTTATTTCCTGTTTTTTAAATGATACATATTTTATATGGGCGATTAAAATGTGTAAGTATTTATATTGACTTATCTTAACCTTTTTAACATCAATGAAAAGCTCTTTTTAATTAGTTTACTGAAGACAGAGCTTTAAAACTCACAAATGTTAAAATATATTTATGAATATATTTATTTATTAATCAATCAGTGTTTTTTGTCTTTAAGAAAATCAAAAACTCTTGAAATTATATTTACCACTGCAAAGCAACTTTTTGAAATGTAATACACCACTTAAAAAAGAATGCAATTGTATTTGTAATTAATACATTAAACTACATTTTATATGATGATGATGATCTCTAAAAAAAGACAATAGAAAAAAAATTGTAATAAATACAAAACACACACCCATACATTTTATATATATATATATATATATATATATATATATATATATATATATATATATATATATATATACACACACACACACACACACATATATACACACACAACAACAACATAAACAACAACCAGCTGGCAGGAGATGCTTAGTACAGCAATGTACTAAATACTCTGACAGATAGTGGCACTTTTAAAGTTTCACTTCTTATTACAGAGTCTATATTTAGATGGGATTTTCCCTTCCACTTCTCATGCAGTTGAAGTCAACAAATAATGGCAAGCCTGTAGATATGCCGATAACAGCACCCCGACTTTAGAGCTGATGAGACCAGTGCACCTCCACACCGAGCACAGAGCGGGCAAGACCAGTGACAAGACACGGACCTGGATCGCAGAGCTCAAGCTGTGCCAGTCAGGTGGAAGTTCTGAAGTCGCAGGGGAATCACACACTACAGGACTAGAGTCACACACTACACAATAGGAGCAGAGACGCACACTACACAACAGGGGCAGTCACACACTACAGGAGCAGAGATACACACTACACAACAGGGGCAGTCACACACTACACAACAGGGGCAGTCACACACTACACAACAGGGGCAGTCACACACTACAGGAGCAGAAACACACACTACACAACAGGGGCAGTCACACACTACAGGAGCAGAGCCTTACACTGGACAAGCAGCCTCAGTACAAATATTTTTACATATACACCATATGGTAACATTGGAGTGGAGAAGAATTTGTATATTAATAATCCAATGATGAACCATATCTGCCAGTGATGCAGTGTACACCAATAACATACACAGAAACCTGTTCAAAACACTAACCCCTACACCCTAAAAGCCTAACCCTAACCCCTGCACCACCAAAACCTAACCCTAACCCCTGCACCACCAAAGCCTAACCCTAACCCCTGCACCACCAAAGCCAAACCCCTACACCTCCAAAGCCTAACCCCTACGCCCCCAAAGCCAAACCCTAACCCCTACACCTCCAAAGCCAAACCCTAACCCCTACAACTCCAAAGCCAAACCCTAACCCCTACACCTCCAAAGCCAAACCCTAACCTCTACACCTCCAAAGCCAAACCCTAACCACTACACCTCCAAAGCCAAACCCTAACCCCTACACCTCCAAAGCCTAACCCTAACCCCTACACCTCCAAAGCCTAACCCTAACCCCTGCACCACCAAAGCCAAACCCTAACCCCTACACCTCCAAAGCCTAACTCCAACACCCCCAAAGCCAAACCCTAACCCCTACACCCCCAAAGCCAAACCCTAACCCCTACACCCCCAAAGCCAAATCCTAACCCCTACACCTCCAAAGCCAAACCCCTACACCTCCAAAGCCAACCCCTACACCTCCAAAGCCAAACCCTAACCCCTACACCCCCAAAGCCTAACCCTAACCCCTGCACCACCAAAGCCAAACCCTAACCCCTACACCTCCAAAGCCTAACTCCTACACCCCCAAAGCCAAACCCTAACCCCTACACCCCCAAAGCCAAACCCTAACCCCTACACCCCCAAAGCCAAATCCTAACCCCTACACCTCCAAAGCCAAACCCTAACCCCTACACCTCCAAAGCCAAACCCTAACCCTACACCCCCAAAGCCAAACCCTAACCCCTACACCTCCAAAGCCAAACCCTAACCCCTACACCTCCAAAGCCAAACCCTACACCTCCAAAGCCAAACCCTAACCACTACACCTCCAAAGCCAAACCCTAACCCCTACACTTCCAAAGCCTAACCCTAACCCCTACACCACAAAAGCCTAACCCTAACCCCTACACCTCCAAAGCCTAACCCTAACCCCTACACCTCCAAAGCCTAACCCTAACCCCTCCAAAGCCTAACCCTAAACCTCCAAAGCCGAACCCTAAACCCTACACCTCCGAAGCCTATCCCTAACCTCTACCATATCTCTTCCTCTCTCTCCAGTCTCTCTCTTCCTGTCTCTCTCTTGTCTCTCTCTTCCTCTCTCCATCTCTCCCTCTCCTGTTTCTCTCTTCCTTTATCCCTCAGTCCATCTCTTCTTCTCTCTCCTGTCACTCTCTTTCTCCCTCCCATCTCGCTCTTCCTCCCTCCCGTCTCGCTCTTCCTCCCTCCCGTCTCGCTCTTCCTCCCTCCCGTCTCGCTCTTCCTCCCTCCCGTCTCGCTCTTCCTCCCTCCCGTCTCGCTCTTCCTCTCCCCTGTCTCTCTATCTCTTCCTCTCCCCTGTCTCTCTATCTCTTCCTCTCCCCTGTCTCTCTATCTCTTCCTCTCCCCTGTCTCTCTATCTCTTCCTCTCCCCTGTCTCTCTATCTCTTCCTCTCCCCTGTCTCTCTATCTCTTCCTCTCCCCTGTCTCTCTATCTCTTCCTCTCCCCTGTCTCTCTATCTCTTCCTCTCCCCTGTCTCTCAATCTTGCTCTCTCCTGTCTCTCAATCTTGCGCTCTCCTGTCTCTCAATCTTGCGCTCTCCTGTCTCTCTCTTGCGCTCTCCTGTCTCTCTCTTGCGCTCTCCTGTCTCTCTCTTGCGCTCTCCTGTCTCTCTCTTGCTCTCTCCTGTCTCTCTCTTGCTCTCTCCTGTCTCTCTCTTGCTCTCTCCTGTCTCTCTCAGCCCATATCTCTCCCTCTACTGTCTATCTGACTCCATCTCTACTTCTGCGATCCAGGGCCGTGTCTTCATGCTGGTCCTGAGCGTACATCTCGCCCACGCTGTGGGCAGTGCGTACAGATGTGAGCGCGCGCATGACGCGCACCCATGTGCTGTGCGCGAAAGATGTGCTACCATAGATAACACCATATGTGTTGGTTTGGAGCCAACACTGAGCACATTAATCAATCAAAAGTCGCATGAAGTGCAGTTTGGACTTCAATCCCAGATTCCATTGGTAAAACGAATCTGACGCTGCCAGTGATGCAGTGTAGACCAATAACATACACAGAAACCTGTTCAACACACTAAACCCTACACCCCAACAGCCTAACCCATACACCCTAAAAGCCTAACCCTAACCCCTGCACCGCAAAAGCTTAACCCCTACACCTCCAAAGCCTAACCCTAACCCCTACACCACCAAGCAGCCATGTTTGAAATTATATTTGGATTAAAGAGTGAAGCCTTTGTGGCCACATTTGGATGTCCCTGCCCATGTTCCCAGAATGCAGTGCAATAACTGTATTTCTCGGAATTCTGAGCATGAAACAATTGTTTTATCTTGTTTTAGATGTACAAATGTGAGCACAAATGTACTATTTATTAACTGCACAGTTATTAAAGGTATATGTAAGCTGGATTATGAATGCATCTGATAGAAAATAATTAGTAGTGTATGAAAACATGTGTTATATAGAAAAGTTCAGTTTACTTACAAAGTTATTTGCACAAAAGTCAAATCCAGCTGTTCACACCCACAGGATGCTTACATAAGCCGGGTACACACAGGAAATACAACAGGGTACATATTTTGACCTTTCTGGTACAGAGCACAGGAAGTAACTGTTGCAGTTCTTGTACTGAGCACATGCCAGAAGCCACTGAGGGGAAGAATGATACAATGTATTTGCCTGATTCTGAATTTTAATTTTATGCTAATTAAGGTGGGATTTTCTAGGAGTGTACACAATCACATGCAAATAAAAAAAAAAACATAGCACATTTTGCTAACTTCAAGGTAAGCTAATTAATGTTTATTTTGCGATATTTCATGCAAAAAATGTTTTCATACACTGCTAATTCTCCTCTATTAGATGCATGCATGATCCAGCTCACTTACATATCCCTTTAATACAGACATGCTGCTCAGATGTTCATATTTTAAGGTTATATTTAACACAAGCGGGAGCCTATAATGTATGGTCCCTTCTCGACCTCAGAACACCCAGCTTCTTCCCATAAATTTAATATATCACCCTTTATTGTTGACAAGAAATAACACCAATTAAACACTTTGAGGGTTTTTGGAAGATGACAATGCAGCGTTTAAATAATAGAATAGTTAAGGGGACATCAAATGAAAACATTTCTAGTGTCTCCACTTGATTTTGACTGCTCTACATGATGGTGCAGTATCTACGAGTCCCTTTAAACTATTACATAAATAGTGCCAAAAGCCATTTACAGCCCGCCTGCTGACATTTAGGTAGCTTAGTCATTAGAGATTTAAAAAGGAAAAATAAATGTGATTATGACTCATCCAGCAGTGGTTCCACCGCTGACAATTACTCCCCATCTCCAGTATCTGTGTCATGGATTTGCCTTGTCAGGGTAGTGTTGTTCCATGACATACTATATAGGGAGTGTTTACATTGATATATTCTACATGCAGGAAGAGCACTTTATCTATATTGTTATACCAATCACTTGCCCGTCCAATATGACCGCATAATATTGTCTTAAAGATTGTCTACTGTCTGTTTGTGCTGCCTCTCTCTGCGCCCTCTCTCTCTCCTTCTCTCTCTCCCTCCTTCCTTCTATCACTCCCTCTCTTCTCTCTCTTCACCCCACTTCCTTCTCTATCCCTCTCCTCTCTCCCTCCGGCCCCCATAGTCAGTCAAGCAATGCACTGTGCGCAACTCGCAACTTTGCAAGTGTTACACACAAACAGTACAACAACTATATTCACATATATAGTTGTGGATCTTGCGATGTTGGTAACGGAGCCAGCGCCGCCGTCACACATGCGAGCCTCGCAAAGTGAGGCGAAGCAAATTGCAGCACTTAGACTGCAATAAGCGGCAGCACTTAGGCAAGAAGAGCAGCGCTTAGGCAGCAATGATCGCCAAAGGCGCTCTTTGCATCCAGCGGCGCCCACACACATGCGCGCCTCGCGAAGCAGCCACACAGCAGTTAGGCAGCAAGCACGCAGAACTTTGCGAGTGATTTTGAGCCATATTTGCCGTTTTCCGTCACTCGAAAATCGGCTAAGTGAGAAAAAAAATGGCGGACGAAAAACGTAAAAATTCTGAAACAGGATGAAAACGAGGCTCTGCAACGCCAGGCACGCAGAAATCAGAAAATACACAACGGCGCAAACAGTAACAGCCACACTAACCACGCCAGGCACGTAGGACTTTGAAAATACAACCACGAGGACCGAAAGCCTCACATTGTATGACAACCAGCCTTACAGGTTCATTCCTGTCATTTTTGATGGGCAATTTCCTAGTAGTTGTGGAGTGGCAGAGTCCCTTTAAGTGTGTTAGAGAGCATCAGAGAACACCCCACTCTGCCACAGGATTTTGCTTAAAATACAAATTTATGGAAGAAAACGAATTTTCTACTGAACAAATAAAATATTTGCACAATAGTACCGGTTCAATGAATATAATTTAAACAAATTTCTATCTCACGTTCATAAGTTAATCTTATGCTGGACCGAAAAGCATTCCCCACCTTTAAAATTACACGTTAGTAGTAAAAAATCATAGTTTCCTACTAGGTTTTGCAGTCCCCTGCACTAGAAGCTGGATCACACGACTTGAATGACCAATGAGAAGCTGATGTGTGCACCAGAAGCTGCAATATGAAGATTCACAGCTTGCTACATACCATGGTGACATGCTCTGGAGGGATGGGGAAGGGATATGACAATAGAGGTAAAGAGAAGATAATTTAAAAAAAGAAATCACTAGGGCCCGTACTCAAATAGAGCAATTGTTAGTTACTGGAGCCCGTAATGTAGCCCGTAAACTAATTTGCTATTCAATTGGCGTCTTTTACCGAGACGCAAATGATCTGCGGGTTACAGGCTGAAAATCCCTGCAGTTGTCAAAATCGTAACTCAAACCCAGCTAAGCCTTTGATCTTTCAAGCCCATAAATGTTACAATCCCAAATCGCTATTCAATTGCTACAATTCCTCAAGCCCGCAAATGTTTTCACATCTGTAAAATGGCAAATGTAGAAGAAAATCCTAAGAGTACCAGATACTAAGAGTACCAGATAGGACTCGCAAGGGGGTTAAACTCCTGTTCGTAGCACTGTAAATGCAAATAAAAAAACAATACTGCATTTAAAAGATGGGGAAAGCGATGAAAGACATTAGAATGGATTGCACAACAGTCTCAAGCTCGCAAATCTGCAATAGAATTTTTTTTTTTACATTTCATTTCCTTGTTGTATCAATCTTGGTAATCAAGGAGTTAATAAATATCAGGCCGCCCACATGGACTAGAACATTTTTGTTATTCATTTTTATTATTTTGTACATTGCTGGATTGCGAGTCTGATCGCATATGGACCTCTAAACGCTAATTGATTGATGTGTAACCTCCATGTTTTACTGACGCCATGACGACGGTCTTGTTTACTATTGGCTGTTTATTTTATTTTTAAATGTTATCTTTATAGGACTGTAAATAAAAGAAAAAAAACGTCTAGTCCTTTTAAGTACCTATATAGTGGTCTTACAAAGACGTCTTTAATAACGATTAGATGGGGCTCGATAAGAAAATGCGTTAATTGATCCTTTACTGTGCACTTATACTATAAACTACTATTTTCCAACCATGCCTCAAGCCATATATAAGCTCCGGATCTCTCCGCAATCTAAATGAAGTATTGTGTCCGGATTGGAGCCACCCTGGTGGTATGCCATAACTGCAATATGGTAGTGAGCGGTGACTACATGGCTAGCATCTCAGGTTACACAACTCCTTGCTACTAATGTGTGTTTCAGAGAGTAGTTTTCAGTTTGCTACTTCCTGCTGCGAGGGTCCGCTCCAGCCACATTACTTCAGTCAAGGGATGGAGTGATCCAGAGTTTGTATGCATTTTTTCTTATCAAGCCTTATCTAACTGTTCTTTAAAGGACCACCAAAGTGGTTCTTCAGTGAAATAAAAGTGAAAGATATTGAACCTTGTCTTATCTCACGGTCTGTCTGTACAAACAGATAAAGCAGTTCAGGGAATGTTGCACAAGAAGATATGATGAATCATATCATCTTGTAATACCAGCCTATACCTAAAAAGTACCAATTTGCACAATCATCCCATTACTAATAACACCACAAATCATTCTGTTCTACTTTGTGTTTCCTTTTCCTCTTATACTACTTTATACTAGAAATATTTACCGTGTGTGTTTCTATTTTCTTCTGCAAGTCAATAACAGTAAATTATGATTATTACACTCTGACCGATAAGCATAATGGAAAGGACCATGGAACTTTCCAATTGACCTCACCCAAATGGAAATATGCTTAAAGGGCTATTTACCTCACTACATTGTTTGAAAGAGCACAAAATTGTATGTTAAATTCATCTATTTTTTTTTTATTACACAAATACCAGCTAAAAAAATCTTAATTCTGTTTATATACGAAGTGTAGCCTGCCTACTGGCTGTTGCATGAGTAATAACAGATATCCGATCACGGTGAAGATAGTGATTGATTTTTTTTTCCTGCTCTGACCATTTAACCCATAACTGACCTGTTTAGGTGATTCCAGCATTCCATGCCTGCACAGCTTTCTACAAGTTTTTTGGGGGGGGTTTTGCGCTCACTGCACAGAGCTATAGCTGTGTGTCTGACTGTGGGCAGTCATTGACACATGTAAACACAGATTTATTTGATTTATTAGTGAATTCAAAAACTATTCTAACACGCTTTTAGGAGATTTTTACTGTGATGTGGTCCAAATTGTGCTGAATTAAAGTACCCTTTAACTTTCCTGGTACTTGATATTTCCCTTATATTTACACAGAGTGTATTTGATAAAAAGTTTTACCTTGTTGTATTCTGTAAGTTAGAAAGAACATAAGATTGGGGAACCTTTTCAATATTATTAAGGAACTTGAAGTTCTCTAGTCTGTACATACTAGTGCAGCGTAATAAGAGCAGGAAAACATCTCCCAAAATTCACTGAAAGGAAGTGTTTTGAAACAGCTACTGATTTATCCAGTTCTGTTCTGCACCATTACAAAGAAGGTTGAAAGGCCTATGGGAAAAGTGTTTTCTTTTTTGAAAATGATGCTGCATTGATGGAGTTAGAGGACTTTTAGTTAGGAGATGCAGAATGTTTGAATCCCTCCATAATCCTGCTGCATTAGGTTGCGAATGCGCTAGAACCTGCCGTGCAAGCTTTCAGTGATTCAAGTATTGCGCTACTCAGTCAGGACAACAAAATAGCTCAGTTGTAGAACATCTGACTGTGGGGAAGGAGTTCCTGGTATTTCAGGACTTAATTTCTTCCCTGTATAGCTGGCACATGATAACTAGCACAAATATACTTGTCTCTCCAAGGGGCTGACTCATCCAGAACCTGTATAGCCAAGCACCCATGCTCATTATCTATGCAACGGCTTGTAGGCTATAAACTTAGGGGTGGACAAATTTATCTGAAAATTGTAAGCCAGCTAAATAAGTTAGGAGCCAAGCAAACATTTATGAAATATATGTATAGTAACTAATAAATTATAAGCAAGCAATAAAGATTTATGAGGCTGTCTGATACAAAGTTAAACGTTTTCTCACTGATGATATCTACATCAAGGCTCGACAAACACCAGGCACTAGCTCGCCAGTGCGACAAGAATGTGAGCAGGTAAATCTTTGCACCGTTATTTATAGACTATATGGTGTCTGCTTGGTCTGGGTATTCATGGGTTACCAAACCGGCTTGTGCATCAGCATCACCGATTACAGAGGACTGCCCTCAGTCCTATCCAGTCTTTTCCAGCAGAGAAGTGGAGGAAGAGGGAGAATGAAGTGAAATGTAGGCTGAACAAGGCATAGAGGCCATCCTGACTGCAGCCGTTGGGTTGATGAAACAGCAAGGTACACAGAACTTGTCCACTGGTCCACTTGGTATACATAGTAGAGATACTGAACTGGGTTGTCAGTTCCTTCTCCAGTGGGCCACAGCTCCTGGTATTCCTAGGTGGTCTCCCACCCAAGCTCTGACCAGGTCCAACCCTGCATAGCTTCAGCGTGGTTTGACCTCTTGGTTCCCTGACTGGAATCGAAATCAGGCCGCAGTGTGGAAAGCACCAAATCCTAACCACTGGACCACCCACTGGTATTTTACACCAGCTAAATTAAATAGGTTGAGAATGGCATCCAGTTCTCTATGTTTTAAAGGTTGTGGCCTAGATGGAACCTATTTACATATGTGGTGGTCCTGCCCAAAAATGTTTAAAGAATGTGGTTCAAGAAATTCTTTAATTACGACTTTCTTAGAAACCCATCCACCACTTGATCCATAGTTCTCTCTATTATCCCAACCCTGGGAACAGCATACAAGAATGCGGGGCACAGATTAGTCTCAAGAAGGTCTTTAGCAGAACTATGGAAATCCCCATAAATTCCAAAATTAAACATTATAGTTATAGTTAAAATTTGGGAAAACATTGAAATGGAAAAACTGTCAGCTAGATTGCAAGGCTCCCGATCTCCATTTGGAACTGGCTTCCTTCCTTGGCTTACACATTTTTAAAAGAAAAAACATAGACCTGAAAACGACTTGTTAGACTTTTGTAATTTATGGAACCATTGTATAAAGAATTAGCAATTTAATGACTTTATTATATAAGAAGAATATACTCAAATTAATATTGAGACCTTGACTTTCAAGAAAAATATATAATGTTACAACAATGTTAACTAATCCATATCAAATGAATATTGTATCCAAATACAAAATATTTCTATTGATCTTCCCCTTTATCTTTTTATTTTTTGTATCTTTCCCATATTCACCCATTCACAAATTGTGTTAAATATTACTTTTCACTTTTGCTTTGATATTGTTTTACATGAATTTTAAAATAAAAAATAAAGAGTTAAAAAAGGAAAAGTAGATAAATCTTCCACACACTGCAGAATGGCAGGAGATCCAGAAGTGTCAGGTTCAGAGGCTGAGGAAATGCTAATACAGTGGACTCTCAGTTATCCGGCACCCATGGGGATTGGTAGATGCCGGATAAATGTAGTTTCTGGTTGCTTGAGAGTTACTATTAAAAGAGGCCTAGATTAGCTGCTCTGCTAAGTATATTTATTAGTGAGGGCTGTTCTAGCAGCAGCAGCTTTCACTCCTTACTTACACACAGGTACGCTCGGCTGGTGGGTGTGGTGCTGACCCCGAGAAATGTAACACCAACACTGCACTGGCTCAGTCACTTATGCCTGTCTGCTTCCAGGTAACATTGAATTGCAGAGATATACAGTGGATGAAATCTAGGTGCCTGTAAGCATTTTGTGGCCGGACAACCTGGCTCCTGGCATTTGTTGAGCCCTGTAGAATTTAATTTGTATTTAAAGTACAGTATTCAATTTTGTTTCTGGTTGCTTAAGAGTTCTGGTTAGCTGAGAGTCTGTTGTAGCATGTCAACTCTAAAAAAAACTTCTGTCTGTACTTAATAAGCACAGTGATTGTACCATATTGCTTTAAAATTGAGGCTTAAGGGGAAAATATAGCCACGTATCTAAATATAAACACATATACCTATTCATAATTATTACGACGAGCTTTCAAGAGCGGCCTCTCTTTATCATGTCAGAAGAAATACTGATTTTAGGTTTAGGTGGGTACCTAAAATCAGTATTGCTTCTAACTTGACAAAGAGAGGTCTCTCTCGAAAGCTTGTTGTAATAATTATGAATATGTTTGTCCAATAAAAAATGTATCACTATACACTGCAATACTCTGATATATAGCTCCTCGAGGCAGGTTTTCATGGAGCTTAGGAGCCAGCTAGGTTGGTAAGGAGCCAAACAAACTTTTTTTAAAGGCCAGGAAGTGGATTATATATTGTGATATATGTATAATAACTAAAAAGTTAGCAGTGACATTTTAGGAGAATTTGCTCATGAGATTTGTCAAGCCTTGAAGTAAAGAACAAGCCAAGGTGTGAATGATCTACAAGGTTCAAGTAAAGCAATTATGTATCAAGTAAGAATTGTGATGAAACCCTGAGCAATATGTACTAAGAGGTGACTTGTTGAAGAAGTCTAAGATGCCAAATGGTTGTATATATATATATATATATACACATGGGAAGAGAGGAATGATTGTTTCCAAGAATGTGACATTTCCGACTGATGAGTCTGTAGAAAAGTTTTCCACCATTTTTGACCTGCTTTTAAATTGGAGAAAAGTTTTCATAAATAACTCATAACAGTCGTTCAAGAGTCATACAGTCCCAATAACGAATTAAGATACACACAAATGAATTAAAAAGCTTTGTTTCAAATATTTGACATTACTAAAGATTAGTAATACAGCAATCACTTATTTATTCAGCTATTTTATACCAATTGAGACTTGGCAAAATCCTGGGAGCCAGGGAACAATGGCTCATATTCTTACTTATTTTTACTGCTGGCTCCTAACTTTTTAGTTTAGAACCCAATTATATAGATGAACTAGGTAACTGCTACAAGGTTGTTAATGTCCCTGAATTAAACAAAAATTAAATGTTCACATATTTAAAAATATACAAATCTGTTTTTAATCCAAACAAAGAAAAATTGTACTTGTAAAAACAGTCATTGCTATTTATACAGACTAGATGGTTTTTCCATGTTATACAAATATATACTTATGTCTATAATGCCACATTTATTTACAATTATTACTATATTTTAAATAGTATTATCATTATTTGATCATTTAGTTTAAACTGTAGATTAAGTGTATTTTGGAAAGGATGTGCAACTAGATTTTGAATGTCAATACTATATAGATAAAAGTAATGTTAGATTTATTTCTCAATCAGGTATTGTTAGGGGGAAAAGAATCCCTGAGCAGATCCTGAACAGAATTATGGCTCTTGTGCCCATCCAACGCTGATTTGTATTGGTTCATTAATATGAATGCACATAAGAATATTAGTCTTACTCAGTGGCGTAGCTAAGGGAGGGCGAGGGGGGCGGACCGCCCGGGTGACAGCATATGGAGGGTGACACTATGTCACCTCCAACAAAAATTTTCAGCCCTCTCTGTGGCTCCCATCCTCCGGCCGGAAATACTTTCTGGATCAAGCCTTGCATTGCGCATGCCCATCCTGCCTGCGCGATTCGCGGCTTGATCCAAGAAGTAGTTCTGGCTGGAGAACGGTCGGCGCAGAGGAGAAGACGGTGAGTGCGGCGATGCTGGCAGGATTGGAACCAGGTACGAGCATCAGTGGGGCAGGGGGAGCATCAGTGGGGCAGAGCAGTGGGGCAGGGGGAGCATCAGTGGGGCAGGGGGAGCAGTGTGGGCCTCTGAAAGGAGGAGGAAGGGGACAGACATGGGAGGCATTGAAGCCTCTCCCATAAGCCTTGCGATGAGCGCCTGCGGCGCACATTGCAGTCTAAGTGCCGCTAGCCTCGCAGTCGCAGGTCACTGGGGTGACATTTGAACGGACCACCCCGGGTGACGTTTACTCTAGCTACGCCACTGGTCTTACTATTCTTATTATCTTTATTTACAACGCGCCAACATATTCTGTAGCGCTATACCGGGGTTAAGTACATGGAAAATACTAAATTAACACCTTATAAAGAATCGAGGGCCCTGTTTTTGAGCTTAAAATCAAATGTACATAGTTCTTGTTTCCAAGATTGAAAACTCACAAACTTACAATCTAAAGGGACATGTACATGTTTAGCATGTCTCAGATTTAATTTCTATCAAATTGGTACTGATGAGATCTATATAATTAGCACTAGTTCTGGCTCCCAAACCAGTCCGCATGGAACCATCAACAGATCAGGCATAGCTATAATTAATAGTGATGTGCTGTAATCAGCAAGTCATGCTTGTGCTCTTCAAAGAGGGATTTCCCAAAATCTTGGCATGCCTAGGATTCCCAAAGAATTGCTAAGTGAACCACAGGTCTATAGATGTTAGCAAAGCAGGTAATAGAAACCTTAACAAAACTTGTCACGTGAATAAAAAATCCAATTTACTATACAAGTGGAGGAAAGATAACTTTCACCCCAAGCACATGACATTTACTAGGTGGAAAGATACGTATAAATAAAATGGGTATTTTTATTTGCATGTACTAGTATAAACACAACAGAAAATTAATTCCCCGAAACCAGATGACTAGTATCCAAACAGACATTGACTGTTTGCTTGGTTCCTTATTTCATGTACTGTAAATTATACGTTCAATCGTAAAAAAAATACTAATATATGATATCATTGCTGGCTATAAATCCATTCCACACATACTCATACATATATATGCTAACATAAATATATCGAGGGATGGACAAAAATATCTAAAACTAAGGAGTCAGGAACAAGTCATGCTCTAGGAGAATGGGAGAAAACCCTTCACGCTCGCGGGGATTGGTAGATGTCGGATAAATGTTGTTTCTGGTTGCTTGAGAGTTACATATAAAATAGTCCTAGATTAGCTGCACATGGGATGCTCTGCTATGTATATTTGTCAGTGAGGGCTGTTCTTGCAGCAGCAGCTTTCACTCCTCACTTACACACAGGTACATTTGGCTGGAGGGTGCGGCGCTGAACCCAGGGAATGTAACAACGCGTGCATGTGCGTATATATATATGTGTATATATATATATATATATATATATATATATATATATATATATATATATATCTCAATAAATGTATTATTGTTAAAGTTGGAGGATGAATAATTATCAGTTACTTAATCAGTAACAATCAAAAGATTCTTTAAAAATCTTATCTTTTGCATCTACATATGTTCCAAGAATAAAGTGTATCATTTGCTTTGAAATTATATGAATGGATCTTAGAAACTAGAGCTGGTATAATATATATATATATATATATATATATATATATATATATATATATATATACATGCACCTCCTATTGTAAACTATAGGAATATAAATGTAGAACAATGAACAGGATTAGAGCACACCAGATTATAGATGTTAATAATACACATAACATTAAACATAAACACTTCTGTCTGCCATTATCAGTATTATATAGACCACAATGCATTGCGATCACAACTCCTTAGATACAGAACTACTAGGACCATGATGCACCATTACTGAGCGCCATATTCACTGGAATAAACAGACAAGCACTGTGATGTGCTCTCAGACCTGCTCCATGAGACCATAGTACTAGACAGCCATACAGATATAACGCACAGTGTATGTACTTACCAGGCTTCTGTGTGTTCTGTACTCACAGGTCCCCCTGCTCTCTGCCTCATTGGGAAGTCACTTCCTACATCAATACTGGAATTCCCCACAGCGCGAGCGCTGATTGGTGGACTTCCGGACAACCGTTTGTCCCGCCCTTTCACAGTCTCTAGTCACAGCCTGTGTGTGTGTCGTTGATAGAAATATTACCATAACGTTAGAAACTGTCTCTGCTGTATATATTGTGTAATTGCGACCCAGCAAAATATTATAGTTGTATTTAAAGGCCATGTTTATTCATACAGTACTGGGGATAATATATTGTATGGTGCACTCCACCCATGTTTAAGTTTCCATTTTGTACTTGTACTTTAATTATATTTTTAAATGTATATTATTAAGGTGTGCATTTTATTTTAAAATGACAAAGACAACGCATCTATTATTAAAGAAACCATGTGTACATATAAACATAATTACTACTGGTTATAATTAAAAATGTCCCAGTTGCAGTACCTTGCAACTGATAGTGAAGTTAGTCCTATTTTATGTATAAATTAACGGAAAGATCCACCCTCTGAGGTAATATCTTATCAACAACAATGATTAGTAAGATTAGCAATGGCGGAATAGGAGCATGCCCAGTTGGAGCTGTGGTAAAAGTGACATTTAGTTGTTCTGTTGTTTAAAGTATCTGTCATTATTACCATGATTTAAAATGGCAATGTTGTCCAGATTAGTCATTGTAATTAGTGGGTCCTGTCCAATCAATTATGTTAAGAGTTCAATGAGTGGGTGGATATGCTTGCCACCAAATATTACTCATTTGATGGAATATATTTTGTATAAAAATAAATAAAACTCATATATATATATATATATATATATATATATATATATATATAGTTACATAGATAGTAATTGAGGTTACAAAACAGACTATTACTCCATCAAGTTCAACCTTTTTAGATCTCCTCTGATCTGCAATATGCGAATTAGTTGTTAACTCCTTATACACTCTCTTATCATCTCTCGACTGGACTACTGCAACTCACTTCTTGCTGGCCTACCCACCACCCGACTATCTCCACTTCAATCCATAATGAACGCCTCTGCTAGACTCATCTTCCGTACACAACGTTCAGTGTTGGCATCACCTCTCTGTCAATCACTCCACTGGCTTCCCTTAGCCTCCAGAATAAAATTTAAAATCCTGGCCCTAACTTTCAAAGCCCTCAACAAGAGAGCTCCCCCATACATTTCTGGTCTCATCTCCAAATACTCCCCCACCCGCCCTCTTTGCTCTGCTAATGACCTTCTTTCCAAAACTCTTGTCAACTCCTCTCACTCTCGCCTTCAGGACTTTTCTCGTGCTGCCCCTATTCTCTGGAACTCCTTGCCTCGCTCCACCAGATTATCCTCCAGCCTCAAAACATTCAAAACCTCTCTAAAAACACATCTCTAAAGAAGCGTATCACCTTCCACTCTAACACACTGTCACCTCTCTCTCCCTCCTTTTCCTCACACAATACCTTTAGGTTGTAAATCTGCAAGTTTCAATCCCACAATGTGCTTTAGGTAAAGCACTTTGGATTTGAGGCTCAAAGACAGGACCCTCCTTGCCTTATTTGTAAATTTGTATGTATCTTTATCTTGAACGTATCTTATGTACAGCGCTACGGAATATGTTGGCGCGTTATAAATAAACAATAATAATAATAATTGATCCAGAGGAAGGCAAACAGAAACAAAACCCAAGTGAAACTTTGCCAATCATCTCAAAAGGGAATTTTTTTTAAATTCCTTCCTGACCACAGATACTTGCGATTGGATTCCTACTTGGATCAATACTCTCTATAATTAACCAGGATAACCCTGAATGCCCTTTTTAATTAGAAATAAATCCAGTCCCTTTTTAAAGTTATTTATCGAATCTGCTCTCACCAGCTCTCTTGGTAGAGAATTCCACAGATTAACCAACCTTACTGTGAAGAACCCTTTTCTTTCATTAAGGTTGAATCTTTTTAATTCTAACCTCAAAGGATGTCCTCTTGTCAGTTGAAAACTAACATATAAAGTCCTCAGTGATAGTGCTCTCTCTTAAATCTCTGCTCTCATCTCAATATACTCCCCCCCCCCCCCCAACTGCCCTCTTCGCTCTGCTAATGACCTTCTTCTTTCCACCTCTCTAATCACTATACTCTCTCTCACGCCTTTAGGACGCTTCTGGAGCTGCCCACTCTGTCTCTAAACTCCTTACATCGCTCCATTAGACTATCTTCCTGCCTCAAACCCTTTTAAAAACACACTAAAAAACAAATCTAAAGAAACCTATCACCTTCAGCCGTAATATGCACAATGTGTCTATCACCCCTGTACCTCACCCATAGCCTTTAAATTGTAAGTTTGCGAGTTTTCAGTCTGTGCTTTAGGGAAAAATCTGTGTACGTTTGACTTAAAACTCAAAAACAGGGCCCTCCTTTCCTTTGCAATATGTTTAAATTGTTTTTGACTCTTACTTAAGCCCAGTATAGCGCTACAGAATATGTTGGCACGTTACAATAAAAGGATAATAAATAATATATATCATCTCATACTGTAATGCTAAAGTGAATTAAGATTATTTATTCTATTCTCTAGGCAATTTTATTTTAGCAGTTTACCAATGCAGTCTGCATTTCTGAAACTTTACCAAGGAAAGTAGGTTATTGCATTAGAAAATTTCAGAAATGCAGGTTATTTTTGTCTACTGCTGTAATAAAACTGCCTAAAGGATTACATTTACAGTATAAGATAATTAGGGAGGGAGGACGGGTGGAACTAATACCAGTGCAGGCAGTGCATTGCGTTGTTGCTTTCGTCTGAGTGGGTCAGTGCTATCTAAATTTATTAATATCTAATTATTATTTTTTTGTATTTAGTTTTTTGTTTCTGTAGTGTAGTGAGGGGCTAGGGACCCCTTGGGCACTCTCAGATGCACTCAGTCCCCAATGTTTTTTCAGTTCACTAGCTCTGCCATTGGTCAGGAGATTGCAGTGTTGCTGCCACCATCTCATACACAATATCTCCCAACTGTCCTTCTTTTGGTGGGACAATTCCACTTTTATGAGTAAATATCTCTGTACTTCCAACCCCCCAAATGTTCCTGCGTCTAATTCCAAAATCCAATTGTTCTGAATGCTGACACCTCTAGCTAATAATGACTGTCCCACTTTGCCCTCTTGAGATGTTGGGACGTATGCATACATAGGCCCCAGCTGAGCATTGGGAACAACAAACATTGATGTTTCACAGATCTTCACCTATATTTACTGTGTTGACCGCTTAGTGTACCTCTGGAAATCACTGGTTGCAAGCTCAGCTCTAAGGTTACTGACGTATTAAACATAATAAGCACTTTTTCATCCCTTTGCTTAGGATTGAATATACAATACATAGAATCAGACACCCTGTTGCCTAGGATGTCATCCTCAGACTGCTAGTTTATTCTTTCTCACATAGATATCACAATCACAAATGCCCCCCTCATCATTCCCCTGCCTCTATGAGGGGGTCTGAATTCTTAGGGTGACCTCCTCACCCCATGACAATGCCATAAACCCCCTCCCATCACCAGATACACCAGAGCCTGGTCAGGTCACTTTATATCCAAGACGTGTTTTTCTGTTAGACATAAAGTGATACGCTTCACCTATCTGAGGCCAGAGAGTGGATGTCTGGCTGCTCTGAGGGGCCATATCAATTCTTGCAGAAACCTTGGGTTTAACCCTTTGCTGTCCCACTAACACAATATGGCAGAAAGTGTATCTCTGATGGTTACCAGTGAAATAACATTATTACAGTGCATATAACATCATATAATAACCCCAACATTCATTATTGTGGCCCACACTACACTACATACAAAAACAACACATCACAGTCCTTACAACAAGTATCAAGTCCAAATTAATAGTCTTAGATATTGGCAACCCAGTGGGTCAAAGTCCCAAATAATAGGGTTGCTTATGGGGTTCAGGTGAGTGCCACAATTAGTCATGACATTTAACTCACAATCCAAATATAAGACACTCCTTCTAAGTGTTTCACTCCAACCTCTGACACTTCCTCAGGGTGTTTTTTAATTTCATCTCTCCCCTACTCATTATATTATATGGTATAAATTATATTTATAATAATATGTAAAGCACTGTACAAAACAACTAACAAAATCAGTACAATTTGCCATAGTATAGGTAGAATAGGGTAGGAAAGTTAAAAGGAATTTGTTCTTGAATTTATGCAATGAGCCAAAGCTTGTATAATGGTCATGGATGTGGTGTGTAGGGGAGAGAGAGTGGGGAAATGGTAAAAGGTTACCAAGAGTGGGAATGGTAGGTGATTTTATGACAATCTATGATTAGAATATTGAATGTGCAGCAAATGGTTATGTGGTTTCTGCTTTGTATGTCTATATGACCAAAGACCAAACAGGGGGGGGGGGGGGGCATGGAAGGGAGGATAGTGCTCTCACAAGTCTCCTGGAACTTGATATTTCAGGATTTATTTCTAAATGAGCTCCTCTACGTGATCAGAATAATATTAATTATCTGACCAAAAAAGTAGGGCTTTATTGTCACTTTTAAGTGAAAGAACATAGTTATTCATCTGTTTACTTCTTTTTGAGCATCATGTGATGTGACCTTTTGATAGAGGATGCTGTATTTGACATACATGCTTGTTTACTTAAAGGAACACATAAGTCCTTATATTATTTCATGCATTTAAAAGAGTGTGCTTTAACATTACAAACACCTATCTTTAGAATGACAAATGAGGGATGGAAGAACAAATTACACGTCCTCCACAGTAAGGAGAGGGAAAAAGTACCATATGCCACACTATAGATAGAGATATATAGATAAAGAATGAACCACAAAAGTTGATTGAAACATGACCAACCATACTGTAAAATTAGTGCACTAAAAAATTGGTAATTAGTGCACTAAAAAAATGAAAAACTATAATAAGACAGGTCACAAATATTAATAGCTTTGGCTTTGTTTCTTCAGCTGTTTAGATTATAGTAAAAAAAAGTTGTACCCTATATTGTAAAGGCCGCACATTTTCTGGAAACTGGTCTTCAGCATCATTCAGATCTCGCTAAAATATAGGGAAATAGTTTTTGATTTTTTTTAAATTTGTGCGGCGTGTTTGTGCATTCCAATCTTCATCAGACCCTAGATGCAAAATCCACATTGGGCTTTTTGGCATGGATAATTGGTCCCTGCACATAACATACTGTATCATCATCTTGTTCTTCTAGATCTGCCTGTGTCCTACAAATCTGAATCTCTGATTAAAGTCTCACCATTGTTAAATTGTGAAACTCCTCAAATGCTCTAAATACATAGTGCTACTTAACTGTACATAAAACATTTAATTCTGTTTAATACATTTCACTTGCCTTTCCTGTGTAGGACTCAGGCAGAAAGATATATAGCAAGGAGAGTCTGTGGGTCCATTGCCACATCCTATCAGTCTCTTAGGAATGAGCTGCTAGATCCACCTCCAGCAGTGACATCACCACTGGTTTGAACATGCTGAGAAAGTCTAACTGACAGAGCTGTTAGTCATAGCCAGCTCCATAGACTCCAATATGCCACGCAGTACACAGCCTATTGGCTAAAGCTGCTACAAACGCCTGCTCATTACAAAAGGAGGACATTGGAGGATGGCTATAAGAAGCATCAACAGCCCATCTAAATACATATATATAAGATATATGGATGAAAAAAGCATAATAAAAAAAACACTTTTACTTTATTTTCACTGCTCTATATTTGATGAGCAATTTGGATGACATCATTGGCCCTTTAAGTGATCTGACCTGCTTAGGAACACAGAAAAATTATTGTAGCTGCCACAGTGTAGAACTGCAGCTGTATATTGATTTGCTATTGAATTGGTTCTTGAACCTTTAACTCAATCATTTCAGCATTTTAATGACATAAATTGAACTTCTACTGGTGATTTCAATTCTTTACACATAAGGAGGAATAACTTTTACGCAGCAGCTTTTACACAGAGTGATCTTTAATATAATAAGGAAAAGTGTAGGAGGAACTTGCTATTTAAAATGTTTCTTCAGTCATCAAAAACATTGGAGTGAGGATTTAGTGAGATGCAATCTTCAGCAGTCATTATGACATGATCTACTATAATACTAGCATATACTCAACTGTATTATACAGTCATAATAAAACATGGTGCACACCACATGTATAGCTTCACAGTTTCCCATCTATCAGCCCTTAAGGGACATGGAAATAATATTTTTCTTTAATGCACTTGAAAGGGATTTTTTTTTTAACTCTTTTAATTAAAGGTTTTGTAATTTTACAAAATAAGGGAGATGTGGGGAGTAGAAGGGAAATTAATAGTATTTGGGCACAGCACAGAAATTTAACAACTGCCAAACTTTATTAATAAAGACATTTCTAAAATGATTCTTGTGTGATTCAATTGTATGTTAGAATCTGAACTTGATAGAGGACTGGCACATTTGGATTGAAGCTATCTGAGGGAGATCAGGGGTGTGGGAAAGTCGAGGGGCTCTGAATGGGGTGGAGGGTTAAGTACATCAGTGGCAATTACATCTGGATGTAAATGGTCAGATGCTACACATGCAGTAATATAAACCATCCAGCGGTCCCAGGTCCTATGGAATTGTTTGAGGGTATTTTATAGGGTGGATTTGAGGAAGTCCATTTCCCTATAGAACAGGGATTTTGAGATGATTGTATGCCAAGAGGGTAAATTGGGTGGTTTTCAAGCCTCTTCTATTGCCCTTCTGGTGGAGGAATTGATATGTCTGATAAGTGTTTTTTTTATTGGTTTGTTTAAGAAAAAGGACCAATGTTCAAGTGGGATATGAAGCGCAAAAGGTTCCTGTCCACTTTTTGTATGATCTTCCAAAGTTTTTGAAGACGGGGCATACGCACCAGCAATGAAAGTATGAACCATTTTGGCTGCGGTCTTTCCAGTGGGATGAGAGGTGCGTCTCTTTGTCAGTTGTAACTTAAGAAGAGTGACATGCCTTCTATAGAGAATTTTATAGCTCTGTTCCATTATAGCAACACAAACTGAACTGTAGAAGTACTTTTCTTTTCATGCAGAAATAATGCTCTTTAAAATTCACAATGGAACATTTTATAGATCCATGCCCCATGAAGTACATGTTAATTATCATGCACAGATACCGTACTTCTAATCACATATATAGTTGTGAGCATATGAGCCGTTGCTTATGCTTGCGGGCTCGCAAACTTTACATCGCAACGCAAACAACATACGAGACACGTTAACACACATTACGACCTCGCAACAATCGGACGCAACTCGCGAACATTACAAAATTCAAAACACAATAAATACACACACCACATACATAAAAAGCTTACCTAGAGCAAGAGGGAGCATCCAGGACCTCAAAAATGCAACTTACACTTTCATTTAACTCAAAATAAAAGAGTTTAGACACTAAAAAATTCGCTAAGCGAGAGAAAAAATGGCCGACCGAACAAAACGAAAACGAGGCTACAAACGCAAACAACATCCAAGACACGTTAGCACACATTATGACCTCGCAAAAATCGTCCGCAACCCGCGAACATGAAAAAATTAAAAACACAATAAATACACACAACACATACATAAAAAGCTTACTTACAGCAAGAGGAAGCATCCAGGACCTCAAAAATGCAACTTACACTTGCATTTAACTCTAAATAAAAGAGTTTAGACGCTAAAAAATTCTCTAAGCGAGAGAAAAAAATGGCCGTCGAACAAAACGAAAACGAGGCTACACAAAAGACCTACGGATATTCCACTACGACGCATACCACACATTACCCGCCATTTTACGACAATGCGGAAGTACACAAGTACACTGCACACGTTCATCACGCTAACACAGCAGCTCCACACCACTAATGCTGCAGCAACATCAAAACAGATTGCCAGCTCTTCAACACAATGCTTCAAAATAGGTAAAGTATATTCATTTATTAATGTATTATATATTTCAGTAGTACACACCAAACAGCATTAGCTACCTTACAATTTCATTGCCGTCATTTTTTGACGGGCAATTCGCTAGTAATTATTATATTGTAGATTGAGTGCCCATTATTAATGTATAGCAAAGAAAGGTCAGCAATTTTGTATGGAGAGAGAGAGGGTTGCTGTGATTGCAGGTGGAAAGAAAGTCTGGAGTTAAAGGGACAGTTAATACAGCCCAACTTGGAGCACACCACTGTAATGTACTCCAAAAAATATGTTGAAATGCTTTTTTGAATTTTTGAAATAGGTGCCTTTTTCACAGAAAAAAATTATAAATTAAGTTCTGTTTACATGAGAATTAGGCTTTCCTCCAGACAGAGTCACAGCTAGAGCTCTGGAAAGGTTAACCCTTCCCAAATTCATCTGTGCAGGGAAATGACTTCTAGAAACTCACAAATATGTTTCTTGGAGGTTAACTGATGACTGATTACATCCCTGAAAGAGACTAAAACCATCATTCTTTCTGTTCATGGAGCTTGGAATGGCTGTTGTTGGCAGATGCTGTAAATCATGGGGCAGTCAGCAGTGTATCTGTAAACAAACCTAAGACTGCAATGTTTTTTAACTGTTCTTTGTTTAAATTAAAAAAACAATAGATCACTTTAACATAGAATCTTGTGCTCTTTCACACAATGAAGAGCACTTATAGTGAGTTTTATAGCGCTTTAAGTGTTTATGGACAAGCAATTTTGATTTTCCTAGTTAGTACTAACTTCCTGTAGTTTTACACTTGATGCAGTAGTGTCTTAGTCACATATTCTGCTTTGTTGACATTATTCTAAAAGCATTCCAAAAAATATAAAGATTAACTATATATTTACAGTATACAACTAATAGCCCTATTAAATTCCCCTAACGTAGCCTGCAACGTAGCCTGCAAGAATTGCTGGTCTTAAATTGGCCCCGTAAAAGCAAGCCGATGGCGATCTGTGGGTTATGAGCAGAAAAAAGCCTGAAAAATTTGAACCACGCGCCCATAAATCCTTTGTTCTGTCAAGCCCGTAACTGCTACGTTTCCAATCACGATATTAAATTGCAGCAAATTCACTAGCATTCAAGCCCGTAACCCGCAAATGGACCCAAAAGGCCAACGGATACCAGAGAGGACCCGCTAGTGGGTTTAAGCCCTATCCGTAGCACTGTAAATGCAAATATACACACACCACTGTACTTATAATAAAATGGAAAGTGATGTTAGGTATTAGAATAAATAGCGCAACATTCTCAAGCTTGCAAATCGGCAAAATAAAATACTTTATTTCATGTGTAATTTCCATTTTATATTGATCCCGGCAATCAATGTGTTAATACATATAATGGAACTCGCATTGACTAAAATATAATATTTACGGCTTTATCAATATTGCATTATTTCTGGAATGTGGGTCTGATCGTAACCCGTAATTGAAACCCGTAAGGCTTTGAAATCTAACCTCCATTTTTCAGTGACGTAATGATGACGATGTCTGTTGCAATTGGCTCCATCTAAACCCATAACTACGGGTTTGACTAATTGATCATGTTCACAGTCGCACATCCAACATAAAAAAAAATGGTTTCCAGGTTTGCGTCTCAAGCCCGTATCTCAAGGCATGTTCTAATTTAATAGCTCTGTAATGCAGACGAATTTCAAACCAGCCCGTTGCGGGTCTCACGTTGCACTTACGGGCTTGGAATTTAATAGTGTGACAATTTGCAAAAAGTTTTACTACTTAGAGTGTTGTTTTTAGAGGGGCTTCTACATATGTAACCCTTCTACTAGCAGTGAGTCCAGCAGTGCATTGCTGGCTCCTGCACCAATGATAGAGTTAAAACAGAATAACTGCTATTACCATAAATGACCACAATCCATGTTCCTAATGAAAGTCTGTGTTGGGGCGTGCAATTGAGAACACTACAAATATTTTCAGTTTTAGTTTCTATGCATTTTACAGGAAATGTCTATTCTTTGACAAATAAAAAAAATAAAAAAATTCTAGTGATATTGCGCACTTATAATGCATCTTGCCTGTCCATTACACAAAACTATAAATACTACATACCACATGACTGGAAACAGACGGCCCAAGACCTATTTAAATAAAAGGAATTTGGCCTTTTTTGGCCCATTCAAGTACATAACTCCTGAGATATTCATCACTGTGTGTGCAACATTATAAGGAAGCTCTCAGATAGTTTGTGACACAATGTGCTTTTTTTGTTCCTATGATGGCAGAGCAATTGACCAAAGTGTTATAATGCAGTTTGATTCCTTACCCCACACATAAATGGACTCTTATTTTTGTTTTAGATAAAAGTTTTAACTAGGTGGCTTCATTTATCATTCTCTATGCAATTATCATAAACAATTTACAATTCACCTATTCTAAGAAGCCCCGAGAGTTAGCTAGTCTGACCATCTAGAACCTCCCCCTTTCTTCCTGTTCTCTCTCATGTAGCATGCCTTGTTTCACGGCTGTGAGCTAAAGCTATGCCCTCTACCCTCTCTCTCTCTCACTCCTTTCTCTCTCTTCCTTCCTCTCTCTTTCCTCTCCCTCCGCTCTCTTTCTCCCTCTCTCTCCCTTTCCCCCCTCCCCTCTCTCTCACTCCCTCCCTATCTCCCCACTCTGCCCTCTCCTCTTCCTCTCTGTCCTCCTCTCTCTTTATCCCACTCCCTCTCCCATCCTCCCTCTCTCTGCAAATATGACGCAACCGTGTATGCGCGTTTGCCCCAATTTAGAATTAGCAGCTTGTGAGTAATGCCTGTGCAGAACGCACCACACAGGCGTTACTCACAAGCTAATAACTATTATAGTGGATATTAACTTTGTGACTTTATTAATTAACATCTGAAATTAAAAGATGTTTGTTTCTGGGGAGGAAAGCATTGGCAAGCTTGGACAAGCTAGTAAAAAGTAAAGATATTAAACTATCAACAAGGTCTGCATAGTTCTAACTATGGTATTCCCAGAAGTAACATACAGATGTAAGAGTTGGACCATAAAGTCTGAGCGCCGTAGAATTGACGCCTTTGAATTGTGGTGTTGGAGAAGACAGCTTAGAGTCCCTTGGACTGCAAGAAGATCCAATAAATCAATACTTCAGGAAATCAAGACAAACTGTTCACTAGAAGGTATAATCATGAGGCTGAAGCTCAAATATTTTGGACATATCAGGAGATGGCAGGATTCCCTAGAAAAGATTCTGATGCTGGGAAAGATTGAAGGCACAAGAAGGCGACAACTGAGGCGAAGATGGATAGATGAGGTCACTGAAGCAATGAACGTGAACTTGATGGGGCTCAGAGGGGCAGTGACTGAGAGATGCACCTGGTGTGCTGTGGTCCATAGAGTCACGGAGAGTCGGACATGACTGAACAACTAAGCAACAACAACAATCACTATAAACTTCAATACTCTCTCTCTCTCTCTCTCTCTCTCTCTCTATATATATATATATATATATATATATATATATGTATATATATATATATATATAAATAAACATAATTTGATTGGGTCAAAGCTTTCAGGGGAAAGACAAACTGCTCCATTGTGCTGGTGCCTAAATCTGGCAATGCATTATTAAGTTTAATTTTGCTATTTTTTGTTGTCTCCTATTCATTTAATCTACGCCCCTGTTTACAGGGAATGTCCCTCCAAAACCAAGTCATTTCTAAACATAATTATTGAGGGTTATTTCTTAGATTTTTTTCCCATGACTCATTATGAACTGGCAAGGCGAAGATCTGCATATATTCAATATCATCTGAGTGGCTTCAATGTAAACATGATTAAGTATATCACTGTGAAAAAGTTCCTTGGTGCCTAACACCTAAACAATGGTAATAATTATAGAAAAAATATATAGGAACTATAGAGTTTAGAATGGATGATTACTCTAAACAAGCTACTTGCTGGTATTTCCTTAAGTACATACAGTCTTCCCTCATATGGCAAAATAAATTTGCTAACCCTTGGGAGGACAGAAGTATGTAAATATATAAATAGTATTTAGCTCAAAAGAGTGTGGTTAAAACCAATGTAGAAAAAAAGCGCATTTAAGTACTTTACTGGTTATGAAAAAAAGTTAAGGGGGAGTATTGGTAAAGGGGGTTTATATAAAATATGTACAAATGATAAATTAAAGCACAAAATAGTACATAGTGATGCAACTCCTGTTTGCCTGAGACTACTATATGTCATTAATGCTGACTGGCAATTCACAGTAGTCACAAGGAGTAAAGTAACACAAGCCAAAAATAGCTCAAACATATATAAACCTCCCTTTAGTAATCAATGAACCGGTAACCAGAGTACTTGCGCTGGTTTGAGAGTCCCGACGGTCCCGTTTCGCCCCTCCTGGGGCTTACTCATGGGCTACTGAATTGGAGGTCTAATAGGGCTTTTATAGCCCTTTTTCATCCATTTCCACTTGTGCAACGCTATTTGGGTCATTTCCGTTTCTTAACAATGAAGTGGAGGACGTATAAACGTCACCACGTTCTTTCCTTTCATTTATGTATATGGTGGCTTGCCAATCACACGTAATTTGCCAACCACACACTCCATTTTCTTTTTTTCAAATTGTTTTTAGTCATTAACGTCGCTGCGTGGTGACGTAATCGAAGTACAGACGTGACCACGTTTTTTCAGATCCTTTCTATGTATGTTCGACAATCATACGTTATTTTGCCAACCAACGCCATTTTGGTCTGGTTTTAAAGCGCCAAAGTGCTTCAAAGTTTAGGTGTTAGGCACCAAGGAACTTTTTCACAGTGATATACTTAATCATATAATTTGTGGTTTAGTCCACGTTAAAAGCCACTAGTTTAAGACAACGCAAACAAAGACATCTTTTTGGGAGTGAAGTAAAGAATGGTCCTATTTTTCATATAGTCAGGACAAAGAGAACAACTACTATTATATTGAAAATAGGAATCTTAACTCAATAACAAATAAGTTATATATATATCCCCATAATAAGGATACAAAAAAAAGCCTATAAGTATGGCACAATCTAATGTAAATCAGTGGGACTTTACAGAGCTAATGAAAGAAGCAGAGTCCACCTTCTGCATCAAAGAAACAGAGTCACTGAAATTATCAGGTGACCAGAGTATAATAGGCAGCTCTAAAGAATTACTAAAAGGATTGAAAAAACAAATAAGAACTATTTGGGAGATATCAAGTCTCCACAACTATGTAAACTCTAAAATTGTCCCAAGAGGATTGAGAATCCAACTGGCAACTGCTACACATTTACTCAAAGCAAATTTTGTGACAAAATGGACAGAAATTGTTGATAAATGCTCAATAGAATTAATGAACTTAATTTTAGACACTGAAAAACAAAATCTGGAAAATATTAAACAAACAGATTTCTCTAAATTCAAGGACAACAGTGAATACGAAGCATTGAATATAAAATTGAACAATAATGTTGAGAAATTTAAGAAAGATCTTATAGCAAGAAAACAAAAAAATTTTTTACGGGATAGTAATGACTACCAGGTTGGAAGAATTTACAAATTTATCAGAATCAGACATCCAAGCAATACTGACATTAGTTCCTCAGAGGCAGAAACATCAGAAAGAGAAGAAAACATACAACTATATAAATCACGTACACAATATGTCGGAGGAACATTTAGTGGCCCAACTACGAGATCAGGAGCTAATCAAACCACGCTAGAACACCATTTTTTAGGCAAGGGGCACGCCCAAAAACGACACTACATGTCTCGAGAAAAAATCAGTAAAGATAAATAATAACAAACTTAATCCAACAAAATTCACTAAAAATTGTCTTGATGATAAACATAACGAAATGACAGTTAATACAAAGGACACCAATAGTGAATTAAAAGGAACATCTAAGAAATGCAATAAAAGGAAATTTGATATTAAAAATATCAATAAAACGTCGGAAGTGATGTCCTCAATGGAACCTATAATAGATACATCTACAGTACATCCTAAGAAATCTAGACCTCAGAGAGAATGTCTAATTAATGGCCAATTGGTAAATCCAACAGAGAAATTAATAATGAGACAGAGTAATATAATAGAAAAAACTATCACAACTGGACAACAAAAAGAAACAACAGTGATAAACTTGTCTGAAGTTAAATTGAAGGACTCAGATATATCTTTATTATCTAAGGGCCTTTCATTTGTCCCTACAAGCAACTCAGATCTTTTTGAAAATGTAAAAGATATAAACTTATTTGCTAGGAAACTAGCCCTTAAAAAATTCTTTACACAAAAGCGAAAGATAGAGCTCAATTATTTGGGAATAATTGATGAAGACAAGGAAGTATTTGAAACTCTATTGTCATTATTAGATGAACAAAAGTATGAAGGTCACTCCCAGATGAAAATAACTAAGAAACATAACAGTACTTTTACGCCTGATTTCAAGCAATATAGTAATATTCAGGTATTCGTGGATGTGGTGACTAAAGACCTAAAAAGATTATTTAATGATGTCCAAGAAAAAAACAGCATAGGTAAAACCAATCTAAGTATGGAGGAATTCAAATCTCTACAGGAATTAAAGAAACAGAAAGTGGTGATAAAACCCGCCGACAAAGGAGGAAACACAGTCATTATGGATGAACAAGAATACCTAAGAATGTGTAACAAATTGTTATCAGATACATCAACATACAAAGTACTAAAAAGTAATCCTCTCCAAGAATTCCTAAAAGAACTAAAACAGATACTGTTAGCGGCCAAACAAGATAAATTAATAGATCAAAATACATATGATTATTTGTTTCCTAAAAAAACAGTGATAGCTACTTTTTACTCATTACCGAAGATACACAAAAATAAAGTACCCGTACCGGGACGACCAATTGTATCTGGAAATAACAGCTTAACTGAAAAAATAAGTGAATATGTAAATGATTACATTAAAGAAATAGTAGCTGAAATACCTTCATACTTAAAGGATACTCTGGACCTGTTGAAACATCTAGAGGACATTGTTGTACCCACCAAAACAATACTTATCTCTATCGATGTAGAACAACTGTACTCCACTATCCCACATGATCAGGGGATCGCTGCAGTAGAACACTATTTAAGTGCAAGACCTATGGAAGATTTAAATATGAATGCTTTTATTACATCATTACTTCGCTTTATACTAACACAAAATTTCTTTATTTTTAATAAACAGTGGTATCACCAAATTAATGGCACAGCCATGGGAACCCCTTGTGCACCGAATTATGCCAACCTATACTTGGGTTTTTGGGAAAAGACACAGGTATTTTCAGAAGAAATGTCAGCATATAATGAGAAAATATTATCATGGCATAGATACATTGACGATATTATGGTACTGTGGATAGGAAATACTAAAGAATTCATAGAATTCATTGAAAGATTGAACATAAACTCGTTAGGTTTAAAATTCACGTATGTGATGGACGAAGAAAAAATTGAATTCCTTGACCTAAAGATATCAAAGGACCCAAGGGAAAAGATTCACACCTCTACATTCACAAAACCCACTGCAACGAACTCACTATTAAAATGGTCTAGTCAGCATCCTAGAGCGTTAAAAGCCGGATCAAAAGAAACTGCAGTAGTCAAGACGATTTTAAGATCCAAGCAGATCAACTAAGAGTTACATTTAAAGCTCGAGGATACCCCAATCGCCTTTTGAAAAAAGCATACAAAAGAGCTTTAGAATCAGATAGACAGGATCTATTATTTTCAAAAAAGAAAGCTGAATCAAACGACCAAATAAGATGTATAATGTCATTTGGAAAAGACTGGAAGGAAATTAAACAAATACTAGACAGGCATTGGTATATATTGACAGATGACTCTACATTATGTACCAGCCTATCCGGAAAAGCTTCCATCACTTATCGAAAGAACAAAAGTATTAAAGATGAATTGGTGAACAGCTTCTTTAAACCAACTACACAAATCACAACATCGTGGTTACCATCCACAAAAGGATTGTTCAAATGCGGAAAATGTAAAGCCTGTAAGTTCATTGTCCCCAGTAAAGATTTTACTGACCCAAACACTAATGTGAAATATCCAATTAAGCATTTTATCAACTGCAGCTCTACACACGTCGTTTACGTCATAATCTGTTCCTGCCCGAAATTATATATAGGCAAAACTACACGCCAATTGCGGAGAAGGATCCTGGAACACTCCTATACAGTGATCAAAGAAATGGACACATCTGTGTCTCGACACATAAAGAAATTTCATAATAACAAACCTGAGGCAATGAAATTTTCAATAATTGATCAAGCTTTACAAAAACCCAGAGGAGGGGATATTGATAAGGATCTCTTAAAGTTGGAGAGCAAATGGATCTTTATATTGAATACCCAAAGCCCACAAGGTCTTAATGAAGGATTTTCATATGCGCCCTTTCTATAATAGAGTAATAGTTTATAATTTTTGTTTATCACAACATACACATAATAGATTATACCTATTTATTTATCACATCCTACATACCTATTTTTTATCCACATCCATTTTTTCACATTTTATTTTTCCCATATATATATATATATGTATATGTATGTATATGTATGTGTATGTGTGTATATGTGTATGTATGTGTATGTGTATATATATGTGTATGTATGTGTATATGCATGTATATATATGTGTATGTATGTGTATGTATATATATATATATATATATTTTTCACTTTAGCACACTCTTTATTCATCCACTTAGATCTATTTGTTGACACATAATAGATATATTTTGTCTAATATCACTATAGACACTTACACACTGAGATTTTTTCTTTCTCCATTAATATTTTTCAATATTTTTCTATTTTATAGAACAAATAAATTACTCATCACTATTAATATTATTAGCCCTTACTTCTATTAATATATTAGATGGTTCAAAAATTAACCTTACATGACAGTTTCACTCAATACATCACAGCAATATAGATAGACTAAGACAATCTTATACTATGGATAAATTCACCTTAGAGATATTATAAACATATTTAGATATAGTAAACAGATGTTAGAGCACTTTGGCGCTTTAAAACCAGACCAAAATGGCGTTGGTTGGCAAAATAACGTATGATTGGCGAACATACATAGAAAGGATCTGAAAAAACGTGGTCACGTCTGTACTTCGATTACGTCACCACGCAGCGACGTTAATGACTAAAAACAATTTGAAAAAAAGAAAATGGAGTGTGTGGTTGGCAAATTACGTGTGATTGGCAAGCCACCATATGCATAAATGAAAGGAAAGAACGTGGTGACGTTTATACGTCCTCCACTTCATTGTTAAGAAACGGAAATGACCCAAATAGCGTTGCACAAGCGGAAATGGATGAAAAAGGGCTATAAAATCCCTATTAGACCTCCAATTCAGTAGCCCATGAGTAAGCCCCAGGAGGGGCGAAACGGGACCGTCAGGACTCTCAACTAAGCGCAAGTACTCTGGTTACCGGTTCATTGATTACTAAAGGGAGGTTTATATATGTTTGAGCTATTTTTGGCTTGTGTTACTTTACTCCTTGTGACTACTGTGAATTGCCAGTCAGCATTAATGACATATAGTAGTCTCAGGCAAACAGGAGTTGCATCACTATGTACTATTTTGTGCTTTAATTTATCATTTGTACATATTTTATATAAACCCCCTTTACCAATACTCCCCCTTAACTTTTTTTCATAACCAGTAAAGTACTTAAATGCGCTTTTTTTCTACATTGGTTTTAACCACACTCTTTTAAACTAAATACTATTTATATATTTACATACTTCTGTCCTCCCAAGGATTAGCAAATTTATTTTGCCATATGAGGGAAGACTGTATGTACTTAAGGAAATACCAGCAAGTAGCTCGTTTAGAGTAATCATCCATTCTAAACTCTATAGTTCCTATATATTTTTTTTATAATTATTTTCAATGTAAACATGTAACCATTTAAAAATATATATTTTCATTTGTTTTATGTGCTAGTAAATTGTTAATGAGATTATAAAATTTGCTTTACTGCGTCTCTTTAATTCTTTAAAAAAAGTACCTAACTTGTTTTGGATTTATAAGTCCACTTTAAAGATCCAATGTAGTCTACGAAAAGTATCACATGCTGATGAAGTATGTAATAAACATTAGCAACTTAGCTGTATTAACTTTTGTTACTTTCTAAAAAGAAAAGTTGAGTAATTTTCAAGCCAAAAACTATGGTCTGTTGAAAGTATAAACTGCAACAAACATAGTTAGAGCCTTCGTAGCTCAGATATTTAAAGTGACATGAAATGCAATTTTTCCTATCATGCATTTAAAGGTATATATAAGTTTCCTGGGTTTAAAATGTTTGGTAAGAAACAGTCAGTGATTATCAGAAAAAGATGTGTTATATAGATAAACTCAGTGTAATTACAAAGATATAGGCAGGAAGGTAAATTCTAACTTTGCAGACCCACAGGGAGCTTACATAACTAAGTATGCTGAGATAATGCAGATAGGTATGGAGTATGATCTTTCAAAGGAAGTACTTGCTGCAGGGTGGAATCACATGGTTGGGTAGGGTCTAAGCTCAAAACTGAATGAGACCACAGTGATATATATATATAGAGAGAGAGACTACATATCCCAGGCTGCTTTGCAACACAGGAACCCCAGAGTATCATACTAATGTATCTGCCTTCTCTTGATTAGTCAGAAAAAGTTATGAATTTTATGCTAATCTTAGCAGGGATTTTTAGGGGTCTCAAATGACAAAAGCCTCAGCTTGCAAACTGAAAAGATTTAGCAAACATCAGGGTGAGTTTGCAAATGTTTATTTTGTTAATTTTTCATGCAACATTTTTTTTCACACACAACTAATTCTCCTCTATCAGATGCATTCAGAATCCAGGAAACTTCGATATTACACATTATATCATCATATCTTTTTTATGAAAAAATAGTTGGTAACACTTTGGAAACTAACCAATGCCACAGGAAGGTGTACGTAGGGTATGACTCTAAATATCATTGGCAGACACTTATGACTCATAGAGCTGTACAGGGATAAACCCACAAAGACAGGTATACATTCAAAGCAGTTTATTTTGCTCCAGTAGTTAATTAAAAAAAAAAGAAACATATTGTTCAACATTATCAAATGTCCACTTTACTTTACTGGCCCTATAAGGTTGGCATACTCCTTTGTAACATTGTTCAATTAATCTTTAGAAAGATTTATTGATCTGTTAAAGTCTTAAAGGAAGTTTCTGTAGTTTTTACGGTATTGTAAAATATTAAGCTGAAAATGCTAGTGAGACCTACAGTTACCTTTAATCCGTTCCTTATGGATGGATACTGTATTGGGTGAAAATAGAATATTTTTTTTCCATAGAAATTAAATCAAATTTGAATGATCCGTTCCCAGCCCAGAATCTGATACATAAATAAAAATCTAACCAGAACTTTACCTTTACTGAGGAGCGACAATGGCAGGAGCTGAAGAGGAGCAAAGGAATTATTGTTTAGACGTGGAGTCACCTTCCATTAAACATCAGGTAACTCCAATCTGTATATTATTTTAATGCTGATTATGAGCCAGTCAGAAAAAGTGCCAATGGACCAGGATATCCTTCTTTTGTATTTTACACAGGATGTTACCCAACTGTTATAAAGCTTGTTAGTTAAACAAAGGGTCACTGTAATAATCCAAATGTAATAACTGTTAAACAGTGCTTAATATATGTGGCAGAGCATACTACCACTTCCCTGCATCTGCACTATTAACAGTGCAGCACATGCAAAGTAAATTACACTCTGCCACTAACACTAAGAAGTCTGTAAAATATGAGAGGAGTTCCAGCCTAAATATTAGGGGAAAACTAGCTATTTTCAGTGTGTTGTGTCGCAAAAGATATAGAGCCATATTCAATTGCAATTTTGGGCGATCTGGGAGCCCGTAAGTGAGGTTGCAAGTTAATTTGCTATTCAATTGGCGTCTTTTTTGCGGGCTCTGAATGGCTTATGAGTTACGGACTTGAAAACATTGCGATGGTTGAACCCGTAACTTACAGCCTGCAGAAGCCTTTGATCTGTCACTTTTCACACCCGTAAACGGCAAATGAAGGAAGAAATCCTACATGAGCTAGAAAGGACCCGCAAGGGGGTTAAACTCCTCCGTAGCACTGTAAATGCAAATAAAAAAAATCAATACTGCACTGTAAATAACGGGAAAAGCGATGAAAGACATTAGAATTAATTGCACAACAGTCTCAAGCTCACAAATCGGCAGCATATAACATTTATTTTTTATGTTTCATTACGGGGTTAAATCGATCTCTGGAATCAATTAGTTATTACATATCAGGCCACCCACATAGATTTGAACAGTATTGGCATTGATTTTCATAATTCTTTATTTTGCGGGTTTGCGAGTCTGATCGCATATCAGACCCCGAACCTAATTGATTGACATGTAACCTCCATGTTTTACTGCCGTAATAATAACAGTCTCATTTCGTATTGGCTGATTCGAAATGGGCTTGCTTAATTGATCATGTTCCTGCCCTGAACTGCTACAAACCAGTGCATGGTTTCCGGTTTCAGCTTTGGGACAGTAACTTGCGGGCTTGAGCAATTGAATAGCCTCGCAATCGGAGACGAACGGAAGCCCACAACTCACCCATAGACATACGGCCGTCGGCGATCAAGTTGCGGGCTTCAAATCAAATGTGGCTCATACTTTTTTATTAATTACAAAAGCAGTTGTTTATATTGATCTTTTCTACTTGATATGAAAATTATAAAAACTAGGCTATTACAGTGGCCATTTAGGAAATATTAAAATGTAAAGATTCATTAGCATGCATTACTTAAATAAAAAATGTAATGTATAGGGCTCAACAAATGCTAGGAGCCAGGTTGTCATGCCACAAAATGCCTACAGGCACCTAGAGTTCATCCACTGTACGTCTCTGAAGCAGACAGGCATGAGTGACTGAGCCAGTGTAGTGTTGGCGTTACATTCATCTGGTTCAGCACCGCACCCTCCAGCCCAAAGTACCTGTGTGTAAGTGAGGAGTGAAAGCTGCTGCTGCTAGAACAGCCCTCACTGACAAATATACTTAGCATAGCATCCTATGTGCAGGTAATCTAGGCCTCTTTTAATAGTGATTCTCAAGCAACCAGAAACTACATTTATCCGGCATCTACCAATTCCCATGGGTGCCAGAAAACTGAGAGTCTACTGTACTGCAGAATGTAAAAATCATTGATGATATTAAAAAAATATTTTAGAAACTGAAAATTGATCAAATGTATACCATGAATGTTGGAAATAAAAGTTATGATTTA